>NC_069409.1:68948017-68990517 GCF_026875155.1 Cherax quadricarinatus
ATATATATATATATATATCACCAATGCTGCTCTCACTCTCACATATCATTGATCTTAGAGCTTAAATGTAATTCCCAGTCATACGATTAGACGAACCCGCATTAACGAACACAATTCATTATCGCAGCTGTATCGTAATAGAATTTGCAACCAAGGTACATAATCCTTATTACGCTATAATACATCTGAAGATGTGATCATTGCAAGTATTTCTGTACGCAAATTGTTTTGGTGTTCCCCAAGATGTTTTTTTTCACCCAATGCTAATCACTTTGGATTATAAGATTAAATATTTAAAGTCATGAGCTCTATTACCCCTACGGGTTTAACACTTATCATTGACATAAATAATAATAATAATAATAATAATAATAATAATAATAATAATAATAATAATAATAATAATAATAATAATAATAATAATAATAATAATAATAATAATAAGATAATAAATGTAATATAATATTAATAAGATAATAATAATAATAATAATAATAATAATAATAATAATAATAATATAATAATAATAATAATAATAATAATAATAATAAAATAATTTTAATAATAATAATAATAATAATATAATAATAATAATTACAGACTGGGTACAGTCCCCAGTAATTGTCCCACAGTTCGTTCCTTTTAACATATATTTGAGATTTCCATATAATCTCCTCAAATGCATAATGTTTTTTTCCTCCTGCTCCTCATGGCTACAAATTCTTCCCCTCAAGGATACTGTGTAATAAGTGCAGCTCTTACATTCGTGGAGAATCTAATCCTGACGTTGGAATCTCTATACACACCGAGAGGTGTGCATGTGTGTGTGTGTGTATTAATGTATAGGCGTAGAGGCGTGTGCTTCTTACTGCACATACCTAGAGATGTGTATATTTTGGTATGTGAACAGAGAGTTGTGTATCTCTCAATAAATGTACGACGGGAAATATCTGTCAGTGTACAGCAGAAGTGTGTATTTCTCAGTGCACAAGAGAGGTATGTATCTCTCAGTGCATAAGAGAGGTATGTATCTCTCAGTGCACAAGAGAGGTATGTATCTCTCAGTGCACAAGAGAGGTATGTATCTCTCAGTGCACAAGAGAGGTATGTATCTCTCAGTGCACAAGAGAGGTATGTATCTCTCAGTGCACAAGAGAGGTATGTATCTCTCAGTGCACAAGAGAGGTATGTATCTCTCAGTGCACAAGAGAGGTATGTATCTCTCAGTGCACAAGAGAGGTATGTATCTCTCAGTGCACAAGAGAGGTATGTATCTCTCAGTGCACAAGAGAGGTATGTATCTCTCAGTGCACAAGAGAGGTATGTATCTCTCAGTGCACAAGAGAGGTATGTATCTCTCAGTGCACAAGAGAGGTATGTATCTCTCAGTGCACAAGAGAGGTATGTATCTCTCAGTGCACAAGAGAGGTATGTATCTCTCAGTGCACAAGAGAGGTATGTATCTCTCAGTGCACAAGAGAGGTATGTATCTCTCAGTGCACAAGAGAGGTATGTATCTCTCAGTGCACAAGAGAGGTATGTATCTCTCAGTGCACAAGAGAGGTATGTACCTGTCAGTGCACAAGAGAGGTATGTATCTTTCAGTGCACAAGAGAGGTATGTATCTCTCAGTGCACAAGAGAGGTATGTATCTCTCAGTGCACAAGAGAGGTATGTATCTCTCAGTGCACAAGAGAGGTATGTATCTCTCAGTGCACAAGAGAGGTATGTATCTCTCAGTGCACAAGAGAGGTATGTATCTCTCAGTGCACAAGAGAGGTATGTACCTGTCAGTGCACAAGAGAGGTATGTATCTTTCAGTGCACAAGAGAGGTATGTATCTCTCAATGCACAAGAGAGGTATGTATCTCTCAGTGCACAAGAGAGGTATGTATCATCTACTCAGTGCACAAGAGAGGTATCTCTCAGTGCGCAAGAGGGTATGTATCTCTCAGTGCGCAAGAGAGGTATGTATCTCTCAGTGCGCAAGAGAGGTATGTATCTCTCAGTGCACAAGAGAGGTATGTATCTCTCAGTGCACAAGAGAGGTATGTATCTCTCAGTGCACAAGAGAGGTATGTATCTCTCAGTGCGCAAGAGAGGTATGTATCTCTCAATGCACAAGAGAAGTATGTATCTCTCAGTGCACAAGAGAGGTATGTATCTCTCAGTGCACAAGAGAGGTATGTATCTCTCAGTGCGCAAGAGAGGTATGTATCTCTCAGTGCGCAAGAGAAGTATGTATCTATCAGTGCACAAGAGAAGTATGTATCTCTCAGTGCATATATACACCTAGGGGAATGTGTCTCACAGTACTAAACTTTAATTTGTATATCTCTCGGTGAAATTACACTCCGAGTGTTTAATTTAATCCCATCAGAAGGATTTAAA
Source organism: Cherax quadricarinatus (assembly GCF_026875155.1). NCBI lineage: Eukaryota > Metazoa > Arthropoda > Malacostraca > Decapoda > Parastacidae > Cherax > Cherax quadricarinatus. The sequence continues at coordinate 68,950,409 of NC_069409.1, forward strand.
GCATCCTTGACAGGTGACATACAGCCCTTCAAAGAGCACCAACACCTCGCGAAGTCCACGGCCTTGACAAAAAAAAAACAATAAAAAACAAACAAACAAAAAAGAAAACGAACCAACCCAACCCGAAATATTCATTCGTTGAGGAACGAAAGTCTTCCCTATCCCTAAGTCTTCTCTACTGTCATCTTCAACAGCACAGGCACTGTGCGCTGCGATCCTGGCGGCTGTTTAATCACGCCCTTCCATTACGCCCGCAGAATAACAATTAAAAGGAGAGATTAATGTCCACTTTGTCAGAACAGATGGTTGAGAAAGGAGGCCAACTGCTCGTGGCGGAGAGAAAACGAGACTGTTGAAGCACTAAGCAGGACCGTGCTTTTTTTCTTCTTCTTTTCGTTGTCTGTGCGATATATAAAGTCATAGATCATCACAAACATGCAAATCATGGATCGTGCTGCTGCAGGGGTCAGAGGTCAGAGAGAGAGAGAGAGAGAGAGAGAAGAGAGAGAGAGAGAGAGAGAGAGAGAGAGAGAGAGAGAGAGGAGAGAGAGAGAGAGAAGAGAAGAGAGAGAGAGAGAGAGAGAGAGAGAGAGGAGAGAGAGGAGAGAATGAAAAAAGCCAGGTAAAAAAAAGAATAAATGAGACGTTCGAAGGTTCAGAGGCGGGGTACTGGAGCTGAGGCTCAACCTTCCCAACAACAAAAGGTGGACACACACACACACACACACACACACACACACACACACACACACACACACACACACACACACACACACACACACACACACACGCACACACACACACACACGCACGCACACACACACACACACACACACACACACACACACACACACACGCACACACACACACACACACGCACACGCACACACAGACACACACACCATCATCATCAAGTTACAGGTTGTTGACATGACTCGATGCTTCTCTTAGTTAAGTCAACATCTGGGAACTCGAGACTGGACCGACCCTCAAGCGATACTGTCTACGTCTTTTTAACCGCACACTAATACACCAACATTCACTCATTCATACATATTTATGCATGCACACTGTACACACACATTATATGGAGAGCATATAAATCTGTAGGGGAAGGAAGGCGAGGTCGTCCTCGAGAAGGTTGGAGGGAGGGGTAAAGGAGGTTTTGTGGGCGAGGGGCTTGAACTGCCAGCAAGCGTGTGTGAGCCTGTTAGATAAGAGTGAATGGAGACGAATGGTATTTGAGACAAGACAAGCTGTTGGAGTGTGAGCAGGGTAATATATAGTGAAGGGATTCAGGGAAACCAGTTATTTTTATATAAGAACATAAGAAAGAAGGAACACTGCAACAGGCCTACTGACCATGTGGAGAAGGTCCATGTCCCGCCCCCGGATTAGACCAATGCCCCCCCCCCCCGGATTAGCCCAATGACCCACCCAGTTTGATCATCTCCACTCAAGGATGGAGCACTACACCAGACCCAGCAGCACAAGCTAGTCAGGTCCAACTCACACCCACCCACACCCACTCATGTATTTATCTAACCTATTTTTAAAACTACACAACGTTTTAGCCTGAATAACTGTACTCGGGAGTTTGTTCCACTCATCCACAACTCTATTACCAAACCAGTGCTTTCCTATATCCTTCCTGAATCTGAATTTTTCCAACTTTAAACCATTGCTGCGAGTCCTGTCTTGGTTGGAAATTCTCAGCACACTATTTACATCCCCTTTATTTATTCCTGTTTTCCATTTATACACCTCGATCATATCCCCCCTAATTCTACGCCTTTCGAGAGAGTGCAGATTCAGGGCCCTCAGTCTATCCTCATAGGGAAGATTTCTGATACATGGGATCATCTTTGTCATCCTCCTCTGTACGTTTTCCAGAGCATTTATATCCATTCTGTAATACGGTGACCAGAACTGAGCAGCATAGTCTAAGTGAGGCCTAACCAAGGATATATAGAGTTGAAGAACAACCTGAGGACTTCTATTATTTATACTTCTAGATATGAAGCCAAGAATTCTGTTAGCATTATTGCGAACACTAATAGACTGTTGTCTTGGTTTTAGATTACTGCTAACCAGAACACCTAAATCCTTTTCGCAATCAATAGTATTAAGATCTACATTATTTAGTTTATATGTGGCATGGTTATTTACTTGTCCAACATTTAGAACTTTGCATTTATCAATATTAAACTGCATCTGCCACTTCTCCGACCATGGTATCAGTCTATTCAAATCATCTTGGAGTGCTCTAGTGTCCTCATTAGAATGAATTGGACGGCCTATATATTTTGGTGTCATCAGCAAATTTGCTTATGTCGCTATTTATTCCCTCATCTATGTCGTTTATGTAAATTGTGAACAACAATGGGTCCAACAGTGACCCCTGAGGAACACCGCTTGTGACGTGCCCCCATTCTGATTTCTCCCCATTTATGCAAACTCTCTGCTGCGTATTTGTCAGCCATACCTTTACCCAGGAAAAAATTTCTCCTCCTATTCCGCGCGCCTTAAGTTTCCTCAACAGCCTCTGGTGTGGAACTCTATCGAAAGCCTTACTGAAGTCCATTTACACAATATCATATTCATTACCATGATCTACCTCCTCAGACACCTTAGTGAAAATAGTTAGTAAGTTCGTAAGACAAGAACGCCTCTTTGTAAAACCGTGTTGAGATTCATTAATTAATCTGTGCCTATCAAGATGGCTACGAATTGCTTCGGCAATTATTGATTCCATAAATTTTCCCACTATGGAGGTAAGGCTTATTGGTCTATAGTTCGAAGCCAAGGACCTGTCACCTGCCTTGTAAATAGGTATTACATTTGCCATTTTCCACTTATCAGGCACTATGCAGTTTGTAGTGATATGTTAAAAAGATTAGCCAAAGGTATGTTAAGATCCTCTTTACATTCTTTTAACATCCTTGCAAACAGTACATCAGGACCTGGGGATTTGTTAGGTTTTAGTTTCTCTATTTGTCTGAGGACCATGTCACTAGTTACCGCAATCGTACATAGTTTATTATCATCCTGTTCTACATAATCTATTATTTCAGGGATATCGCTAGTATTTTCCTGGGTGAAACCTGAGAGGAAGTAGGTATTTAGAACTTCACACATATCCTTATCACTGTCAGTGATCTGACCAGAGTTACTCTTAAGTGGGCCAATCTTGTCTCTAATCTTACTTCTGTATACCTAATTAAATAACAAAAAGGCACAATACCGTGACTGGAACGATACACAAATAACCCGCACATAAAAGACAGAAGCTTACGACGACGTTTCGGTCCAACTTGGACCATTGACAAAGTCACACAGTGTGACTTTGTCAATGGTCCAAGTTGGACCGAAACGTCGTCGTAAGCTTCTGTCTTTTATGTGCGGGTTATTTGTGTATTCTGTATCCCTGAAAGAACCCTTTTTGGTTAGTCTTGAACCCTTTGCGACCTTAGCCTCATACCCCTATTTCCTTCTTATTCCTTTCTTTATTTTCTCTTTATTGAAAGATTGAGTCTTAACTGCCCACCCCCTCTTTTGATACCCCTATATATCCCCTTCTTTTGACCAATGAATTTTTTAAATCATTGTTCATCCATTTGGGATAATTTTTTTTATATTTTTTTTCCCGCTCGGAAAAAAATTTTTGTCTGGGCAGCTAAAACTATGCTCTAAAAAAATCATTTGGCCCCAAAGATCACCTACCGACCTGTCAGGACTCCCAATTTAGCCCCCCCAGATAATTTTCTCAGTCCCATGAAGTGGGCCCAAGCAAAAATTTGGGGACAAGATTTGATTTGCGTTAACTGGGAAATTTTCCATGAATTTTGAAATAAGTGATTTGTGATCACTTTCCCCAAGTTAAAAACCCCAAAGTTATTAATAGTGATTTTTTTTTTTTGTGCAAAACCAAGTCAACAAATTGTTTCCCTTTCTTTTGGGTTTCTGCCCCAACCGTTCAAAAAAGCAATCCTGAACCGTATCAAAAAGTCACTAACTCAAGATTTCCCTGTCATATTGTTCCAAATCAATTTGTCTAAAGTTAAAAATCTCCCTTTACACAACATTTTTATATCTGGTGCCTTCTAAATTTCGCCCAAAAGTTTCCCCTCCTATAAAGGTTTTGGGAGCCTATAAATCACACCCAAAAATTAATTTGCATGTCCCTCGAGAAACTGTAGCCAAAAAATTTCTGTTTCGTGTTTCTAATCTTATTCAGTCAAAAGACAACAATTTAAATTTTCTTAAATACATCGCCACCCCACCACCTTCCCTGCTGCCCTATCAGTGGGGAATAGTTTTAACCTGTTTGTCATGTTCTATCTTTGGGGAACCCAATGTTCCTTTTTTTTAACCAATAATTCTTATACCTACACTTGCAAGAATCTTAGCTCTCTATCTTATTTCTTAGACTCCTACTATTTGTAAAAAAAACCCTTAAGGGGCTAGTCATCGTTGCCCTTACTATCCCTCTTTGTTTGTTATCATTTTGATTTGCCATTACTAGGAACTTATTTTAATGTTGTTTTTAAAAACATACCCCTGAGGTATCCGGTAATAACTGCTGTTTTTCCCCTAAGCTCGCCTGATTTTTCCCAAAAAACCCCCAACCCTTAATCTATCATTTAAATTCCTAGACAAGTAAATCAGTTACCCTCTTTTGAATTGGCAATGAACCCACCCCACCCCCAGAGAGATGAACCCCATCCCTTGATACATATCACGTTTCCCAAAGAATAGGCCCCATTTTATAAAATGAAGGGGATTAAAGTTCCTTGCAGTCTCTAGCCAGCAAATTTTTACCCCAAATTTCCCTGACTCCATTCATTGCCCCCTCCTTTCTAGACAAGATCTACATTTGCTGGGATCCCTCCCCTTTGACCTAACTACTTCTAGGCTGACCTGTATTATCCAGCACTCCTCTTCCTGCCCTTCCCAATGTCATTTCCCCCAGCACTAAGACAGAAATGGGTTGTTCTCATTACCCGCCTAATATTATCCAACCCGCTGACTATGTCCCAACACCCGCTCCAGGAAGGGACACCTCTATCTGACCTTTCTGTCTCTGTTACAAAATGCACGGTTTCCCTATATCTTACCCGGAATTGCCACTATTAAAATTTCTTACCTTATTAAGGGGGAAACAGCGATAGTTTAACCCCACTAAACTGAAGTACACCTTTTGGAGAACAGAATCAATTCCCCACCTTCACATCTTCTCATTAACTCTCCTCATCTTCCCTTTTTCCTGAATGTGAAAACTTGCCACTTAGAGCGGCTGCCACTATCACTGCTGGCGACCTTCCTTCCTACCCGCTAACCTTCTCCACTCGCTCCCAAACTCTCTATGCGAAGCTTCAGCTTTTCCCTTTTTCCTGAAAAATAGAATCTCCTTCTTCAAACTTGAACCTGAGATTCTAAAACACTACAACAAGCCATGGTGCTTGGTAACAGCCCACGTTAACTCCCGAACAGCCCATGCTAACGCTATAGCCGGACTTGAGTACTGGAAATGGGAAGTACAATGTCTGCACTTTAAAGGAAAGGTTTGGGATATTGGCAGTTTAGAGGGATATGTTGTGTATCTTTATATATATATGCTTCTAAACTGTTGTGTTTGAGCACCTCTGCAAAAACAGTGATTATGTATGAGTGAGATGAAAGTGTTGAATGATGATGAAAGTATATTTTTGGGGGATTTTCTTTCTTTTTGGGTCACCCTGCCTCGGGGGGGAAGACGGCCAACTGTTATATATATATATTTATATATATATATATATATATATATATATATATTATATTTTATATATATATATATTATATATATATATATATTTATATATATATTTTTATTTGTCGCCGAATATGTAAAAACTGGTCAATTAGCTAGAACTCATTAAAATTAAGTCCTTTCTAAAATTTTCTATTATACGTTTAAAAATATATTTTTTTCATTAATGTTAATGTAAAAAATTTTAATTTTGCATCAAAAGAATCTTAGAAAACTTACCTAACCTTATTGTAACAAGAGCAATTTACTTTAGCCTAACCCAACTAAATATATTTTAGATTTGTTTACAGTAATTTAATACTTACTAAACAAACACAGTGAAATATATTTTTTTCGTTAGGTTCAGAATGATTTTGGCGAAATTATTGCATACACAAATTTTCACTTGTCCTATATTATGAACGTTGCTATTTAAGCCAAGATCACAAATTCTGCCTATTCGGCACATATTAATATATATATATGTATATAAATATATATATAAATATATATATATATATATTTATATATTTATATGTGTGTGTGTGTTTTGTGTGGTGTGTTTGTGTGTGTGTGTTTGTGTGTGTGTGTTTGTGTGTGTGTGTTTGTGTGTGTGTGTTTGTGTGTGTGTTTTGTGTGTGTGTGTTTGTGTGTGTGTTTGTGTGTGTGTGTTTGTGTGTGTGTGTGTGTGTTTGTGTGTGTGTGTGTTTGTGTGTGTGTGTTTGTGTATGTGTGTGTTTGTTGTGTGTGTGTGTGTGTGTGTGTGTGTGTGTGTGTACTAACCTAATTTGTGGTTGCAGGGGTCGAGACTCAGTTCCTGGCCCCCTGTGTGTGTGTGTGTGTGTGTGTACTCACCTCACCTAGTTGTACTCACCTAGTTGAGGTTGCAGGGGTCGAGTCCGAGCTCCTGCCCCCGCCTCTTCACTGATCGCTGATTCACTGTGTGTGCGTGTATGTGTGTGTGCGTGTGTGTGTGTGTGTGTGTGTATGTGTGTATTTTGGGGTGTGTGTGTGTGTGTGTGTGTGTGTGTGTGTATGTGTGTGTGCATTCTTTCTCCCTAAGTCATGCGTGTCGTAAGGGCTACTAACATGCCGTTAGCAATGGGCTAGTAACCCCGTCTCCAATATACATTACTAAAGTTAAAAAGAGAGACGAAAACGAGTGGTATTGAAATTAGCTCAGAAGCGTCCACCCCACCGCATGTCCTTCGATGGCGGGTACAGCATCTAGCTTGGCTGGATGCCCTTTTGTTAAGGATTGTGTGGTCTAGTGGTCTAAAGCGTCATGCATTTTCGCTCACCATGAGGCGGGCCAAAACAGCATGAGTTCGCCTCCTTGCCTAGTGTAGTGTTTTTATTAATATATATATATATATATATATATAATATATATATATATATATATATATATATATTTATATTATATATATGTATATATTATATATATTATTATATATATATATATAAAATTATATGTCGTGCCGAATAGGCAGAACTTGCGATCTTGGCTTAAATAGCAACGCTTATCTTGCCATATAGGACAAGTGAAAATTTTTTGTATGTAATAATTTCGCCAAAATCATTCTGAACCTAACGAAAAAATATATTTCACTGTGTTTGTTTAGTATTAAATTTTGTAAACAAATCTAAAATATATTTAGTTGGGTTGGTTAAATTAAATTGTTTTTTGTTATAATAAGGTTAGGTAAGTTTTCTAAGTTCCTTTGGTGCAAAATTATAAATTTTTACATCAACATTAAGAAAAAAATATATCTATATACCTATAAGAGAAAATTTTTGAAAGGACTTAATTTAAATGAGTTCTTGCTAATTGACCGTTTTACATATTCGGCACGACATATACATATATATATATATATATTTATATATATATTATATAAATATATATATTTTTATATATATATATTTATATATATATTTTATATTATATGCAAGGAATTCGCAAGAACAGGCGAAAATTACACAACATGTCTCTGGCTGGAGGAGACTCGAACCTACAAACCTTGGAACAAGGTACGCAGTACTGCGCCTTACCACTCTCCCACACTGGACAATACCTTGGCGTCCAGCTTGCGCCCAGACGTTTGATCCAAGGCAGCCAGTTTCAGGGAGAAGGCTTACAGCTTTTCATCTCATCCCCTGCATGCATCAGCGAAATATACACAAACACTGATCACTGGCTGATGCATGCAGGGGGTGAGATGAAAAGCTGTAAGCCTTCTCCCTGAAACTGGCTGCCTTGGATCAAACGTCTAGCGCAAGTGGACGCCCAAAGGTATTGTCCAGTGTGGTGAGAATGGTAAGCCACTACGTACCTTGTTCCAAGGTTCGTAGGTTCGAGTCTCTTTCAGCCAGAGATCAGTGTTTATGTATATATATATATATATATATAATATATATATTTTAAAATATATATATATATTTATATATTTATATATATATATATATATATATTTATATTTATTTATCAAGCACTCAACAGAGCTAGGTGTTTTACCTTGATCCGAGGACATACTGTGTGGGTGCCTCTGAGCTAATTTCATTCTACTCTCCGTTTGGTGTACTAGCCTCACGAGTAGTATGTATATATTATTGTAACCACGAACGAGTGGTATTAATCAGTAACAACACTGCTACTAGCCGACGATTCGAACTCGTGTCGTTTTGGCCCGCGTATGCCCTCGGATCAAGGTAAAACACCTAGCTCTGCTGGGTGCTTGATTCTTTACGATTGCGTGGTCCCGTGGATTACAGCGTCAGGTGTGATTTTCGCTCATCATGAGGCGGGCCAAAACGATATGGGTTGGAATGCTCGGCTAGTCAAGTGTTGTTATTGATTTTAAAACCACTAAATATATATATAAATATATATATATTATATTTTATTATATATATATATATACTATATATATATTGTTGATATAAAGGTGGCATATACGGTACAAGTTGTTACGTGTGTATCACCGATTATAAGGCGAAAATCTCATCCAGCTCCTCAGAAGCTGGGGCATGTGCCCAAATACAGCAGGCATTAATATATATACATATATATATATATATTATATATATATATATATATATATATATATTATTATATATATATTTTTTTTTTTCAACAAGTCGGCCGTCTCCCACCGAGGCAGGGTGGGCCCAAAAAAAAAGAAAAATCCCCAAAAAGAAAATACTTTCATCATCATTCAACACTTTCCCACACTCACACATTATCACTGTTTTTTTCAGAGGTGTCAGAATCAACAGTTTAGAGGCATACACATATAAAGATACACAAACATATCCCTCCAAACTGCCAATTCCCAAACCCCTCCTTTAAAGTGCAGGCATTGTACTTCCCATTTTTCCCGGACTCAAGTCCGACTATATGAAATAACCGGTTTCCCTGAATCCCTTCACTAAATATTACCCTGCTCACACTCCAACAGATCGTCAGGTCCCAAGTACCATTCGTCTCCATTCACTCCTATCTAACACGCTCAAGCACGCTTGCTGGAAGTCAAAGCCCCTTGCCCACAAGACCTCCTTTACCCCCTCTCTCCAACCCTTTCGAGGGACGACCCCTACCCCACCTTCCTTCCCCTATAGTTTATATGCTTTCCTTGTCATTCTACTTTGATCCATTCCTCTAAATGACCAAACCACCTCAACAACCCCTGTTCTGCTCTCTGACTAATACTTTTATTAACTCCACACCTTTTCCTAATTTCCACACTCCGAATTTTCTGCATAATATTTTTCGCCACACATTGCCCTTTTAAAAAGGATATCTCCACTGCCTCCAACCGTCTCCTCGCTGCTGCATTTTTCCCCCAAGCTTCACACCCATATTAAGAGTGTTGGGACTACTATACTTTCATACATTCCCTTTTTGCCCCATAGATAATGTTTTTTGACTCCACATATACCTCAACGCACCACTCACCTTTTTTCCCTCGTCAATTCTATGATTAACCTCATCCTTCATAAATCCATCCGCCGACACGTCAAACTCCCAAGTATCTGAAAACATTCACTTCTTCCATACTCCTCCTCCCCAATTTGATATCCAATTTTTATTTATCTAAATCATTTGATACCCTCATCACCTTCCTCTTTTCTATGTTCACTTTCAACTTTCTACCTTTACACACATTCCCAAACTCATCCACTAATCTTTGCAATTTTTCTTTAGAATCTCCCATAAGCACAGTATCATCAGCAAAAAGTAACTGTGTCAATTCCCATTTTGAATATGATTCCCCAAAATTTAATCCCACCCCTCTCCCGAACACCCTAGCATTTACTTCCTTTACAACCCCATCTATAAATATATTAAACAACCATGGTGACATTACACATCCCTGTCTAAAACCTACTTTTACCGGGAAGTAGTCTCCCTCGCTTCTACACACCCTAACCTTAGCCTCACTATCCTCATAAAAACTGTTTACAGCATTTAATAACTTACCACCTATTCCATATACTTGCAACATCTGTCACATTGCTCCTCTATCCACTCTGTCATATGCCTTTTCTAAATCCATAAATGCAATAAAAACTTCCCTACCTTCATCTAAATACTGTTCACGTATATGCTTCAATGTAAACACTTGATCTACACATCCCCTACCCACTCTGAAACCTCCCTGCTCATCCGCAATCCTACATTCTGTCTTACCTCTAATTCTTTCAATTATAACCCTACCGTACACTTTTCCTGGTATACTCAGTAAACTTATTCCTCTATAATTTTTACAGTATTTTTTGTCCCCTTTCCCTTTATATAAAGGGACTATATATGCTCTCCGCCAATCCCTTGGTACCTTCCCCTCTTTCATACATTTATTAAACAAAAGTATCAACCACTCCAACACTATATCTCCCCCTGCTTTTAACATTTCTGTCATGATCCCATCAGTTCCAGGTGCTTTACCCCCTTTCATTCAACGTAATGCCTCACGTACCTCCCCCACACTTACATTCTGCTCTTCTTCACTCCTAAAAGATGGTATACCTCCCTGACCAGTGCATGAAATTACTGCCTCTGTTTCTTCCTTAACATTTAAAAGTTCCTCAAAATATTCTCGCCATCTACCTAATACCTCCATCTCCCCATCTACTAACTCCCCTACTCTGTTTTTAACTGAAAAATCCATACTTTCCCTAGGCTTTCTTAACTTGTTTAACTCACTCCAAATTTTTTTCTTATTTTCATTAAAATTTCTTGACAGTACCTCTCCCACTCTATCATCTGCTCTCCTTTTGCACTCTCTCACCACTCTCTTTACCTTTCTTTTACTCTCCATATACTCTGCTCTTCTTATAACACTTCTGCTTTGTAAAAACCTCTCATAAGCTACATTTTTCTCTTTTATCACACCCTTTACTTCATCATTCCACCAATCACTCCTCTTTCCTCCTGCCCCCACCCTCCTATAACCACAAACTTCTGCCCCACATTCTAATACTGCATTTTTAAAACTGTTCCAACCCTCTTCAACCCCCCACTACTCATCTTTGCACTAGCCCACCTTTCTGCCAATAGTCGCTTATATCTCGCCCGAACTTCCTCCTCCCTTAGTTTATACATTTTCACCTCCCTCTTGTTGTTGCCACCTTCCTCTTTTCCCATCTATCTCTTACTCTAACTGTAGCTACAACTAAATAGTGATCCGATATATCAGTTGCCCCTCTATAAACATGTACATCCTGGAGCCTACCCATCAACCTTTTATCCACCAATACATAATCTAACAAACTTCTTTCATTACGTGCTACATCATACCTTGTATATTTATTTATCCTCTTTTTCATGAAATATGTATTACTTATTACCAAATCTCTTTCTACACATAGCTCAATTAAAGGCTCCCCATTTACATTTACCCCTGGCACCCCAGATTTACCTACTACTCCCTCTATAACATTTTTACCCACTTTAGCATTGAAATCCCCAACCACCATTACTCTCACACTTGATTCAAAACTCCCCACGCATTCACTCAACATTTCCCAGAATCTCTCTCTCCTCTACACTTCTCTCTTCTCCAGGTGTATACACGCTTACTATAACCCACTTTTCACATCCAATCTTTATTTTACTCCACATAATCCTTGAATTAATACATTTATAGTCCCTCTTTTCCTGCCATAGCTTATCCTTCAACATTATTGCTACTCCTTCTTTAGCTCTAACTCTATTTAAAACCCCTGACCTAATCCCATTTATTCCTCTTCACTGAAACTCTCCCACCCCCTTCAGCTTTGTTTCACTTAAAGCCAGGACATCCAGCTTCTTCTCATTCAAAACATCCACAATCATCTCTTTCTTATCATCTGCACAACATCCACGCACATTCAGACTTCCCACTTTGACAATTTTCTTCTTCTTATTCTTTTTAGTAATTATTACAAGAAAAGGGGTTACTAGCCCATTGTTCCCGGCATTTTAGTAGACTTTTGCAACACGCATGGCTTATGGAGGAAAGATTCTTATTCCACTTCCCCATGGATATAAAAGGAAAAGTAATAAGACCAAGAACTATTAAGACAAAATCAAAGAAAACTTAGAGGAGTGTGTATAAATAAACGTGTACATGTACGTGTAGTGTGACCTAAGTGTAAGTAGAAGTAGCAAGACGTACCTGTAATCTTGCATATTTATGAGACAGACAAAAGACATCAGCAATCCTACCATCATGTAAAACAATTACAGGCTTTCGTTTTACACTCACTTGGCAGGACGGTAGTACCCCCCTGGGTGGTTGCTGTCTACCAACCTACTACCTATATATACTATATATATATACATGTATATATATATATATATATATATATATATATATATATATATTATATATATATATATATATATATATATATATATATATATACTGCTCCTGAGGCTAGTACACTAAAAGGGGAGTAGAATGAAATTAGTCTAGAGGCGCCCACACTACCGTATCTCCTCGGATATACATGTATGTATATGTATGTATGTATGTATGTATGTATGTATGTATAATTTAAACGCGATTCAGTAGTAAGGGACTGTCAATTTTTTTCAGTTTTCTTTTCTTTGTTGGGGGATACTTGTGAATGTAAGTCACACTTAACTATGTAGGGGGATACTTGTGAATGTAAGTCACACTTAGCTATGTAGGGGGATACTTGTGATTGTAAGTCACGCTTAACTATGTAGGGGGATACTTGTGAATGTAAATCACACTTAACTATGTAGGGGGATACTTGTAAATGCAAGTCACACTTAACTATGTAGGGGGATACTTGTAAACGAAACTTAGGCTTAGAAATGCTTGGATACATTGTGAATATAAGTCAAACTTAGCAATGACTACTAATGATCTAAACCTGATCGAAGGACGTAAACATTAAAAATGGTATCAACTGCAAGACTGCAAGAAATATTATATATTTTTAAGGAAACTGACATCTATCAAGGCTGAGGGACTGATCACCTTAAAATTCTATCTCTCCAGTCATGCAATAGCCTGCAGTCTACTGAAGAAACCTGCTGCCTAAGCAAAACGTTTTGGTAAGAAAAATATCTGAGTGTTGTAAATGGCTTATCAAACTGAATGAAAGTCTCAGGAAGTGGCGGCTGGATTTCAACCCAAACATGTCCAAATGAAGGACTGAGAGACAAGGCGACCAAGAAGCGGATATCTCAACAAACATTTCACTCTCGAGGCATATATCAAGCGACCTCAGCAGCCCATGATAGGCTGGAAAATGAAAGATTTTGCTTTTAGGAAACCGATAGAAGTTCAAAACTCTCGTCAGGAAACATCTGTCCTGTTTCCTGACAAACCTTACCTAACCTAACTTAGCAATACACAACTGTAAAACCCTAACCTTCATATACACGTACAGAATTTGATGAGAGACCCTTAGAAATAGGAAATTATCTACAAGAAATAAAATACACTGCTTTACATCACCGTGAAATCAAAGAATCAGGGAACATAGGACAACGACATACATGATACCTGATGCTAGTGTCGATATGTATGTAGACAGAAATGAGAGGGACCAGAACGAGATGTTTCTATGTCGATCACCCACATGAGGCAGAGGAAGGAGGATAAGAAAGTGGATGGAACTGGATGAAGAAGTAGTGGACTCGAGCCCCTTATACTGTATCAGGAGGATACAGGACACATAGCTTAGAACCAACGAACATCCGGCGATAGATGATTAAGGCGACAGGCAGAAGATCTAGCTCAACACTTGCATGATGAGCAACACATACATACACTCATACATACATACATACATACAAACATACATTACATACGTTACCACATACATACATAGAGAGTCACAATGCTATAAATGGTATACGTCACCGACAAATTAGTAAGATACATATGCAACACAAGGAATCATTATTGACGAACCGTTTCTCCTGTGTTGCAGGAAACACAGAGCTGGAACACACTGGCGGAGACATCAACCTTGGTGATAGGCAAATTTGGCGAAGTAGAGACGAAGTCTGACGTAATCAATTTCCATCACCCAAGGCAGTATACTGGAAAGTGAGATGTAGCAGTATGGAGACGAGGTCACAGGTGACCACGATGGGAAAATGCAGTATAATGCAATCCTTTATTGGCCACGTTTCGCCCACACAGTGGCCTTTATCAAGTCACAAACAGATCTGAAAGTTAAGACACATGTGCAACATCTGGATATCTTTATTGTAGTAGACGTTTCGCCATCCAGTGGCTTTATCAATACAGATTCTAGGACATAATAGGAAGACAGTAGAACTATATACAAAAGATGAGGTAATCAGTCCCTCGGCCTGAACACTAACTCCAAGGCCGAGGGACTGATTACCTCATCTTTTGTATATAGTTCTACTGTCTTCCTATTATGTCCTAGAATCTGTATTGATAAAGCCACTGGATGGCGAAACGTCTACTACAATAAAGATATCCAGATGTTGCACATGTGTCTTAACTTTCATATTGTCGGTATTTTATACCTTTCTTGCACAACAAACAGATCTACCTGAGTAAAGAGTACATGCAGGTATTTTATACCAATGATCTCCAGGTGACCAGGACATTGCAGTGTTGCTTCTACTAGTGAAGCCCACCTTACCTGTGACCTCTTCTCAATGCTGCCACACCTCACTTTCCAATGTATAAGCCTAAGCCTACTGCTTCTACTTTAGGCTGAGAGATTGATTAACTTGTTCTTAGGATGATGGACTGTTTACGTCTAACTACTTTTCTACTTCGTCTCATTCTTCTTCCATTGAGGTTGATGTCTCCACCAGTGGGACTGATTTCTGTTTTCAACTAATGAAGCCTACAACGCAGGCGAAGCGAGTCGTCAGTGAAGATTTCTAGTGTTGCACGAGTGTTGCACGAGTGTTGCAGGAGTGTTGCACGAGTGTTACCAAAAGGCAAGCCCACACATGTTCATAAGCCCCCCAGATAACCGCGCCCACCAGCTCAGGAGACCACGTCCACCAGCTCAGGAAGCCACGCCCACTAACTCAGGGGACCACGTCCACCAGCTCAGGAAGCCACGCCCACTAGCTCAGGGGACCACGTCCACCAGCTCAGAAAGCCACGCTCACTAGCCTAGGAGGCCACCCCACCACCTCTGGAAAGCACACCCACCACTTCAAACAACCCCACCCATCACTTCAACCACACCCAACACTTCATACAACCACACCCAACGCTTCATACAACCGCACCCAACACTTCATACAGCCACACCCAACACCTCATACAACACACACCAACACTTTCTACAACCACACCCAATACTTCATACAACCGCACCCAACACTTCATACAGCCACACCCAACACTTCAACCACACCCAACACCTCATACAACACACCCAACACTTCATACAACCACACCCAACACTTCATACAAACCGCACCCAACACTTCATACAGCCACACCCAACACTTTAACCACACCCAACACTTCATACAACACACCGAACACTTTATACAACCACACCGAACACTTCATACAACCACACTCAACACTTCATACAGCCACACCCAACACTTCAACCACACCCAACACTTCATACAACCACACCGAACACTTAACCACACCCAACACTTAACCACACCCAACACTTCATACAACCGAACCCAACACTTCATACAACCACACCCAACACTTAACCACACCCAACACTTCATACAACCACACCCAACACTTTATACAACCACGCCCAACACTTCAACCACACCCAACACTTCATACAACCACACCCAACACTTCATACAACCACACCCAACACTTCGCCACACCCAACACTTCATACAACCACACCCAACACTTCATACAACCACACCCAACACTTCATACAACCGCACACAACACTTCATACAACCACACCCAACACTTCATACAACCGCACACAACACTTCATACAACCGCACCCAACACTTATACAACCGCACCCAACACTTTATACAACCACGCCCAACACTTCATACAACCACACCCAACACTTCATACAACCACACCCAACACTTCATACAACCACACCCAACACTTCATACAACCGCACACAACACTTCATACAACCGCACCCAACACTTTATACAACCACGCTCAACACTTCAACCACACCTAACACAACACTTCATACAACCACACCCATCACTTCATACAACCACACCCAACACCTTCATACAACCACACCCAACACTTAACCACACCCAACACTTCATACAACCGCACCCAACACTTCATACAGCCACACCCAACACTTCAACCACACCCAACACCTCATACAACACACCCAACACTTCATACAACACACCCAACACTTCATACAACCGCACCCAACACTTCATACAGCCACACCCAACACTTCAACCCCACCCAACACTTCATACAACACACCGAACACTTTATACAACCACACCGAACACTTCATACAACCGCACTCAACACTTCATACAGCCACACCCAACACTTCAACCACACCCAACACTTCATACAACCACACCAACACTTAACCACACCCAACACTTCATACAACCGAACCCAACACTTCATACAGCCACACCCAACACTTCAACCACACCCAACACTTCATACAACCACACCCAACACTTAACCACACCCAACACTTCATACAACCACACCCAACACTTTATACAACCCCGCCCAACACTTCAACCACACTCAACACTTCATACAACCACACCCAACACTTCATACAACCACACCCCAACACTTAACCACACCCAACACTTCGCCACACCCAACACTTCATACAACCACACCCAACACTTCATACAACCCCACCCAACACTTCATACAACCGCACCCAACACTTCATACAGCCACACCCAACACTTCAACCACACCCAACACTTCATACAACCGCACCCAACACTTTATACAACCACGCCCAACACTTCAACCACACCTAACACAACACTTCATACAACCACACCCATCACTTCATACAACCACACCCAACACTTCATACAACCACGCCCAACACTTAACCACACCCAACACTTCATACAACCACACCCAACACTTCGTACAACCACACCCAACACTTCATACAACCACGTCCAACACTTCAACCACACCCAACACTTAAGTGAACAAACTCGTTAACCTCATGGACCAAATTTAGTTGGCTTCTCCCAGAGACAAGAATCTAAGAGTGTCTCCACGATCCTGCCTTATTTATGATCTAAATAAGTATGTTTACAATGTTAATGACTCTTATTTGTGCAGGTATCGTGTGTGTGTGTGTGTGTGTGTGTGTGTGTGTGTGTGTGTGTGTGTGTGTGTGTGTGTGTGTGTGTGTGTGTGTGTGTATGTGTGTGTGTGTGTATGTGTGTGTGTGTGTGTGTGTGTGTGTGTGTGTGTGTGTGTGTGTGTGTGTGTGTGTGTGTGTGTGTGTGTGTGTGTGTGTATGTGTGTGTGTGTGTGTATGTGTTGTGGTGTGTGTGTGTGTGGTGTGTGTGTGTGTGTGTGTGTGTGTGTGTGGTGTGTGTGTATGCTTACCTGTTTGTACACGCTTTTATTCAGTTGCAGAGGTCGAATCACACCTGGTAACTCGGCGTCTTAACCAGGTCGCGACTGCCCTTGAGCCCTGTCACACCGAGTCTTCGAAGCTGTGTATAAATCCTGAATGTACCACTTCGTTCTCCAGGTTATTTCACTTCCTAAAACACTCTGAGGCAGGAAAAACAAAGACGTTCCTGATATGCCCCGTGACTCATCTCTGGTTTAAACTTCCAACTGTGCCCTCTTGTACTTAATTCCCGCCACTCGAGCAGTCAGTCCCCCTCCCTTCCTACGACACCCTAACGAAAATATAAAGAACAAAATACCGACACGATGGAAAAATCAGCACAAATGCAATCCTTTATTCTCCCATATCTTTCACGTTGAATAATTCACGACTAAATCCCAGTTTTAAGGAGAAAGTTGAGCCAACAGTTTTTTCAGCGACATTAATAATGGTTCAGGACGGTAGGAAAGTCTATCTCAACTTTCCTCTTGCTTTCATAGGTTAGTCGTGAACTGTTCCATCCCCGGTATTGTTCCATCCCCGGTATTGTTCCATCCCCGGTATTGTTCCATCCCCGGTATTGTTCCATCCCCGGTATTGTTCCATCCCCGGTATTGTTCCATCCCCGGTATTGTTCCATCCCCGGTATTGTTCCATCCCCGGTATTGTTCCATCCCCGGTATTGTTCCATCCCCGATATTGTTCCATCCCCTGTATTGTTCCATCCCCGGTATTGTTCCATCCCCGGTATTGTTCTATACACGGTATTGTTTCATCCACGGTATTGCTCCATCCCCGGTATTGTTCCATCCACGGTATTATTCCATCCACGGTATTGTTCCATCCCCGGTATTGTTCCATCCACGGTATTGTTTCATCCGCGGTATTGTTCCATCCACGGTATTGCTCCATCCAAGGTATTGTTTCATCCACGGTAATATTCCATCCACGGTATTGTTCCATCCACGGTATTGGTCCATCAAAGTTCAGGAAGGAAGATGAGGAGAGTTAATAGAGAAGATGTGAAGGTAGGAAATCGATTCTCTGTTTTCCAAGACGAGTGTACTTCAGTGGTTAGTGAGATTGAACGTACCACTGATTCCCCTGCTAATCAAGGTAAGAATATTTTAATAGTAGGCGATTCTATGGTAAGATATATGGATCGTGCATTTTGTAACAGAGACAGAAAGGTCAGATAGAGAATGTGTCTTCCTGGAGCTGGTGTTGGTGACATAGTCAGCAGGTTGGATAATATTAAGGCAGGTAATGGGAAAAAGGGCCCATTACCCTGCCCTTAGTGCTGGGGGTAATGACATTGGGAAGGGCAGGAGAGAGGAGCTGCTGGACAAGTACAGATCAGCCATAGAAGTAGTTAGGTCTAAGGGAGGGATCCCAGTCATATGTAGCATCTTGCCTAGAAAGGGAGTGGGCAATGAATGGATGTCTAGGGCAATTGGTACAAATTGCTGGCTAGAAAGTTACTGCAAGGAACTTGCAATCCCAATCATTGATAACTGGGACCTGTTCTTTGGCAAACGTGATATGTATGCAAGGGATGGGGCTCATCTTTTGGGGATGGAGTGGTTGCATTACCCCAATTCAATTGAGGGGTAATTGATGACTTGTTTAGGAATTTAAACTGATAGAGCATAGAGGTATGGGTGTTTGTGGGAAACAATCAGGCTGCAGCATTAGGGTTAAAAACAGCAATTACCGGGATACCTCAGGGATATGTTTAAAAGACAATATTCAAAATAAAAATTGCTAGTAATGGCAAATCAATTGATCAACAAACAAAGAGAGATAGTAGAGGGCCCAAAGAGTGACTAGCTCCCCTTTAAAGGGTTTTCTATACATAATAGTAGGAGTCTAAGAAATAAGATAGATGAGCTAAGATTACATGCAAGTGTAGGTAATATAGATATTGGTATAACAGAGACCTGGTTCAACCTGAAAGATAAAGAAATGCCTTCTGAATGTAACATACAGGGTTATAAACTATTCCACACTGATAGGGTCAACAGGAAGGGTGGTGGAGTGGCGATGTATGTCAGAGAAAATATAAATTGTTGTCTTAGACATGATATAAGATTAGAAACATCGAACACATAATCTGTTTGGCTACAGTTTCTAGAGGGACGTGACAAAAATAAATTTTGGGTGTGATTTATAAGCCCCCAAACCTTGATAGGGAGTGCAGTAAGCTTTTATGGGACGAAATTCATAAGGCATTTAAATATGAAAATGTTGTGATAATGGGAGATTTTAACTTTAGACAAATTGATTGGAACAATATGACAGGAAATCTTGAGTCTAGTGACTGTCTTGATACGGTTCAGGATTGCTTTTTAGAACAGGTTGTGGCAGAACCAACTAGAAGAAACAATCTGCTTGATTTGGTTCTTGCCGACAAGGATTCACTAATTAATAATCTTGGGGTTAATGATGAGCTTGGGGAAAGTGATCACAAATCACTTAGTTTCAATATATCATGGAATTACCCAGATAACTGCAATCAAGTCTGTCCCAGATTTTCGCTTGGCCGACTTCATGGGACTGAAAAATTACCTGGGTGGGCTAAATTGGGATGTCTTGACTATGGGTCAGGTAGGTGAGCTTGGTTGCCAATATGACGTTTTTCAGAGCATAGTTCTGGCTGCCCAGACAACTTTTGTTCCGAGTAGGGAAATTAGATCTAACAAAAATGATGCCAAATTAATGAACAGTAGATTAAAACATCTCATTGGTCAAAAGAGAGGCGTATATAGGCGTATCGAAAGAGGGGATGGGCAGTTAAGAAATCAATATATTCATTTAAAGAAAAGCAAAAAGGGATTATGAGGCTAAGGTCGCAAGATATTCAAAGACTAACCCAAAAGGGTTCTTTCAAGTATACAGAAGTAAGATTAGGGACAAGATTGGCCCACTTAAGAGTAACTCTGGTCAGATCACTGACAGTGATAAGGATATGTGTGAAATTCTAAATACCTACTTCCTCTCAGTTTTCACCCAGTAAAATACTAGCTATATTCCTGAAATAATAGATTATGTAGAACAGGATGATAATAAACTATGCACGATTGCGATGACTAGTGACATGGTCCTCAGACAAATAGAGAAACTAAAACCTAACAAATCCCCAGGTCCTGATGAACTGTTTGCAAGGGTGTTAAAGGAATGTAAAGAGGAACTTAGCATACCTTTGGGTAATGTTTTTAACATATCACTACAAACTGCCATAGTGCCTGATAATTGGAAAATGGCAAATGTAATACCTATTTACAAGGCAGGTGACAGGTCCTTGGCTTCGAAATATAGACCAATAAGCCTTACCTCCATAGTGGGAAAATTTATAGAATCAATAATTGCCGAAGCAATTCGTAGCCATCTTGATAGGCACAGATTGATTAATGAATCTCAACACGGTTTTACAAAGGGGCGTTCTTGTCTTACGAATTTACAAACTTTTTTCCACTAAGGTGTTTGAGGAGGTAGATCATGGTAATGAATATGATATTGTGTAAATTGACTTCAGTAAGGCTTTCGATAAAGTTCCACACCAGAGGCTATTGAGGAAACTTAAGGCACACGGAATAGGAGGAGAAATTTTTTCCTGGGTAGAGGCATGGCAGACAAATAGGCAGCAAAGAGTTTGCATAAATGGGGAGAAATCAGAATGGGGGCACGTCACAAGCGGTGTTCCTCAGGGGTCAGTGTTGGGCCCGTTGTTGTTCACAGTTTACATAAATGACATAGATGAGGGAATAAATAGCGACATAAGCAAATTTGCTTATGACACAAAAATAGGCCGTCCAGTTCATTCTAATGAGGACACTAGGATGATTTGAATAGAAAACGTACAGAGGAGGATGACAAAGATGATCCCATGTATCAGAAATCTTCCCTATGAGGATAGACTGAGGGCCCTGAATCTGTACTCTCTCGAAAGTCGTAGAATTAAGGGGGATATGATCGAGGTGTATAAATGGAAAACAGGAATAAATAAAGGGGATGTAAATAGCGTGCTGAAAATTTCCAGCCAAGACAGGACTCGCAGCAATGGTTTCAAGTTGGAAAAATTCAGATTCAGGAAGGATATAGGAAAGCACTGGTTTGGTAATAGAGTTGTGGATGAGTGGAACAAACTCCCAAGTACAGTTATTCAGGCTAAAACGTTGTGTAGTTTTAAAAATAGGTTAGATAAATACATGAGTGGGTGTGGGTGGGTGTGAGTTGGACCTGACTAGCTTGTGCTGCTGGATCTGGTGCCATGCTCCTTCCTTGAGTGGAGGTGGCCATACTGGGTGGGTCATTGGGCTAATCCGGGGGGGTGGGTCATTAGGCTAATCCGGGGGGGAAGACATTGACCTGCTCCGCATGGGTCAGTAGACCTGTTGCAGTGTTCCTTCTTTCTTATGTTCTTATTGTTCCATCCCCGGTATTGTTCCATCCACGG
Organism: Cherax quadricarinatus; assembly: GCF_026875155.1. Lineage (NCBI taxonomy): Eukaryota > Metazoa > Arthropoda > Malacostraca > Decapoda > Parastacidae > Cherax > Cherax quadricarinatus. The sequence continues at coordinate 68,972,722 of NC_069409.1, forward strand.
TATTGTTCCATCCTCGGTATTGTTCCATCCACGATATTTTTCCATCCACGATATTGTTCCTTCCACGGTATTGTTCCATACCCAGTATTTTTCCATCCTCGATAATGTTCCTTCCACGGTATTGTTCCATCTCCGGTATTGTTTCATCCACGGTATTGTTCCATCCCCGGTATTTTTCCATCCACGGTATTGTTTCATCTACGGTATTGTTCCATCCACGGTATTGTTTCATCTACGGTATTGTTCCATCCACAGTATTGTTCCATCCACGGTATTGTTCCATCCACGGTATTGTTCCATCTACGGTATTGTTTCATTTACGGTATTGTTCCATCCACGGTATTGTTTCATCTACGGTATTGTTCCATCCACGGTATTGTTCCATCCCCGGTATTGTTCCATCTACGGTATTGTTCCATCAACCGTACTGTTCCACTCACAGTTCTGTACAATCCACGGTTTTATACCAACCACGCCATTGGTCCATTGTTCCATTGTGACTTTAATTCCTTTGTAATATTTTTAAACTCAAATTTTATTAATCTCAAAATGTAATTATACTTTTTAACATAAGTATTTTTCTTTAAAATATGAGAATATTGTCAAAATAGGATGAACCTATAAGGCTTATTTAGGCCTAGTCTTCTCGCCTCCGTTCAACATAAAAATATCTGAAAATTAGTAAATATTCTCTGGGGTAATCTGGGGGGGGGGTTGTTTCTTGATATTGGAGGGATTGCAAATGTTGGGTTATTTTCTCAAGTTTCTGATTGCAAATGTTGGGTTATTTTCTCAAGTTTCTGATTGCAAATGTTGGGTTGTTTTCTCAAGTTTCTGTTTGCAAATGTTGGGTTATTTTCTCCAGTTTCTGATTGCAAATGTTGGGTTATTTTCTCAAGTTTCTGATTGCAAATGTTGGGTTGTTTTCTCAAGTTTCTGATTGCAATGTTGGGTTGTTTTCTCAAGTTTCTGTTTGCAAATGTTGGGTTATTTTCTCCAGTTTCTGATTGCAAATGTTGGGTTATTTTCTCAAGTTTCTGATTGCAAATGTTGGGTTGTTTTCTCAAGTTTCTGTTTGCAAATGTTGGGTTATTTTCTCAAGTTTCTGATTGCAAATGTTGGGTTATTTTCTCAAGTTTCTGATTGCAAATGTTGGGTTGTTTTCTCAAGTTTCTGATTGCAAATGTTGGGTTGTTTTCTTAATTTATCTTCTGACTGCAATTTTTTTTCTTCCCTTACGCTTCTGACTGCAAATGTTGAGGTATTTCCTTAAGCTTTTGATTGCAAATGTTGGGTTGCTACCTTATACTTCTGATTGCAAATGTTTTGTTTTCTTAAGTTTCTAATTGACAGCAAAATACTCATAAAAAAAAAGTTGCAACAGTCGACATTTTGATTAAATATCACAGCATTTACTGATGTCTTGATCATTTATAAAATATCTAATTGACAACAGAAAAAGACAAACAACAATTAGGCAAAAGCTGACGCCCATGAGAAAAATGTCTATTTATAACTGATACACCGTGTCGAAATATCCATGTCAGACTGCGACCTATCGCATGTCAACAGTTGAAATCAAGAGCGAATATAATCTCTTGACTCGAGACAACACAGAAATAAACCTTTCCTCCCGAGACGAGTATTGTGTACCATACCTAACGTCTGTTAGCCGTGACTGACACAATAATGATTCTTTTTTCTCTCGTCCGTCAGATATAAATATAAAAATCTCCCTACAGCACTATGGCTTCGAGTAATTGAAAGGGCATCAGGGAGATATGGATCTGAGGTGCGTTCCAGCGGCAGGCACTTTATCATGTAAGGTCGATTTATGGCCTTCCGTGTGCTATATTAACTGCCTATTACAAGGGAAATGGTGCCTTGAAGCTAGTGAAGAGTTCTTGTTTCAAGGGGATGGAGCTAAGGTCTCCCTCCTTGGAACTAAAATGATTACCTCCCATTCTCAAGGAGTTATAAGACTATTAGTACTTTCCTATTAGTACAGTAACAATAATAATAATATTAGTAAACAATAGTAGAATTGGAAAAATAATTTTAATAATTAATAGCAAGAGTGCAAAGAAAAGTCATCATAAAGCTTTCCTTCACACACGTCCAATATAACATACACACAATGGTAAACATCAGAGACTTGAAGATTTAGCCTCAGAATTAACAAGCCATCATCTCCCTGCCTTGTAGACGACCCCAGTGGCTGGGGGAAGTGACTGACACCTGATTTAGAAAGCAGCATTGTTGATCTTCACAATATTTGAGAGTTGAAGGACTTCTCAAAGTTGATTAGTTTGATATCCATGACAACCTTTCTTTCGCTTCGAAGTAAATGGTTGTTTGCCTTGACTCGTTTTTTCTTGTTAGTGCTTTTTCTTTTTTTCTTTTGTTTTGTTTACGTTGGTAAACGCAGAGGCCCGATTCTCTCTCAAGGGATTTCACCCTTCTAGCCTCTGGAGACGAGAGACTGGAGAGTGTAGCAACCCAGGCCGTTTCTTGTTTGCTAAACTCTGTACTGATTTAGAGGACGTTTGCTCGCTTGTTTACATAAGCCACATCTAACATCGATGTTTGCACTACTTATTCTTACATCTAGTTGAAGAAGTTCCAATTAGAGTCTAAATTCAAGGGGAAATCACAGGTTGCTGTAAGCATAAGCATGATTTACGGCAACTGACGGCTCAGCATAGAGTGAATATAATAAATATCCACCACGCACGAGTTGCATTGGTGAGACGTGTACAACTGACTGATGGGCCTATAAACGGGTTGAAATTGATCTTGCATACGTATTACGGGATTATCATAAGACATAAGTTGCAGACGATCAATTGTGCATGAGATGAGCCACGCTGTGAGATGATGATTATGCATGAGCTGATCCACGCTGTGAGGTGATAATTATATGTGAGATAATCCACGTTCCAGGATGATAATTAAGGCTAATATTATATACACTTTGCATTCAAGGGTTTACGGCAGAGGAGATGAAAGGTATATAGGGACAGAGGAAATACTGGGTAGATATGTAATAGAAACGATAAATGAGGAATACAACAATGCAGGAAAGGTATTAGACAAGAGAGTGGGGACGAGAAGAGAAAGGCGAAGAGAAGGGAGGAAGAAACTGGAATATAGGCCAGAGGAAGAGGCAGACTCAGGGAAGAAAGAGGTACTGAAAACTGCGGAAAGTAGGTGATAACGAACCAGGGAGACAGAAATAACAGAAGAGTCAGTAAGATGACTGAGTAAAATAAGTGAAATAAACTGAAGTAGAAATATTCACCTCTGTTTTGTGGGAAGATAAAAATAAAAAGACGAATAAGTTACAAAAATATAGAGAAATGAAATAAAGAGGGTGCATGTGAGAGAGGAAGTGGGGGAAAAGAAAGTTGAATAAGAAAAATAAGAATTAAATAGATAATGAAGAAATTGAGAACACACGAATCGAGATAAAGGAGACAGATGTTACAGAAGACATCATGTGAATACCAAAGAATAAGTAAATAACAATATAATATACATGATCAGAGTCACAATTTAATAGATAAAACTGGGTATCAGAGTCACAGCTTAATAGATAAAACTGGGTATCAGAGTCACAGCTTAATAGATAAAACTGGGTATCAGAGTTATAGCTTAATAGATAAAACTGGGTATCAGAGTTATAGCTTAATAGATAAAACTGGGTATCAGAGTCACAGCTTAATAGATAAAACTGAGTATCAGAGTCACAGCTTAATAGATAAAACTGAGTATCAGAGTCACAGCTTAATAGATAAAACTGGATATCATAGTCACAGCTTAATAGATAAAACTGAATATCAGAGTCACAGCTTAATAGATAAAACTGAATATCAGAGTCACAGCTTAATTGATAAAACTGAGTATCAGTCACAGCTTAATATATAAAACTGGGTATCAGAGCCACAGCTTAATAGATAAAACTGGGTATCAGAGTCACAGCTTAATATATAAAACTGGGTATCAGAGCCACAGCTTAATAGATAAAACTGGGTATCAGAGTCACAGCTTAATAGATAAAACTGAGTATCAGAGTCACAGCTTAATAGATAAAACTGGGTATCAGAGTCACAGCTTATTAGATAAAACTGAATATCAGAGTCACAGCTTAATAGATAAAACTGAATATCAGAGTCACAGCTTAATTGATAAAACTGAGTATCAGTCACAGCTTAATATATAAAACTGGGTATCAGAGCCACAGCTTAATAGATAAAACTGGGTATCAGAGTAACAGCTTAATAGATAAAACTGGATATCAGAGTCACAGCTTAATAGATAAAACTGAGTATCAGAGTCACAGCTTAATTGATAAAACTGAGTATCAGTCACAGCTTAATATATAAAACTGGGTATCAGAGCCACAGCTTAATAGATAAAACTGGGTATCAGAGTCACAGCTTAACAGATAAAACTGGGTATCAGAGTCTATAGCTTAATAGATAAAACTGGGTATCAGAGTTATAGCTTAATAGATAAAACTGGGTATCAGAGTCACAGCTTAATTGATAAAACTGGGTAACAGAGCCACAGCTTAATAGACAAAACTGGGTATTAGAGCCACAGCTTAATAGACAAAACTGGGTATTAGAGCCATAGCTTAATAGATAAAACTGGGTATCAGAGTCACAGCTTAATTGATAAAACTGGGTATCAGAGCCACAGCTTAATAGACAAAACTGGGTATTAGAGCCACAGCTTAATAGACAAAACTGGGTATTAGAGCCACAGCTTAATAGACAAAACTGGGTATTAGAGCCATAGCTTAATAGATAAAACTAGGTATCAGAGTTATAGCTTAATTGATAAAACTGGGTATCAGAGCCATAGCTTAATAGATAAAACTGGGTATCAGAGCCATAGCTTAATAGATAAAACTGGGTATCAGAGTCATAGCTTAACAGATAAAACTGGGTATCAGAGTCATAGCTTAATAGATAAAACTGGGTATCAGAGTCATAGCTTAATAGATAAAACTGGGTATCAGAGTCATAGCTTAATAGATAAAACTGGGTATCAGAGCCATAGCTTAACAGATAAAACTGGGTATCAGAGTCATAGCTTAATTGATAAAACTGGGTATCAGAGTCACAGCTTAATAGATAAAACAGGGTATCAGAGTCACAGCTTAATTGATAAAACTGGGTATCAGAGTCACAGCTTAATTGATAAAACTCGGTATCAGAGTCACAGTTTAATTGATAAAACAGGATATCAGAGTCACAGCTTAATTGATAAAACTGGGTATCAGAGTCACAGCTTAATAGATAAAACAGGGTATCAGAGTCACAGCTTAATTGATAAAACTGGGTATCAGAGTCACAGCTTAATTGATAAAACAGGGTATCAGAGTCACAGCTTAATAGATAAAACAGGGTATCAGAGTCACAGCTTAATAGATAAAACAGGGTATCAGAGTCACAGCTTAATTGATAAAACTGGGTATCAGAGTCACAGCTTAATAGATAAAACAGGGTATCAGAGTCACAGCTTAATATATAAAACAGGGTATCAGAGTCACAGCTTAATTGATAAAACTGGGTATCAGAGTCACAGCTTAATTGATAAAACAGGGTATCAGAGTCACAGCTTAATTGATAAAACTGGGTGTCAGAGTCACAGCTTAATAGATAAAACAGGTTATCAGAGTCACAGCTTAATTGATAAAACAGGGTATCAGAGTCACAGCTTAATTGATAAAACTGGGTATCAGAGTCACAGCTTAATAGATAAAACAGGGTATCAGAGTCACAGCTTAACTGATAAAACTGGGTATCAGAGTCACAGCTTAATAGATAAAACAGGGTATCAGAGTCACAGCTTAATTGATAAAACTGGGTATCAGAGTCACAGCTTAATAGATAAAACAGGGTATCAGAGTCACAGCTTAACTGATAAAACTGGGGTACAAGAAAGTTTGAATAATAAAGATGACATGAGGGAAGGCTGAATAAAACGCATTGCTAAATTAATAATAAATAAGGAATTCAATCCTTAAAGCATTAAACTGTTTACTCTGAACTTAAGATTAGCGAGAAAGCAAACTAAAGAGAAGTGAGTAAATAAGGGAGAAGGAGAGGACCAACGATGAGAAGTCCAAAAGAAATAAATGAAGAGCTTGATAAACAGGGGAACACGCGACGACGAGGAAATCAACGAATAAATGAGGTAAAAACGACTAGAAGAGAAAGGAGGACACAGTGAAGAAATGACGAAACAGATAATAGTGGAAGTGCACTAAAGCACTCGAGGACCGACAACACATAAAATAAAATGCATTGAGAGAAAAATAAGAAACTCTAAAGTAACAATAATGAGGAAAATCGAAGAGAAACCATGAAAAAATAGATTATTTCTGATAACAGCTAATCGATAATAAAAACACAAAAGTCATGGCCATTCAGGAAGAGGATTTGCATCCTTGTCCCTAACAGAGCCTCGGTCCCTAGCAGAGCCTCGGTCCCTAGCAGAGCCTCGGTCCCTAGCAGAGCCTCGGTCTCTGTCAGAGTCTCGGTCCCAAGCAGAGCCTCGGTCCCAAGCAGAGCCTCGGTCCCTGTCAGAGCCTCGGTCCCTGGCAGAGTTTCCCTCCCTGCCAGGAGCCACAGTCACTGGAAGGACTCCCGGCGCAATTTGTCCCGCGTGGTAAGATTTACAAATTCGTCCCCTGCAGGAGCACATTAACTAGGAAATAAAACCCGGGATTTATATCTGAACTGCACCAGAGGCACGAGCGGCCAGACTGCCGTGAGGTGCGGATATCGTGCGGGTATCGCAGTCTCATCTCCGGGATCCAGCTGCGTATTTTAATTACGCCTTGTGTGTGTCATGAGCGTGTTGTACGTCGCTGCTGTTAGAAATGAAATAATATCACTGAATGGATATTCTTTCTCTCTCTCTCTCTCTTTTTTTTTTTTTTTTTTTTTTTTTTACACAGGGTTTGACAAGGTTAAGGATCCCTAGCTTTATTGACAAGTTATTTACAGGTTAAGGATTCCTAACTTTATTGACAAGCTAAGAGCTGTTACCTACATCAGCTCATTTGAAAGCATTTTTATTGTTATGAGACATACAAGTAGGGAACAGGATGAAGTTGGAGCCATCTGTGGGCCAGCATTTTCATCTGATCAACTGACTTTATCCCATTGACATCATTATGCTGTACGAATGTGTTCCAGACTCTAGTCATCCTGGGAATAAATGATCTCAGATGAAGTGATGTTCTGGAGAAGAGTACAGCCAGAGTGAAGTTGCTGCTTTCTGCCCGTCTTGTGGCATAAAAGCTTGTTTCACGTTGTCCTCGAAGTGGATCTCTCTCTCTTTCTCTTTCTCTCTCTCTCCCTTTCTCTCTCTCTCTCTCTCTCTCTCTCTCTCTCTCTCTCTCTCTCTCTCTCTCTCTCTCTCTCTCTCTCTCTCTCTCTCTCTCTCTCTCTCTCTCTCTCTATTTATCCATCTGTTTTGGCTCAAACAACCCAAGAATCAGGACGGCGAGAGTGAAACACTTTCAGTTTTGTCTATTTATCTCTCTCTATTTTTCCTCTCCCTCCATTTCTCTTTTCTCCCAATTCCTTTATTCCTCTCTCCCTCCTCCTCCTCCTCCCTCCCTCCTTTTCTTCTAACCTCTTCTATTTCTTCTATTTCCTCTGCCTGCTCCCTTCTCTCCTTCTCCCCTTCCTATCTCCATTCGTCTAACTCCGTCTCTTCATCCTTCTCCGTTTTATTTTCCTTCCTTCATTCTGTTCTCTTTCTTATCTCCTTTCATGCTTCCTTATCTCCCAGTTGTTCTCTATTCTCTCCTCTTCCCTTTCCCTTTATCTGTTTTTATCTCCGATATTAATCCATTCTTTCTCCCTTCTACTCGCCCACTAGACAAATTCAACACCCACTGCCTCCCCCACTAGCAGAATTCAACACCCACTGCCTCTCCCACTAGCAGAATTCAACACCCACTGCCTCTCCCACTAGCAGAATTCAACACCCACTGCCTCTCCCACTAGCAGAATTCAACACCCACTGCCTCTCCCACTAGCAGAATTCAACACCCACTGACACAGCAAAACACAGACACATACATCATGTGTCAGACACAGTCAACACTTACTTATCTCTCTGAGGCATCTGATGGCCAGGAAATATTACGCGCGGCGCTGGTGGATCTGATGGACTAAGGCAGCACACAGGTAGAGTGGTGGATCTGATGGGTGAAACAGTACAGACGTAGAGTGGTGAATCTGAGGGGTGAAGCAACAGGGTGGTGGATCTGATGGGTGAAGCATCAGAGTGATGGATCTGAGGGGCGAAGCAACAGGGTGGTGGATCTGATGGGTGAAGCAACAGATTGATGGATCTGATGGGTGAAACAACAGAGTGATGAATCTGATGGCTGAAGCAACAGGGTGGTGGATCTGATGGGAAATATAACACAAGGCTAGACTGATTTATCTGACGGGCAATATAACACAAAGCTAGACTGATTGATCTGATGGGCAATATAGCACAAGGCTAGACTCGTGGATCTGATTGGCCGAGTCAGCACAGGGTTATAGCGGTGGATCTGATGGGCCAGACAACACAGATTACAGACTGAGCATTTAGGTTGGTTTTGTCACTCCAGCGGCCACTTGTTTCTTCTGGGGTGAAAATAAGATGAATAAAACAAACTTTTCAATTTATTTTATTCCACTTTCCGAGTGATTTATTCTTTTTGTAAATTGTTTCTCATCCTTCTTCTCCTTTATCATCATCATCATCATCTTCTTCTTACTGAGCCCAACTCATCACTCATACCACCCACCGCCTCCCGTCATTTCTATGTGACACCCGTCCAGAACCACACACGACCACCCAACACCAACACCCCGTCACCTCAACACGCTATCACCACCACACTACAACACTATCACCACCACACTACAACACTATCACCACCACACTACAACACTATCACCACCACACTACAACAATTATCACCACCCACACTACAACACTATCACCACACCCACACTACAACACTATCATCACCACACTACAACACTATCATCACCACACTACAACACTATCATCACCACACTACAACACTATCACCACCACACTACAACACTATCACCACCACACTACAACACTATCATCACCACACTACAACACTATCATCACCACACTACAACACTATCACAACCACACTACAACACTATCACACACCACACTACAACACTATCACCACCACACTACAACACTATCATCAACCACACTACAACACTATCACCACCACACTACAACACTATCACAACCACACTACAACACTATCACCACCACACTACAACACTATCACAACCACACTACAACACTATCACCACCACACTACAACACTATCACCCACCACACTAACAACACTAATCACAACCACACTACAACACTATCACCACCACACTACAACACTATCATCACCACCACTACAAAACACTATCACCACCACACTACAACACTATCACAACCACACTACAACACTATCATCACCACACTACAACACTAATCACCACCACACATACAACACTATCACCACCACACTACAACACTATCATCACCACACTACAACACTAATCATCACCACACTACAACACTATCATCCACCACACTACAACACTATCATCACCACACTACAACACTATCACCACCACACTACAACACTATCACCACCACACTACAACACTATCACACCACACTACAACACTATCACCACCACACTACAACACTATCACCACCACACTACAACACTATCACCACCACACTACAACACTATCATCACCACACTACAACACTATCATCACCACACTACAACACTATCACCACCACACTACAACACTATCACCACCACACTACAACACTATCACCACCACACTACAACACTATCATCACCACACTACAAACACTATCACCACCACACTACAACACTATCACCTCCACACTACAACACTATCACCTCCACACTACAACACTATCACCTCCACACTACAACACTATCATCACACACACCTACAACACTATCACAACCACACTACAACACTATCACCACCACACTACAACACTATCACACCACACTACAACACTATCATCACCACACTACAACACTACACCACCACACTACAACACTATCACAACCACACTACAACACTATCACCTCCACACTACAACACTATCACCACCACACTACAACACTATCACCACCACACTACAACACTATCACAACCACACTACAACACTATCACCACCACACTACAACACTATCACCACCACACTACAACACTATCACACCACACTACAACACTATCACCACCACAACTACAACACTATCACACACCACACAACAACACCATCACCACCACACAACAACACCATCACCACCACACAACAACACCATCACCACCACACAACAACACCATCACCACCACACAACAACACCATCACCACCACACAACAACACCATCACCACCACACACAACCACCATCACCACCACACAACAACACACCACCACCATACAAAACACCAATCACCACCACACAACAACACCATCACACACCACACAACAACACCATCACCACCAACAACAACACCATCACCACCACACAACAACACCATCACCACCACAAAACAACACCATCACCACCACACAACAACACCATCACCACCACACAACAACACCATCACCACCACACAACAACACCATCACCACCACACAACAACACCATCACCACCATACAACAACACCATTACCACCTCACAACAACACCATCACCACCACACAACAACACCATCACCACCACACAACAACACCATCACCACCATACAACAACACATCACCACCTCACAACAACACCATCACCACCACACAACACCATCACCACCACACAACAACACCATCACCACCACACAACAACACCATCACCACCACACAACAACACCATCACACACCACACAACAACACCATCACCACCACACAACAACACCATCACCACCACACAACAACACCATCACCACCACACAACAACACCATCACCACCACACAACAACACCATCACCACCACACAGCAACACCATCACCACCACACAACAACACCATCACCACCACACAACAACACCATCACCACCACACAACAACACCATCACCACAACACAACAACACCATCACCACCACACAACAACCCCATCCCCACCACACAACAACACCATCACCACCACACAACAACACCCATCACCACCACACAACAACACCATCACCACCACACAACAACACCATCACCACAATACAACAACACCATCACCACCTCACAACAACCCCATCACCACCACACAACAACACCATCACCACCACACAACAACACCATCACCACCACACAACAACACTATCACCACCACACAACAACACCATCACCACCACACAACAACACCATCACCACCACACAAAAAACACCATCACCACCACACAACAACACCATCACCACCACACAACAACACCATAAACCACCAACAACAAACACCATCCCACCATACAACAACACCATCACCACCACACAACAACACCATCACCACCACACAACAAAAACCATCACCACCACACAACAACACCATCACCACCACACAACAACACCATCACCACCACACAACAACACCATCACCACCACACAACAACACCATCATCACCACACAACAACACCATCACCACCACACAACAACACCATCACCACCACACAACAACACCATCACCACCACACAACAACACCATCACCACCACACAACAACACACCCGCCTCTTCACCATAACAATTATTAATATTACCAAGAATATTCCACACAATGTAAAGACACAATATTATAATATATAAGTCCAACCTTCGTATAATGCTAGGAGAATTTTTGCTTCAGTTTAATGAAAAATATTAAATCTATAATATAAATTTCGTTTATTTTGTTACTTAAAATATAAATCTTATAAATTGAATCAATTTTATACATAAATCATTTAAGTAATCGTAATAATTTTTAACTTATCTGTTTTACCTGTAATGGTGTTCGAGGGTTCTAGTTCCATGTCGTGGCCAGAGGTCAGGCTCCCCTGATGATCGTCTGTCAACCAGTCTGTTTGTGTTAGCGGCCCGCAGGCCCACATTGCCATCACAAACCGGTTGATCCAGCCCTTGTTGTAGGAACCTGTCCGGCTTCTTCTTGAAAATTAATGTCGTCGTTCCTGCAGCATTTTTGATACAACGGCAGTGTATGTAAATATACGGATTATCTTTCTTTATACTTGTGTATTGAGTTGTCTTCCTACACAAACTTCAGCAATTTATTCCATTTTTCAGTCTCGTTGAGACTGTGCTCTCTGTAACTCATCTTTCTTTTCAGCTTCTGTGTTCCCATGACCCTGATCTTCTTGGTCTTCTTTTATGTCAGTCAGTCCATTCTTATCTACCCTTTTTCTTAAAATTTTATACGTTGTTCTCATGATTTTGTTTCTAATCCATCTTTCTGCTAAGTGTGTCAGGTTCAGTTCCATTAGCCTCTCGTTATAATGCATTCATTCCATTTCTGAGACTAGCTAGGTTGTAAATGTTTGGACACTTTCGAGGTTCTGCACGTACTCGTCCGGGTATTTCTTCCTCACTGGGACGTCGTACCAGTTGAATGGCCTAACATATGTCGAGTATAGAGTTCTGAATTAGTTCAGGAGCACATTTGAAACATGTCTAGATTTCCCTAGAGCCTGTTTCTATCTTCTCCTGTTCTTATTCTTCTCATTATTTTTACATCCTCAACAAACGGTGAGTTACAAAATGCAATCCCTTCTGATAGGTCATTAACATAAATTAGTAATAGTAACTGTCCTTGTACTGATCCTTTAGGAATCTCACTCGTTAGTCTCGCATTCTGACGTCTCGTCTCTTACTGTTATTGTCAACCTTCTTCCTTTCAGGTACTCCCTGGGCCATTATTAGTCTCTATCATTCATTTCCAATTCTTCTATTAATTTCTGGACTAGTCAGTGACATGATGCTATATCAAATGCTCTCTTGCAGTCCAGGAAGACGTAGGCCACCCATGTTTGGCTTCCTGTCATGTCCTCTTGATGAAGCTCAGAAATCTTGTCAATCATTCCACATCTTTTCACACTTAACACTAACACCTACTAAGTAACACAGATGAAAGTACTTTGTTCTTCAAGAAGTCTGGTCGAAGACTTTAAACATAGAAACAAACCTTTATTTTACAGCCTTATTCATAAGAGAATCTGAAAGAAAAGGATCGGAACACCCTTCTTGCTTGACAAGGACGTTTAAGCGATATATTATTAAATATAAAACCTCCTGAAGATAAGCGTTTAAGTAATGGGGAAATTACAATGTAGACCTTTAATTCCGTGTCGTGAAATTGTTACCATTTGATGATTTCTTTCTCCTCTTATCCAGCCTTTAATAACCATTTCTTAGAGTTGTAACATATTTAAGACAATCGAGTCTCAAGAGTAACCCCACTAAGAGGGCCAATTTTCATCATTCAAATGCAAAAATGCATACATAATTGCGAAAGTCGACATGATGTGTGTACGCCTTCTTACAAATATATATTTCTGCAGCGTCAGGGCTGGAAAGTTTGCTAATTGGTGAGTGATTTATGTCGGAGATAATGCACTGTTATGATGGGGACGAAGGGAGATGCTGCGATATTAGTGAGGAATGGTTTTCGTTGTTCCAACAAAAGTACGTAATTGACTAGCACTGACTAGCACTAAAAGTATGAACTGGACGCCCTAAGGTACACAATAAGTCATTGCTCTGTAATATACAGATAGAGAGTTGCAGTAACTACTACGATAATATATAACTTTCAGTAAATTATTAGTTGGAAATAACTAATTATTAGCCCCCATTCCCAGATTATAGCTTCCATTATACGCATATCCTTTTAAAAAAATATGGACTCATCGACATCCCACTTGAAATCTAAGATGAATTATATCTCGTAAGTAAGTCATTGGGAGGCAATTTATGATTGACAGTGTGGAAGTGGATCTGTAATCTCCCTCGATCAATCATAGATAATTATATAGATTACGATAAAACCCAGATACACACTTAACATAATTAATACCAACTAAAAGAATAAATACTAGAGAAAATCTAGTTCTCCGATGCTTATCAAAGAGTCACAAGCAGGGTTTTACAGAGTCACAAGGTATCTCAGAATCACTGACAGAGTGTCACAGAGTTACAGGTTATCAGACATACATAGACAGGGTATCAGAGTCTAAGACAGGGTATCACTGTTTTAGACAGGGCTTGAAGCAGTCACAGGAACAGTAGATGACGGTCATAGAAAGACACTGGACAACTGGGAAACAGCAAATGGGGTTGTCTTATATAAACAGGGGGACAGACAAGAGATCCACTCTGGACAACAGTCCAGAGTGGATCTCATTTCCAGCACTCTGGACAACAGTCCAGAGTGCTGGAAATGACACTCATACCACCGCGTTCAGGACAGGTGAGTAAGTGCCGTTGTTGGTGGCACCAACAACCATCATGTGTACTTAGTGACAGAAACGAGAGTCGGGGCCTTTTCCTGACTGATAAGCTGAAAACGAAAACTTAAAAAATAAAATCACAGACTGGTGGAACATGTAGATAAAAAGAACTTTATTAAAGAAAATTAACACGAATTTCTGGATAACCTCAGTGGCATTATTGGGATTCACGACCAAGTTTTATTAATGGAGTCAGGCACCGGGATACTCTAACAGGCCTCTCAATCATTCTAGCTCTCCCTAGCAACTATAAACAGTCGCACTAGGATAACCCAATAGTGGAGAAAACCGCCTTAACAATGATGTAGGATGTGTCAGAGAAGGAGAAAACTCGCCTCTTAGCAGTGAGGAGCTTCTTATGTGAGCGACTTTCTTATAGGGGTCCCTAATATCTCTCTGACCACAAGTATCGACCCCCTAGACTATCTGCACTAGTGTTACTCATCACCTTGCCTCCTATCCTGTCTTCACTGAAGACAAGTGTATCTGCAGCTTTACATTAGCAGAAAATTTGGGCACCACTGTCTAGTTTGTCATAGATATGAGGAAAAGAGTGTTGCAAGGCTTCTTTAGGAGAAGTCTTGCAACAGCTGGATGCCTAACAATAAGGGAATCAATCAATTCATGTTAAGCGCTAAACCCTAGTGGGTCATTCAGTGCAAGACGTGCTGGAAGCTTGATCCTCAGTCTGCTGAGTGCGATACAGAAGCCCTTCCTATTTGTACTTACCTGTTTGTCCAACAATAAGGAAGCCTCTCCAATTATGCTAGTCTGACGGCAGCCAAAAGCATCAAGACGGAATTACCGCCCAAATCCGGACAGATAGTAAGTAGTAATGTGGGCCTACACATACACATCAAAAGTGAGTGGCACATAATTCCAGTTCAGCAGAGATAGTGCAGGTGTAGCTACCAAACTTCAGGAAGTTTCAGTAGTCAAGAAAATGCAGTGAACTTGCTCATCACTACATGTTCGTTGCATAGGTTTAGAGACACTCGGATCATGGTGAAAGTGCACATCCGAGTTCCTGAAGGGTAAGAATCCCAGTGCAACCAGTTTTTTTGTATCGGTCTCTCAGTGTTTCAGTTGAGACTGGTAATTCCTGATGTGTATCCTGGGTGTACGCCGAAGTTTTCAGGACTCTTTATTTATATATATATATATATATATATATATATATATATATATATATATATATATATTATATATATATATATATATATATATATATATATATGAATAATTACAACTTTTAGCAAGAAATTCTCTCGGGCGATCAAGTAGTGTTTACATCGTCAACGCCCAACAAATATCACTGAAACGTATGCAAATGAGGCGCTTATTTAAAAAGCTATAAAGCCAGGAGTAATGCATTGTAGCAGTCATGAGGTCGCCTACGCCCCATCGGTGCCATAAAGTGCAATGTGTACAACAGGCCCACCCATACCCAGACAAGCAGCTGCGTAACAAGAGCATTAATCGCTTCTTTAGGTTGATTCGCTGTTTGACCTCTGTACTCCCCCTTTTTTACAATCTGCCATCACTTTAGATACGTTTTCGCTGCCGTAAATTGAAGGAGACTCATTTTTTATTGATTTTATTGCTATCACATTGAATTTATTTTCATTATTATATGCTGGATACCTTCAATACCTTGTTACAAGCTGTTACCTTAATAAACCACTGGGACACCAAACAGCCAATTAGTACCAATAAAAACTAGATAGTTTTTAATCAATAAAAAAAAATAGAAATTCATATGACTTGCCAATAAAAAAAGAGTAAGAAAAATGTTATTTATTTGAACTACAATGTTTTAGGAATGTTTCGTATTTACATTAGTTTGTCTTATCCTCCCTCTCGATATTATTTATACACCTGTTGTTACATTTCTATTAATACTATCGTCAGACTTTTTTTTTCTCTCTCCTTAGTAGCTTGTTAAGATATTCTGTTACATGATGTTCCATAAATAAGTGTATCTTTATCTTTGAACTCGTTGTGTAGGCGTAACCTGCTTTGTTGAAACCTCTCTGATTACTCTTCTTGAAGCTAAACTCAGTCTCTGTGATCACTTTTGTTGAAGCTAAACTCAGTCTCTGATCACTTTTGCTGAAGCTAAATTCAGTCTCTGTGATCACTTTTGTTGAAGCTAAATTCAGCCTCTGTGATCATTCTTGAAGTTAAAATCAGACTCTGTGATCACTCATCTTGAAGCTAAACTCATTTTCACATTTTTCTGAAGCAAAAGTCTACCTTACTGATCAATTTCCTTGAAGCTAAACACGATCTCTGTGTTCACTCCCCCTGAGGCTAAGTCTCGCCTCCGTGATCAGTTCTCAGAATCATATTCGTATAGTTCATTTCGTCTTAGTCTCCATCGTAGTTACAAAAATTTCTGAAGACAGATACCTGGGCACATAAAATTACCACTTACAAATTTGTAACAAAATTCTTATTTGAAGGTTAAAAGAATAAAGGTTACTGTCGTTCCCTATCAAAATTGTCAGGTATATATGCAGATTAGTTGCAATATGCATAATGAAAATGTAAAGAAGTATATTCCTGCATTGCTTAAAAGAGCCAGGCTCATGTGCACTGAAGGTTTGAAATCTATATTACAATATTGAAAAACCCTGTGCAAAAAAAAAAAAAAGTGCTCTCTCTCGTCTAACTCTACATAATTTGATAAGTAATCTCAAATATTCATAGATTTTTTACTCCGTCTTTACTCGTAAATCAGTAAAAGATTTCCAGATTATGGGGTATATTGGGTAAAGCTGAAGTCCTATTCTCGTTTCTCTTGGATTCTCAGCCATAAATCGCCGCTGGTGAGCACAGGAGAGACGAGAGAGAGAAACCAGACGACCTCTAACCTCGACCCATCTAGCACCCAACTCACAAGTGATGTACGATAAGGTTAGTTACCTGGTTAGCTATACACATATATATATATATATATATATATATATATATATATATATATATATATATATATATATATTATATATATATATATATATATATACACACACACACACACACACACACACACACACACACACACACACACACACACACACACACACACACACACACACACACACACACAAACACACCCACAATTGGCTCCTGGAGTTCAACCCTACCAAGTGCAAAGTCATGAAGATGTTGGGGAAGGGCAAAG
>NC_069409.1:68995517-69085517 GCF_026875155.1 Cherax quadricarinatus
GTTTCAGTCTGAAGACGTGGAGAATAATTCCAGTTCCTTTGATCAAGAACCCTTCAGCGGCATTAAGGCACCTCTTCTCGCTCCCCCCTTGAAGGGTGATGTGTAATCATTCAGGTATCAATATTATGTTACTAAAAGAAATCTATTCACTTTCTTAAGGCACAAAGGTTTAGCTTTAGTCTGTCTTCAAATAAGTAAAATATAACCTCGACGTTAAGTTAGTATGAGCTCCTGTTATAAGGCTGAGGAAGTTATTATGAACCTCCTCGGGTCATTCAGAACAAGGGGATATTAATAAGGTCTTGAGGATGTCTCTCCAAGAGAGAACCCGCAGTAATGGATTTAAATTAGATAAGTTTAGATTTAGAAAGGACATAGTAAAGTATTGGTTTGGAAATAGGGTAGTTGATGAGTGGAACAGTCTACCTAGTTGGGTTATTGAGGCTAGGACTTTGGGTAGTTTCAAATCTAGGTTGGATAAGTACATGAGTGGGAGGGGTTGGATTTGAGTGGGACTTTCACATCAGAGCTTATTTCTTGGGTGGCATTGAAAATTGGGTTGGGCAAATGTTTTGTTAGTGGGATGAATTGTAAAGGACCTGCCTAGTATGGGCCAGCAGGCCTCCTGCAGTGTTCCTCCTTTCTTATGTTCTTATGTTCTTATGAGTGACGGAGGCTCGATCCTTCGTCCGGTAACTGTTTCTGTATAGCTAGGCTGTTGAGAGTGAGTCAGGTTATGTAAAGGATACACGCATATATATGATGTTAAGCTATAATGGTATGTGAATGTCATCGAGCAGTCAGAAATACTGTATGAATAAGACTCATGTGCAAGATATGGGTCTCTTAATTCTGGAAGACGTGTTAAGATTGGCTTTAGCAATTCAGTATAGGGTTTTTTGAAGGTGTTGCAACTGGCCATTGTGGAAGACGAGGTAATCAGTCCCTCAGCCTTGCAGGTGGTATGAGTAAAGATATCCAGATGTTTCACATGTGTCTTATTAATTAGCCTGACAGTACTGTATACCATTAATGTTTTGATACCGACGGAATTAGGTATATATGTGCAACTGAAGTGAGGAAAGATGCAAAAAATAGTGGACATGGAAAACAAGGAAAATGGCAGAGGGAGAAAGTAGCGAAAACAAAAATGTGTGAAAGAAACTCGAAAACATAAAAAGTAAGGTATTGACCAAAGCATAAAGAAGAAAGCTGAGTGTGGTTGTTATTATTGTGCAGCTGTGCTTGAGGGAGAGTGATCAGGCGACGCGGGTCCTGAGGACGCCTTTCTCTCTCTCACCCATTAAGAACTTAAAAACTATGTCAATGCTTACAGAGTTTCATTCTTGATAGCATAAGGTTACCCAAGACTAAATTAGTGAGGGAGGGAGGACCCTGTGACAACCCCCTTTTCTCTGGGAGGGGTTAGTGGAGAGAGGGGAAGGCGAAGCAGTGAGAGACCATACTTTACACAAGGGGGTGAGAACTCAGTAACTCATCTCCCCCTCCCCCTCACTCTGGGGGTTTTATATCGTAATCTCCTCGAGCGTGTGCAAACACTCAGGGTGACAGTAATGTCCCTAATGACGCCGCTCGCTTGGCAAGTCCTCGCCAGAATGTGTTGACAATGTGAGGGCCGACAGCTGTGAGCCAGTGAAGTATATTACACTAGTTTAGCTTTCCCAGCCTCGCATCATGATAAAGATATCGAAACTGAACACTCGTAATATAATATAATATATATATAATATATATATATATATATATATATATATATATATATATATATATATAATATATAATATATATATATATATATATTGAACTTTGCATAGAAAGGGGTTTGGTTATAGGTAATACATTTTAAATGAAAAAGAGGATAAGTATACAAGATGTGATATAGGGCGTAATGACAGAAGTTTGCTGGACTACGTATTGGTAGATGAAAGATTCTTCAAGATTCTCCTTTGTATGGACTGATGAAGCCACTGTGTGGCGAAACGTTTCCTCAATAAAGATACCCAAGAGTTGCACATGTGTTTAATTTATCAACATGTCGGTTCTGTGAACCATTCATCTACAAATGAAAGACTGTCGGGTAGACATCAAGGTGTACATGTTTATAGAGGGGCCACAGATGTATCAGATCACTTTTAAGCTGTAGCTACAGTGGGAGTAAAAGATAGATGGGATACAAGAAAAATGGAAGCAGCATGAACGAGAGAGGTGAAGGGTTATAAGCTAATGGAGGAGGCAGTTAGGGAGAGATATAAACAACTAATGTACGATAGATGGGCTAGTAAGAGTATAGGCAATGGGGTTGAAGATGTATGGGTTGGGTTTAACAATGTAGTGTTAGAGTGTTCAGCAGAAGTTTGTGGTTACAGGAAAGTGGGTGCAGGAGGGAAGAAGAGCGATTGGTGGAATGATAATGTAAAGAGAGAAAAAAGTTATTTTATGAGAGGTTTTTACAAAGTAGAAGTGATGCAAGGAGGGAGGAGTATATGGAGAGAAAAAGACAGGTTAAAAGAGTGGTGAAGCAATGTAAAAAGAGAGCAAATGAGAGAGTGGGAGAGATGTTATCAAAAAATTTTGTTGAAAATAAGGAAAAGTTTTGGAGTGAGATTAATAAGTTGAGGAAGCCTAGGGAAGGAATGGATTTGATGGTTAAAAACAGGAGAGGAGAGTTATTAAATGGAGAGCTAGATTTATTGGGAAGATGGAGGGAATATTTTGAGGAATTGTTAAATGTTGATAAGGCTAGGGAAACTGTGATTTCGTGTACAGGGCAAGAAGGAATAACATCTTGTATGAGTGAGGAAGAGCGGGATGTGAGTATGGGGGGAAGTTCGTGAGGCAGTGGGTAGAATGATAGGAAGTAAGGCAGCTGAGATTGATGGGATAAAGACAGAAATGTTAAAAGCAGGTGGGGATACAGTTTTGGAGTTGTTGGTGCTTTTATTTAATAAATGCATGGAAGAGGGTAAGGTACCTAGGGATTAACAGAGACCATGCATAGTTCCTTTGTATAAAGGCAAAGGGGACAAAAGAGAGTGCAAAAATTATAGGGGAATAAGTCTGTTGAGTATTCCTGGTAAAGTGTATGGTAGAGTTATTATTGAAAGAATTGAAAGACGGAGAGTAGGATAGCAGATGAACAAGGAGGCTTTAGGAAGGGTAGGGGGTGTGTAGACCAAGTGTTTCCAGTGAAACATATAGGTGAATAGTATTTAGATAAAGACAAAGAGATTTATGTGGATTTGGAAAAGGCGTATGACAGGATGGATAGGAAGGCAATGAGGCAGATGTTGCAAATGTATGGAATAGGAAGTAGATTATTGAAAACAATGAAGAGTTTTTACGAGGATAGTGAGGCTCAGGTTAGAGTATGTAGTAGAGAGGGAGATTATTTCCCATTAAATGTAGACCTTAGACAAGGATGTGTGATGTCACCATGGTTGTTCAATATATTTATAGATGAGGTTCTAAAAGAAATGAATGTTCGGGTGTTGGCAAGAGGTTTGGGGTTAAAAAATAAAGAATCTAACACAACGAGGGAGTTGTCATAATTGCTCTTTGCTGATGACACTATGCTTCTGGGAGATTCTGAAAAGAAGTTGAAGAAGGTTGATGGATGAGTTTGGTAGGGTATGTAAAAGAAGAAAATCAAAAGTGACTATTGGAAAGAATAAGGTGATGAGGATAACGAAAAAAAATAGGTAACAAAAGATTGGATATCAGATTGGAGGGAGAGAGTATGGGGGAAGTGAATGTATTCAGATATTTAGGAGTGGACGTGTCAGCAGATGGGTCTATGAGAGATGAGGTAAATCATACAATTGACGAGGGGTAAAAGGTGAGTGGTGCACTGAGGAGTCTGTGGAGACAAAGAACTTTATTCATGGATGCAAAGATGGAAATGTATGAGAGTATAGTTATACCAACGCTCTTATATGGGTGCAAAGCATGGGTAGTGAATGTTGTAACAAGGAGAAGGCTGGAGGCAGTGGAGATGTCATGTCTGAGGCCAATGTGTGGTGTGAATAAAATGCAGAGAATTAGTAGTTTGGAAATTAGGAGGAGGTGCAGAATTACCAAAACAATTATCCAGAGGGCTGAAGAGGGGTTGTTGAGGTGATTCGTACATAGAGAAGTTGAAACAATGACTTTGAAAGTGTGTAAATCTGTAGTGGAGGGAAGGCGGGGTAGAGGTCGGCCTAGGAGAGGTTGGATGGAGGGGGTAAAGGAGGTTTTGTGTGCGAGGGGCTTAGACTTCCAGGAAGCATGCATGAGTGTGCTAGATTGAAGCGAATGGAGACAAATGATTTTTAGGACTTGACGTGCTGTTGAGTGTGAGCAGGATAATATTTATGAAGGGATTCAGGGAAACAGCCAGGCCGGACTTGAGTCCTGGAGATGGGAAGTACAGTGCCGGCACTCTGAAGGAGGGGTGTTAATGTTGCAGATCTATAACCTCAGTGTAAGTGCGCCTCTGGCAAGACAGTGATGGAGTGAATGATGAAAGTTTTTCTTTTACGGGCCACCTTTCCTTGGTGGGAGACAGCCGATGTGTTAATAAACGTACACACACACACACACACACACACACACACATTAGGACGTTAGGAAGTATTTCTTCAGTCATAGAGTTGTCAGCAAGTGGAATAGCCTAGCAAGTGAAGTAGTGGAGGCAGGAACCATACATAGTTTTAAGAAGAGGTATGACAAAGCTCAGGAAGCAGAGAGAGAGAGGATCCAGTAGCGATCAGTGAAGAGGCGGGGCCAGGAGCTGAGTCTCGACCCCTGCAACCACAATTAGGTGAGTACACACACACACACACACCACATATATATATATATATATATATATATATATATATATATATAAATATATATATATATATATATATATATATATAATATATATATAATATATATATATATATATATATATATATATATATATATAATATGCATTTTAAAGCCAAACAAATGATAGGCACTTCTAACTGGAGGGCCAAGTCGAGTTGCCATCATTTGCGTTGGCATAAAATATGAATTAATAAATAAACATGTGCGTAAACAGCACAGTTTTGTGACGCCTTGACGCTACACTATGCATAACGTTTTTAAAGTCAACATTTTCAGAGACATGATGAAATGCATAAATACTAAAGTCAACACCTTCAACAGAAAGCTTCAGCCTACCGATGAAAAATCCATTTCCATCCATAGAGAAAGGGATCGAAGAACCTTTGGTACAAGGTACCAGGAGGAAAAATATCCGTATTTGTGCAATCCAAACTCACATGGAGACAGAAGTGAAAGAAGGGAGGAGGAGATCTGTATATTTCGCCCTCCAACTCAAGCCCTCTTCAGCAGTTTTACACCAAAATACACTGTCCTCTTATTCGGTTTGCTTTATCTCTGTCTTCATGTGGGTTTTGATCACAAAAAGCGAGTTTGAATCCCACTGTATGTTTATGATACTCCAGTTATCAAATTTATATTGATCTTGTTTGCTCTGTGTGAATCCACAGAGCAAAGAGAAACCCAATACTTTCAGTCTTCAGCAGACAGCAAACAGCGACCAGTACTACAGGACCGAGCGCAGTGATATGTAAGCATTATTTATAAAAGCGTGTAATAAGGCAGAATGCTGATAAAAGAGGAATGAAGAAGAAATACAACAACTAGATGTGAAAGCAGAATCCATTCAAAGTCGTAAGAGTAGGTGCGTTAGGGGGGCCTGTAGTACACACTACTGGCATCTTAACATACCTACTCTTAAGACCGTGTATGAATTCTGCTCCTATATCCAGTTGTTGTTGTTCAGCCTCTGCTGAGAAGTTGAGGGATTGTGTCATGTGACCCTGGACTTGACTCTCGGGGCCGCAAACTGATTACACCCGCAGGTAGTATCGACATTGTATAGATTCTCGCGGAGCGGTAAACCTGTCTGGGTCATTCAGTACAAGGGGTGGTTTAGGCTCGATCCTCCTTCCGTTAATCGCGGTTGAGTATCTTAACCAGTGAGGCTGTCGATGAGCTTGCTGAGTGTACGCAGCATCATCAACAATAGTGACGAAAGAAGCAACACTTGACGCAAGAATCAACACGATTCAATAGCAATAGGAACCGGAGTAGAGCTGACGCCAAGACCTGCAAGTCACGAGATGAAATTTATCATAATGTTGCAGCCCAGAGGGACCACTGGCAGCACTGACAGCTCTGATGAGAAGCTATTTCGTCAGCTTTCCAATGGTGCTGGCACAGTGGATGGGGCGCCCTGAGCGACGCCTACACTCCTCACACTGTGGCAAATGTGTTCCATTCTTCTGCCGCTGGATATTAACTTGTTGCATAAATATGCTATAAACAACCACGGATATATATATATATATATATATATATATATATATATATATATATATATATATATATATATATATATATATATATATATATATATATATATATATATATATATATAATCACATCTTTATTTCTACAAGTACATGTACAAGGTATACAGTCCCAGCTGACATCAATGACATACTACTATATAGACAGCCGCTTGTTATGCAGAGCATTTCGGTCAAATTAGGTCAGTTTTGTTCCAGGATGCGACCCACACCAGTCGACTAACTCCCAGGTTTCCATTTTACTGATGGGGAACATAGACAACCGGTGTAAAGAAACACGCCAAATGTTTCTACCCTCGCTGGGAATCAAACCCAGACATTCGCCACGTGAAGCAAGAGCTTTAGGTAGAGGAGAAAAAATAGAATCAGCAGTAGAAGAAGCAGATAAAGAAGATTCGGCGGCGGTAGGAAGAGTGAGGATGAGGAGGAGGAAGAGGAGGAGGAAGAGGAGGAGGAAGAGGAGGAGGAGGATTTTCTAAAAATTACTTGGGGTCACATATGCTAATCAGAGAAAGTTTAGCCATCAAATTATCTGACCAATTCATCAGAAGGTCGGAGAGTGAGGAGGACACTTAATGTTGGTACCTTATGAGACGACACTGTGTGTAGAGTAGGACACTGGAGAGAGTGTCAGCCTGGGGGATTCCTGACCTCCCCCTCCTTATCTTTCCCAGTGTCACATCAGCCTCCCTGCAATGACACTTTTGACGTTCCCTGACCCTTGTGAAGTTTTCCCAGCTTAGGCTGATAGATTTCCTTTCTTAGTTTACGAAACCATCCCGTTTTATGGAATATAAGAGTGGAACGCTAACCCGTAAGGATTATACAATGCCTGTGAGGGAAAGATAGAAGGCATTCTAGCTTAATTCAGGGAACTGGAACACAGATCCAATTCCCTAGATCAAGAACCCCTCACCAGCATCGAGGAATCACTCTTGAGAGGAACTGGGTTTTATAAGAAAGAAGCTGCGCTCCGTGCCGTCAAAGAGCAATACTGAGCTGGCACTGTGTAAGAGCTTCCAGGTAACCCATAGATGTGTACTTGTCGATCTCGTACCAGTCAATGTGACGATGCTTCTGATAGAGAGTTACCTTCAACACGTCCTTCTAGACACGCCTTAATTTTTTTAATGCGAGTACTCTCTCTCTCTCTCTCTCTCTCTCTCTCTCTCTCTCTCTCTCTCTCTCTCTCTCTCTCTCTCTCTCTCTCTCTCTCTCTCTCTCTGTCTCTCTCTTTCTCTCTTTATATTATATGTTCAGTGAGGACAAATTTCAGTTACTGTGTTATGGAAAACCTGAGAAAATGAAAGCATTCACTTCTCCTTCAACCCCATCTATAGATGTATTGAACAACCATGGTGACATCTCACATCCTTGTCTAAGGCCTATTTTTACTGGGACATAATCTCCCTCTATCCTACATATTCTAACCTGAGTTTCACTATCCTCAAAAATGTTCTTAACATTCCACCTATTCCATACATTTGCAACATCTACCCCGTTGTTTCCTTATCCACCCTATCAAATGCCTTTTCCAGATCAACAAATGCAACGAAAATCTCTTTATCCTTATCTAAATACTGTCCACCTATATTCTTCACTGTAAACAATAGGTCTACACGCCCTCTTCCCATTCTAAAGCCTCCTTGTTCATTTGTGATCCTGCTCTCCGTCTTTACCAGGTGTACTGAACAGGCTTATTCCCCTATAATTTTTACACTCTCTTTTGTGTCCTCTGCCTTTATACAAAGGAACTATGCACGCTTTTTGCCAATCCCTATGTACCTTCCCCTCGTCTATACATTTATTAAATCTAAGCACCAACCATTCCAAAACTATATCCCCACCAGTTGATACAAGGTAACTGCCAGAGGTGTTGAAGAGAGCAGGCAGACGTAGCCCAATATTTAAGAAAAGTGAGAGATGAGTAGCTTTAACCTACAAGCAAGTATCATTGACATGCATAGTATGTAAGGAGAAGAGTAGTGGAGCACCTGGAAAGGAGTTGGCTCATATACAACAACCTTCACGGTTTTGGAGATGGTAAATTCTCACTCATAAACCTGCATGAGTTCAATGACAAAGAAACAGAAATGAGGCAAAGGAAAGATGGATGGGCGTACCGCATATTCTTGGACAGTGAAAAGACTACTGTGCAAGAGACTGTGCCAAAATCTAGAAGAGCAAGCAAGAATAATGGGTAAAGAAATAACGGACAGGAAGAAATCAAAGAATAATTATCAAGAAAGAGATGTCAAAATGGACAAGTGTGACAAGCGGGGTTCCACAAGAATCAGTACTGGGATCCCTACTTTTCCTGGTGTACGTGAACAGTATGACAAAAATAATAGATAATACGAGAACTGGTAAGGAAAATGAAGAAGAGGTTAATAAAAGCCTACAAACGGACCTTCTCAACCTGCAGGTTTAGTGGTTATTTTAATTCAACCTCGGCACTGGTATCCTGGAGGTTACCTGGAGGTTATTCCGGGGATCAACGCCCCCGCGGCCCGGTCCATGACCAGGCCTCCCGATGGATCAGGGCCTGAGCAATTAGGCTGTTACTGCTGGCCGCACGAAGTCCAACGTACGAGCCACAGCCCGGCTGATCCGGCACTGACTTTAGGTATCTGTCCAGCTCTCTCTTGAAGGCAGCCAGGGGTTTATTGGCAATTCTCCTAATGCTTGATGGGAGGCTGTTGAACAGTTTTGGGCCCCGGACACTTATGGTGTTTTCCCTTAGTGTACCAATGGCGCCCCTACTTTTTATTGGGGGCATTTTGCATCGCCTGCCCAGTCTTTTACTTTCGTAGGGAGTGATTTCTGTGTGCAGATTTGGGACCATTCCTTCCAAGATTTTCCAAGTGTAGATTATGATATATCTCTCCCTCCTGCGTTCCAACGAGTACAAGTCAAGTGCTTCCAAGCGTTCCCAGTAGTTAAGGTGCTTGACAGAACTTATACGTGCAGTAAAGGATCTCTGTACACTCTCTAGACTCTGCGATTTCACACATTTCACACATTTTTCTCGCAACCAGGCGGACTATATCTGTTTTTATATTTTTATATTCACTACAATTCATCAAAAAAAAAAAGTTAACCATAGTGTTTTTTCGTTACTAAAATATCACTGAAAAAGTACTGATAAGGAACTGTCCTAAAATAATTTTTTTTTGTTTATTATGGTCAATGTAAACAGTGCTCAGATACATATACTGAAGAAAAATATATATTGACCAAGAGGTTAGTTTGAAGCATCATAAATATTCAATAAGAACTGGACAGAAGTCTAGCACCTTGTTCCTTCATCTTAAACTGACCGAACATTCGTTGAACTGGAAAAACATTAAAAATTAAATGCTAACAACATGTGCTTTGTTGAATAAATCTTTCTTAAATTCTATCTTATTAAACATGAGCCATGGCATATGCATACTGGAGAATTTTACGATAGAGAATGTAATCCACTAGCACAAGAATGAAATTATGAAAGTATTGTGTGGATTAGAATAAAAGCACGATGGAAGAATAGGTTGTAATAAGCGTTTATACACGCGAGTATGAGTGTGCATGATAAAGAGATTATGGGATGTATTACTGGAATAATTATGGAACTTTGGGCAGGGTGAATTAATAATTGAAGCTAAATTGTTGTAAAGGGTGAAAGAGGAAATGTTGTAGTGCCTTCATTTAACAACTTGGGACTTTTGATTGAATTTAATACATCTCCTTAATTACACATTTTTCTCACTCTTCCGTCACACAGTGTATGTTGCCCCTCCATGCACCATATATTCCCACCACACACTGTTTGTTTTGTGCCACATGTTGTGCGTTAACCTCCCTCATACCCCAACACACACACACATTCATGTTCCCCAGCCACAAAATTTCCAGATGGATTTACACCAGCAGCAGACATTACCTTCACTCATTTGCAATCTTCTGCAATATAACTTTTGTGCCTTGTATTACCGGACAAGAGATATATTAATGATCATCTAAGAGGCGTCTCAGGCTCACAGAGAAGAGTTCCAGCCTCCCACCCGCTCTCTCTCTCTCTTGCTTCCTCCCGTCACAAGACCTCATGTCACAAGCCCTCGTGTCTTAATTTCTCCTCCAGGGCCTCAAAACATACGAGGTCTCTGGGAGAGTATTTCACCCAGAGCCGTAACATGACCAATAGACCACCTCACGGGCAGAATAAGGTAAGTTCCGCCTTGTTATGACTGCACGCAACCTGTTCTCGAAATTAGCCATAAATTTCTTTCCCGCTGGCGAAGGTCTGAACTGAGAGCTGGCTCGTAGTCCCGGTCCCAGAGAGTCCTCAAGATAAGGTGGGAAATGAATTGAGACGGATGCTGTAGATCTGTTACAGCTGGTGCGGTGAGCAGGCGTCCGGCTTGACCTCTCGCCTCCCTGAGGTCACGACCCGCTGTGGTTAAATGGGGTGGGTGATGGTGGTGGTGGTGGTAGGCGGGGTAGTGTTTGGGAGGTGGTGTGGGAGGCGCTGTGGGGTACCTAGTCATGCTATCCCACCAGCTGCCACAGCAACCTACTCTCTCAATGGGCTAATATACTTGTACCTAGTGGTTCGGGTGACAGCCGAGTGGTATATATGTTAATTGCATCGAAAAAATTACTGAGGCTCTTGGTTAAGCCCGAATTAAATTCCGTGATTAAATAAGCTTCTCGCCAAATATGTTGGGACAAGAAACTGTGCCTTCGGGTGCTTGAGTGGGGAGGGAGGGGGACGAGGAGGGAGAAAAAGTGAGGAAAGAGGGAGAAGGAGGGAGAAGAATTAGAGAGTAGGGGAACGGAAAGGAATAGGAGGGGGGTGGAAAGCGTAGAAAACTAAAGAAATACAGGGAAAGGGACGAAAGGATATAAGAGAAAGGAGCAGATGGGAGGAAAGAGAAACTAGTGAGGGGGATAGCGAAGGAACGAGGGAGTCAGGAAGGAGAGGATTTGGGATAGGTAGGAAGGTAAAGTATTCAAGAGAAGAGGAACTAATGTCTGAGATTTTAGTTTGTGTCGCCAAAGCATCTAGTTTATTGTTCAACCAATATCCATTCTATTGACGGTAGCGCAAGAGCATATGGATACACAAAAAGCCTAAAAACTAGGCCTTAAAAGAGTTAACTGGAGTACATCTGCATACATATCTACAAATTAAGCCTTATCTGTTGCAAGCAAAATTTACGATGTTTACTGAATAGGTCTAGTATCTTAGTTTTATTAATAGGAAACTCTTGATATACTGCATGGGTTATTATGTCGTATCTTTACACTCCCTGGTGATGGACCGGCCCGCGGGGGTGTTGATCCCCAGAATACCCTCCAGGTAGGTAGTAAGTATACAGTCAAATACGTAGTGTTCTAGAGAGTGACTATAAGGTTGACCACACACTTTACACTTAGTTTGATCGTCATCTACACTCATGCTAAATTGCCAGGAGTACTTATAACCAGGTCTAAGCCTACCCACTACAACAGCAGACTGTTTTCATTGCAAGCAGTTCCTTGACTATGTCTATCGGCGTTCACGTAGCATGGTTCTACAGATCTACTCAGACTTCAGAGTGTATTTCTATGACATTCAGATTCACCATTAACGTCTCTCCTCATGTTATTCGTAATGTCTGACACAGATATAACCAAGTGAGGGGGAGGTCACAGTAGCTAGTTTAATATGAATAAACAGAAGGGTGAACGAGGGGCGCGAACCGCTCTACCGTCTCGAGATGGTACAGCGTCGGACTGTCAATTTACGGACCGCCTTTCGAACCTCTCTTCCACCCTTCTATTTATTTATCGGCAGTTGTTTATTACAACTTAATTTGAGTTCTCAGTTTAATGTCTTCATTATGCACTCCATACCCATCCTGTGGGTGGTAGTCACTCCATACCCGTCCTGTGAGTGGTAGTCACTCCATACCCATCCTGTGGGTGGTAGTCACTCCATACCCATCCTGTGGGTGGTAGTCACTCCATACCCGTCCTGTGAGTGGTAGTCACTCCATACCCATCCTGTGGGTGGTAGTCACTCCATACCCATCCTGTGAGTGGTAGTCACTCCATACCCGTCCTGTGAGTGGTAGTCACTCCATACCCATCCTGTGGGTGGTAGTCACTCCATACCCATCCTGTGGGTGGTAGTCACTCCATGCCCATTCTGTGAGTGGTAGTCACTCCATACCCATCCTGTGGGTGACAGCCATCCCATACCCATCCTGTGGGTGGTAGTCATCCCATACTCATCCTGTGGGTGGTACTCATCCCATACCCATCCTGTGGGTGGTAGTTATCCCATACCCATCCTATGGGTGGTAGTCATCCCATACCAATCTTGTGGGTGATAGTAACTCCATACCCATCCTGTGGGTGGTAGTCATTCCATATCCATCCTGTGGGTGGTAGTAACTCCATACCCATCCAGTGGGTGGTAGTCATCCCATACCCATCCTGTGGGTGGAAATTTGTCCATTAATTTGTTCATTTGTGAAGAGAAATTTGTACATTAACTCGCACGAATAACCTTCAGCTTACAGCTTGAGCTCAATACTAAGACTGTTTATGTTGCTTCTCATCTGAGATGTTCCGTCATGCAGGTATGCCGACCTACACCTGTCCTCACTGCACAATTGTTCCGCCATGCAGGTATTGCGACTCACACCTGCCCCATTACTACACAGCTGAGCTGTTCCTTAGGTGAGCTACACAACTGGTCCTTGGTTCGTGAATGGTGATACACACCTGTACTCTCCCAACACATCTTCAAAGACCCTCCCATCACTGGCTGAGCATCCACCAACTTATCTCACTTTCTCTTCCGTAATTACATTTTCGCGTTCCTCAGATTTTATCCAGATAATTTTGTGTTAGCTAAGTTCTCTTCTACAATTCTCTTCTACAATTCTCTTCTACAATTCTCTTCTACAATTCTCCTCTACAATTTTCTCTCTATGTTACCTCGAGTTTAATCACATGTTTCCGTTAATGTATTTACATGTACTGAGCTTCTCTTTCTTGTAAATTTTCAGGAGAAGAGAAGATATGGAATTGATGTATATCAGCGGTATTAATATCGATAGGATGAGTGGTTAGACACATAAGCAACATCCGGGAATCTTTACTTGTAGATGTTTCGCTATTCAGTGGCTTTATCAGTACATATATGGACATAAAAAAACATATCACGGGCGGGGTTAGAAACCGCGGTCGGAGGATCATAAAACTCCAGACCGACGCATTAGCGTTGGAGTTTTATGACTTTGATCGCGGGTTCTAACCCCGCCTATGGTATGGTTTGTTTGCAATCGTGTCATTACGATTTCGTGAGTCAAGTTACATGGACATAATATGAAAAATTGGAGAAATGTATACAGCAGACAATGGAAGATGAGGTAATCAGTCCCTCATTACCTGCTCCTAGGATGTGGGACTGATTACCTTAACTTCCACCTCCTGTTGTATATGTTTTAACACCTTTTATATCATATGATATCCATGTATATGTTGAAAAAGCTACTGAATGGCGAAACGTCTTCAAGTAAAGATACCAAGATGTTACACAAGTGTCTTATTACTCACGGAAATGAAGATATAATCTTCTTTATTCTGTAATAATATTCCTGCCTTTCAACATCTTATTTACGACTTTCAATATCTTCATTATTAAGTTTTATTTTTTTCAAAGATTCAAGACTCACATGTGGTGCATTATTCCGCAAGTGTATGTTGCAGGCGGTGAGTGGGCACGGCTGTACCTGTGTGTACATCAGTCTGCAGGTGTGCAATTACAGGTGTGTGTGTGTGTGTGTGTGTGTACACCTCCGTGTACACCAACTGTGTCCACTCCCGCATTAAGCTGGACGTGCTGTGTGCAAATCTTGCTATGCGTGTGTTTGATTACCATTATGCTGAGGAGTGCAGCTGTGTGTCAGGATGACCAGTTGTGTATATTAAATAGTGTTGAAGGGCGTTGGAGGCTTATTATACAGTATGTATTGTATATTGATATATTCCTTCAGTAGTCTCTGGCGAAGGACTCAAACAGAAAATTACTAAAAGGACCGATGCAGACTGAGTGTGAAGTGATATGCTCACAAGAGTAGACTTTATCTATACAGATGTAGACTTGTCGGAATGTTCTAGTCTGAGTCAAAATGATTGGCTCCTTAGACAACTGCAGTTACTTCCCCATATTCTGTGTTAGTATTAACTGACGTTTTATCTAGTTGAGTTATGATACGCGTAGAACATCTTATCTTAGCTAAATGAGTTATTGGCAAAAGCTTTTTTATACCATCATTTGTCTATTATCTTTTATCTCCCGACATTTATCTACCGATAGTCATCTCTCAGCATTCATCTACCGGCATTTTAAAGAAATTAGAATGATAATGCAGTTGATAAGATAGCAGAATGGAAGCCAATAACAATTAATCTATTTGCTCCTGTCCAGTCATGCGAGCGTGTAACGGAAACCTGTTAAACGTTCTGCACTTTGGCTGGATTGTTGGTCACCGAGTCTCATGACCTTGTAACATGGCAGGTAAATCATACAACCTTTTACGTATATTTACTATACAATTATTATTACTTCCCTATGTTTCTTAATAGTTCTTATTCCTGTAATATATATATGTCTCTTACGGAATAGGAAGACTGGTTTGATACCGGTCTCCGAGGGCGATGATCTTCTGTAGGCAGCCATTTTTTCAAGATGGCCGCAAATGTTTATATTTGCTGCCATTTTCAGTACAAAAATGAGAAAATTGTGGAGCTAATACCTTAGCTAAACCTCATATTTTGTTATTTCGTCTTTCAGACGTTGCTTATCATCCGAAATAGCTACCAAGATGGTCGCCGTTTTCAATTAAGTTGATTCATCGCGTAAAAAATGTATATGAAGGTGATGCTAATGTCTATGTTTATGCTTGAGCTTCATCACTAAATTAGTCCCGGTGACTACACTTGCTGCTCCTGACTGCAGCTACATATGCATGTAAGACCGCTGAAAAGCATGTGCATCTCCGGCTGCGCTCTTTCTTACTACCATACTTGGTAAGCTTCTGGCAGCTAGTCTCAGTGTGTGGAAGGGTAGCAACATTCAACCACGCTTGCTAAGTTTTTCGGTAAGTCGTAGCAGTGTGCGATAAGCTGGCGCAACATCTCTGAGACGTATGACCATGCTTCCTCCATCCAAGTCAGCAGTAGGACTCAGTGTATCTGGCTAGGGAACACTTGTTTGACTTCAGAGGCTAACCTGGTTGGCACTCTTTGTACGTTCCTTAAGGTCAGCCACAGTTGGAGGGCTTGAGTCATATGACCTCAGCTTTGGATATAAGAGATCCAACATTGCATCATTGACACTTGCAGCTGTGCTGGACATGTCATGCAGGACCTCGACACACTTTCCCAGGATTTTTAAGTTATCGTCTTCAGCTGTCTGTTGGATGCTGAAAGAGTTTGACGACGGTGCTAGTCTTCTGGAGACCTCACGGAACATGTTCCACGTCTGACCTACACACTTTTTTCTTCTTTTGCATGGAAGACAGATACAACTAAGCATTTACTGAATTCGTTCAAGAATGGAATTACACTGACTTTTTTTGTTTGTTTATCCTTTTGTGGAGACTGTCATTTCCTGGAGGCCGTCAAGAATATTAGTGCTCCTTTCCAACTGGCTGCTGATGGAGGGCCACGATACCCGGGTAACATAACTAGTTACTGATAGAGGCCACGACACCTAGATAGCGCAACTGGCTGCTGATCGAAGCCATGCCTTCTAGGTAGCTCAACTGATTGTTTGATGGCATGTTCTTCCTTTGTCTCGATAACTGTGCTCGTCGCAAGAAGTTTCTTCAGTTTGTAGGAGTTTTGTTGGTTCTTGTCACCCTTCTGATCCCAATACCCTGTTTGGACTTCCCCTCAGACTTAACATTAGACTGTCAGCATACACCGAACACAACGTCAGTTCTCTGGTCCTTCATGCGATGAGGTTCAACTTTGGGAAGAAAGACGTTTCTGACGCACTTATCATGGTTTTTTAATGCACGTTGAAGGGAAAGTGGGGATTCTCTTTGCCATTTCCAAGCCACCTGTTACGATAAAATGTGCGTGGGGAATAGGAGGCATTGTAGTCACCAATACTAAGTTAGCCCTTTGTGATGATAGAATCTGCGTGGGTAAAAAGGCAGTGTTCTAACCAGAGCTGAAGTTCACCAGGAACAAGGAACCTTCACCAGGACCAGGGAACCTTCACCAGTACCAGGGAACCTTCACCAGAACCAGGGAACCTACACCAGGACCAGGGAACTTTCACCAGAACCAGGGAACCTTCACAAGGACCCGAGAACCTTCATCGGGACCGGGGACCCTTCCCCGGGACGAAGGAACCTTCGCCGGGACCAGGGAGCTTTCACCAGGACCGGAGAACAATACTTGAAGAGGGCCAACAATTAAGCACTTCATTCATTACCTAGCTACTTTGTAAGTGCTGATGGTTCCTCAGTCCAGTCAACTGTTGGTTCCTCGATTAAGACAATTGCACCTCCATCACATCCGTCGTGTTTCTGATGGGAAACTGAGTGTCTTCACCAGAAGACCTCTTCTTTCAGAGCAGAGATCTCCTGACCTGCCAGATTCATAACTACTGTATTGTGTAGTCATGAATTTTGCGAGACCTCGCTTCATCACTACTGTATTTTGCGAGGTCTCACTTCATCACTACTGTATTTTGCGAGACCTCGCTTCATCACTACTGTATTTTGCGAGGCCTCGCTTCATTACCACATATATACTACATACTGTACTCATACACAGGCAGCGCTTCTATAAAATTAATCTAACAGAACTAGAAATTACAGATGTGGTCATGTGATACAGAGAAGAACCAGATGTAAGGTAGACTGAAATGAATGAATATCGTAAAAATAAAAATATATGAGAAGTTTAGCAATATTTTCGATACTGGCATAACACAGTGCTCGAGTAACTGAGAAGCGGTTTATAAATGTATTCACAGGGAAGCGTTGAGGGAAAGGGAAGATGTCTCCCACTCCTTGAATCAAGAGCTCTTCACCAGCAGCAAGGTATTTCCTAGAAGGGAAAGTTGAAAGAGAATATGCAGTAACATTATTATTATTATTATTATTATTATTATTATTATTATTATTATACCACCAGTCCGATAACATTCTTCTTTGCAAATATACAGGGTCTAAAGCCAGCAACAAACAACAAAATACCTTTCATCCGTGGACTGTTTGCAGAGGCAAAAGCAATGTTCGCGGCTTTCACTGAGACCCACATAAAGGACAACGAAATATGGATCCCAGGTTACAACCTATACAGATGTGACAGAGTGAACAGGCAAAAGGGGGGGGGGGTTGTTGGCCTGTACATTGCAGAGTCACTTGTTTGCACAGAACTGCTTAATGCCTCAAATGATGTAGTGGAAGTTTTAGCAGTAAAGGTCGAGAACCAAAACCTAGTCATTGTGGTAGTCTACAAGCCTCCGGATGCAACATCCCAGCAATTCCAGGAACAGCTGTTAAAAATTGACCACTGTCTGGAAAATCTTCCAGCTCCTGCACCCAACATCTTGCTCCTGGGGGATTTCAACTAAAGGCACCTAAAATGGAGGAATATAGCAAATAATATTGCTGCAGTAATAACACCAGGAGGCAGCTCTGATGAAAACTCACACTCACACGAGCTTTTAAATCTCTGCACAAAATTCAATTTAAACCAGCAAATAATAGAGCCTACTAGACTGGAGAATACACTAGACCTCATCTTCACTAACAATGATGATCTGATAAGAAATGTCACCATATCAAAAACAATATACTCAGATCACAACATAATTGAGGTTCAGACATGTATGCGTGGAGCCCCAGACCGACATAATGAGACTAGTCACGAGGGAGCATTCACCAAATTCAACTTCAATAACAAAAACATAAAGTGGGACCAAGTAAACCAAGTCCTAACCGATATAAGCTGGGAAGATATACTAAGCAACACAGACCCCAACTTATGCCTAGAACAGATTAACTCGGTGGCACTCGATGTATGCACAAGGCTTATTCCTCTAAGAAAAAGGAGGAGTAGATGTAAAATAGAAAGAGACAGGCGCTCCCTTTACAGGCGACGGAAAAGAATAACAGAGCGGCTAAAAGAGGTCAATATATCTGAAATGCGTAGGGAGACACTGGTCAGAGAAATAGCAAGCATCGAACTTAAGCTAAAAGAATCCTTTAGGAGTCAGGAATCGCGGGAAGAACTAAAAGCCATAAATGAAATCGAAAGAAACCCAAAGTATTTCTTCTCCTATGCCAAATCAAAATCGAGAACAACGTCCAGTATTGGGCCCCTACTTAAACAAGATGGGTCCTACACAGATGACAGCAAGGAAATGAGTGAGCTACTCAAGTCCCAATATGACTCAGTTTTTAGCAAGCCGCTAACCAGACTGAGAGTCGAAGATCAAAATGAATTTTTTATGAGAGAGCCACAAAATTTGATTAACACAAGCCTATCCGATGTTATCCTGACGCCAAATAACTTCGAACAGGCGATAAATGACATGCCCATGCACTCTGCCCCAGGGCCAGACTCATGGAACTCTGTGTTCATCAAGAACTGCAAGAAGCCCCTATCACGAGCCTTTTCCATCCTATGGAGAGGGAGCATGGACATGGGGGTCGTCCCACAGTTACTAAAAACAACAGACATAGCCCCACTCCACAAAGGGGGCAGTAAAGCAACAGCAAAGAACTACAGACCAATAGCACTAACATCCCATATCATAAAAATCTTTGAAAGGGTCCTAAGAAGCAAGATCACCACCCATCTAGAAACCCATCAGTTACACAACCCAGGGCAACATGGGTTTAGAACAGGTCGCTCCTGTCTGTCTCAACTATTGGATCACTACGACAAGGTCCTAAATGCACTAGAAGACAAAAAGAATGCAGATGTAATATATACAGACTTTGCAAAAGCCTTCGACAAGTGTGACCATGGCGTAATAGCGCACAAAATGCGTGCTAAAGGAATAACAGGAAAAGTCGGTCGATGGATCTATAATTTCCTCACTAACAGAACACAGAGAGTAGTCGTCAACAGAGTAAAGTCCGAGGCAGCTACGGTGAAAAGCTCTGTTCCACAAGGCACAGTACTCGCTCCCATCTTGTTCCTCATCCTCATATCCGACATAGACAAGGATGTCAGCCACAGCACCGTGTCTTCCTTTGCAGATGACACCCGAATCTGCATGACAGTGTCTTCCATTGCAGACACTGCAAGGCTCCAGGCGGACATCAACCAAATCTTTCAGTGGGCTGCAGAAAACAATATGAAGTTCAACGATGAGAACTTTTAATTACTCAGATATGGTAAACATGAGGAAATTAAATCTTCATCAGAGTACAAAACAAATTCTGGCCACAAAATAGAGCGAAACACCAACGTCAAAGACCTGGGAGTGATCATGTCGGAGGATCTCACCTTCAAGGACCATAACATTGTATCAATCGCATCTGCTAGAAAAATGACAGGATGGATAATGAGAACCTTCAAAACTAGGGAGGCCAAGCCCATGATGACACTCTTCAGGTCACTTGTTCTATCTAGGCTGGAGTATTGCTGCACACTAACAGCACCTTTCAAGGCAGGTGAAATTGCCGACCTAGAGAATGTACAGAGAACTTTCACGGCGCGCATAACGGAGATAAAACACCTCAATTACTGGGAGCGCTTGAGGTTCCTAAACCTGTATTCCCTGGAACGCAGGAGGGAGAGATACATGATTATATACACCTGGAAAATCC
The DNA here is from genome assembly GCF_026875155.1 of Cherax quadricarinatus. Classification (NCBI taxonomy): domain Eukaryota; kingdom Metazoa; phylum Arthropoda; class Malacostraca; order Decapoda; family Parastacidae; genus Cherax; species Cherax quadricarinatus. The sequence goes on from NC_069409.1 coordinate 69,015,787, forward strand.
TAGAGGGACTAGTACCGAACTTGCACACGAAAATCACTCACTACGAAAGCAAAAGACTTGGCAGACGATGCACCATCCCCCCAATGAAAAGCAGGGGTGTCACTAGCACGTTAAGAGACCATACAATAAGTGTCAGGGGCCCGAGACTGTTCAACTGCCTCCCAGCACACATAAGGGGGATTACCAACAGACCCCTGGCAGTCTTCAAGCTGGCACTGGACAAGCACCTAAAGTCAGTTCCTGATCAGCCGGGCTGTGGCTCGTACGTTGGTTTGCGTGCAGCCAGCAGCAACAGCCTGGTTGATCAGGCTCTGATCCACCAGGAGGCCTGGTCACAGACCGGGCCGCGGGGGCGTTGACCCTCGGAACTCTCTCCAGGTAAACTCCAGGTAGTCTTGAAGTCATACAGCAGCAAGAAAATTGAATGCAATCAAGTTTGATTCGAGGAAGAGGAGGATAGCCCTAGTTCCTTGGAGCATAAGCCCTTAACCAGCATCAAGGCATTCTCTTGAAGAGTGGAGCTATCCCTTGAATGAGGGGAGACCGTCTTGTACCCTGAACGAGGGAAGACCATCTTGTACCCTGAACAAGGGAAGACCATCTTGTACCCTGAACAAGGGGAGACCATCTTATATCCTGAACGAGGGGAGACCATCTTGTACCCTGAACAAGGGAGACCATCTTGTACCCTGAACAAGGGGAGACCATCTTGTGCCCTGAACAAGGGAAATCCACTTTATACCTTAAGTCAGGAGAGCCCACGGTTGTTATTACTTCTGAGTTTCGCCCAGTTCAAATTTTTCTCTCAATCCTAAGAGAAATATACCGAAATAAAACAATATATCTAAAATTTAAAATATCAGGAAACGCCTCGAACGACCCAGAAACGTCGAAATATGCAGCAAAAAAAAAAAATCCAAAGAACTAGATTTATAAGAAAAGAAAATGGCCAGCACTAAATACGCCATCTACTGGATATGCAAGAAAATCACTCCTTCAATCCTGAAGTTTTTGCAAATTTTGAGGTGTATATCTAAGATGAAAATTCCTTCATGCCTTTCACGGTTTGAAGAACTGATGAAAGAAGAGTCAAATATTTTGCTGTTCCCAGAGCAGCAAAATATTTGACTGTATCATTGAAAATATAGAGTCTCTGGAGTCGAACACCTCGAGTCCAGGCTGGGGGACTGATTACCACATTCTCCTCTTCATCTTTCACCGTTTTTCTCTGTATTGGACTGTGGAAGCCACTGACTGGCGAAACGTTTCCTCAATAAAGATTACCAAATGTTACACAAGGGTTTCATTCTTTAAATATAAGTGGCTATGGAAGCCTCTGTGGCTTTTGAAATAACGAGAATGAAATAAGTCACTCTGTCTGACTTTTTGGGGTTATCCTAGGTTCTCTACACATATGCTGCTATGTATGATAATTCTATGTAACTGTATTTGTGTATACCTGAATAAACTTACTTACTTACTTACTTAAACCTTTCTCTTATATTTAGAGATAACGGGTTGTGGAAGCTTCTGTTACCTTTTAATGAAACCGGTACTGGAAGCGTCTGCTTCCCTTAGATATAACGGGTACTGGAAGCCTCTGTTACCTGGAAACTTAACGGGCACTTTAAGTCCCTCTCACCTCTAGCGAAAAAAGATACAGGAGGCCCGTTTCCAGTGTGTGAATTCTAAGGGTAAAAGTAGGAAGAAAACCCACGGTCAGCGAGCCATAGCAAAAGAAAACACCCTAAACCGGTGAAAAACTGCACCAGCAGTTACTGTTCGGTGCTACAGACAGGAGTCAACTGCAAGAAGGAAATGTACTCAGTCACACAACAGCGTTTCCGAGGGATATAATTACCGCAAAGCGAAACTTGAGAGCAGTAGCCCAACAAAAAAATTAATCAGAGTGTAAATGATTGTAATAGAGATATAAGAACTTGATCTACATTAAATTCTAACAAGCGCATCGCCAAGTGACAAACTGCAGAAAATTGCAACAAGATTATAATAATGTTGCAAGCAGGCAAGATTAAAAATCCATTTGTGATGGTTTCTGCCAGTCACCATCCCACGCCACATGTAAGAGGAGAAGACTGTGATCACTGATATACAACCCTTATATAAATTATCACTGATATACAACCCTTCCAGTACATTATCACTGATATATAACCCTTATACTACATTATCACTGATATATAATCCTTCCAGTAAACTATCACAGATACCACAGATACAAGATACAAGATACAATATATATATATATATATATATATATATATATATATATATATATATATATATATATATATATATATTATATATATATATATATATATATATATATATATATATATATATATATTATATATATATATATATATATATATATATATATATATATATATATATATATATATATATATGCAATAAGATCACAGTAAACAGGTGATTTCAGAATATGCAAAACAACCACTCTGAAAGAATAGAAAAATTCCAAGCGCTTTCGTGACTACTCACATTATCAAGGAACTTGATAATGTGAGTAGTCACGAAAGCGCTTGGAATTTTTCTATTCTTTCAGAGTGGTTGTTTTGCATATATATATATATATATATATATATATATATATATATATATATATATATATATATATATATATATATATATATATATATGTCGTGCCGAATAGGCAGAACTTGCGATCTTGGCTTAAATAGCAACGCTCATCTTGCCATATATGACAAGTGAAAATTTGTGTATGCAATAATTTCGCCAAAATCATTCTGAAACTAACGAAAAAAATATATTTCATCATGTTTGTTAAGTATTAAATTATTGTAAACAAATCTAAAATATATTTAGTTGGGTTAGGCTAAAATAAATTGCGTTTGTTATAATAAGGTTAGGTAAGTTTTCTAAGTTCCTTTTGGTGCAAAATTATAAATTTTTACATCAACATTAATGAAAAAAATATATCTTTAAACGTATAAGAGAAAATTTTAGAAAAAACTTAATTTTAAATGAGTTCTTTCTAATTGACCAGTTTTACATATTCGGCACGATATATATATATATATATATATATATATATATATATATATATATATATATATATATATATATATATATATATATATATATATATATAATCCAAGGAAGTGAGTAATTTTCTTTACGATTTACATAAAAATTCGTTTAAATTATTAGAGATCGTTGGCCTTAGCAGGTTCCGTTAATTTACTCCGAAATGGCATATATTTAAAGACTTTAAACCTACATGGTATTTACCAAAAGAATAATAACCAAATTATGTGAAGGGTGGGAGGGTGAAGTCTGGCAGCGGGGTGATGGTGTCGTCGCCTGGCAGCGGGGTAATGATGTCGTCGCCTGGCAGCGGGGTAATGGTGTCGTCGCCTGGCAGCGGGGTAATGGTGTCGTCGCCTGGCAGCGGGGTAATGATGTCGTCGCCTGGCAGCGGGGTAATGGTGTCGTCGCCTGGCAGCGGGGTAATGATGTCGTCGCCTGGCAGCGGGGTAATGGTGTCGTCGCCTGGCAGCGGGGTAATGGTGTCGTCGCCTGGCAGCGGGGTAATGGTGTCGTTATTGTGAAAAATGTAAACGTAACGTTCGTTGTTTACGAATGTACATATGAAACTACTTAATTTCTGACTAGTACAATGAGTTCAGCTGTAACACAACGAGTTCAAATAAAATACAACGAGTTCAGATAAAATACAACGAGTTCAGATAAAATACAACGAGTTCAGCTAAAATACAACGAGTTCAGATAAAATACAACGAGTTCAAATAAAATACAACGAGTTCAGATAAAATACAACGAGTTCAGATAAAATACAACGAGTTCAGATAAAATAAAACGAGTTCAGCTAAAATACAACGAGTTCAGATAAAATACAACGAGTTCAGATAAAATACAACGAGTTCAGATAAAATAAAACGAGTTCAGCTAAAATACAACGAGTTCAGATAAAATACAACAAGTCCAGATAAAATACAACAGGCTTATTTACAATTGTCCATAATAAAATATTTTGGAATAAACAAGAGTATCCCAAACTGTAAAAAAAAGAAGAGTATTCCAAGTGAACAGCAATTATGAAAGACGTCAGAAAGGATTCCATTGAGCTTTCAATTGCATACAATTCACTGTATGGAATGGCTGCATAAGAGAACTTACTAATAAAATACTGATCATATCGCTGGCATGAAAAAGTAATTATTCCTAATGACCATTTTAAATCACTGTTATCAGTGTTTTAGGTTGGAATATGAAGTTCATTGATTGCCGCCGGCGGTGTGTGGCATCACTGTTAAGGTTGTGTGGTGATCGCGTCTCACCTGGTTACCTGTTGATGTGTGGGTCACCTGAGGGTGTGTGCTGCGCTGGAGGTGAGGAACGTATCCGGGAGGGTGGTAGCGGGGTGGCGATGGTGGTGTTTTAGTGGTGGGTGTAGTGGAGTGGGTAATGGTGACTGTAGTGCTGGAAGTTGTGGTGGTGGTGATGGTGATGGTGGAGGTGGTGATGATGGTGGTAGTGGTGGGGGTGGTGGTGGTGATGATGGTGATAGCGTTGGTGGTGGAGGTGATAGTGGCAGTTGTCGTGGTGGTGATGGTGGGGGTGGTGGTGATAGTGGTTATAATGGTGGTGATTGGATCATCGCGCCTCTAGTGGCGGGCCAGAACACGTGCTGTGCTCCACACACACGTCAGACCGTAAGTGACGATTGTGTTCCGCCCGTACTCACCTATGCTCTCCAGGGTCAAGCGCCAGCTCTTGGGCTCTCTCTTCTTAGTCACTACTCGACTAGCGTCGAGTTAAACGTTCACTCCTCTTCCACTCCACTCTTACTCCTGACTCCACACTGGATAAATAATTCTGGCATACGGGTTAAAGACGACCTCAAAACGGTTCATACAGGTTAAGGACGACCTCAGAAGGTTCATACAGATTAAAGATGTCCTCCAGACGTTTCAAACACATGAAAGGCGTCTTCAAAACAGTTCATATAGGTTAAAGGCGTCCTCAAGACGGATCGTACAGGTTAAGGACGTCTTGAAAACGGTTCTTACCGGTTAAGAACGTCCTCAAAACGGTTCATACAGGTTAAGGAAGTTCTCAAAATGGTTCATACAGGATAAAGGCGTCTTCAAAACGGATCATTCAGGTTAAGGACGTCCTCAAAAAGGTTCATACAGTTGCGTGAAACCATAATAACACGACTGCAAACAAATCACAGGACGGCTGGTGTTCGAACTCGCGGCATGCAAGCGCTAACACTCGAACACTGGCCTATGAGTTTTATGGCTCGCCTGCCGTGAGTTCTATCCCCGCCCGCGCTGGGATCGGTTCATACAAGTTGAAGGCGACCCAGAAGGGGTATAGAGGGCAGTTAGCTATACAGATGAGCCTTTTGGCGGTTAATTACTGGGAATTAATGGGGAACTAGTGTTAGGCACTCCACAGTTTCAAAAGTAGGTATGACAGGGCCCAAGCGGCCAGAAGCCATCTATTTACGGCGATGGGAATTTAAGAAGAAGAACCTGGAGATGAGACTCGATCTAAGTAAATGACTAGGCCTCCCGGTGGATCAGGGTCTGATCAACCAGGCTGTTACTGCTGGAAATACGTAGTCCAACGTATGAACCACAGCCCGGGTGATCCGACACCGACTTTAAGTATCTGTCCAGCTCCCTCTTGAAGGCAGCCAGGGGCCTATTGGTAATTCCCCTTATGCGTAGTGGGAGGGTGTTGAACAGTCTTGGGCCCCGGACACTTATGGTGTTTTCTCTTAGTGTACCAGTGGCGCCCCTACTTTTCATTGGGGGTATTTTGCACCGCCTGCCCAGTCTTTTACTTTCGTAGGGAGCGATTTTTGTGGGCAGATTCGGGACCATTCCTCCCAGGATTTCCCAAGTGTAGATTATGATATACCTCTCTCACCTGCGCTCCAGCGAGTACAAGTCAAGTGCTTCCAAACGTTCTCAGTAGTTGAGGTGTTTGATAGAACTTATGTGTGCAGTAACGGTTCTCTGTACACTCTCTAGATCTGCAGTTTTACCTGCTTTGAACGGAGATGTTAATGTACAGCAATATTCCAGCCTAGAGGGAACAATTGATTTGATTTGAACGTTCTCATTATCCATCTTATCATTTTCTTTGTAGTTGTGAAGGTGGCACTGTTTTGATCCTTGAAAGTGAAATCCTCAGATATTACCACTCCCAGGTCCCTCACATTATTTTCTCGCTCTTTTGTATTATCAGAGTTTGTAGTATACTCAATTTTAGTAATTATCTCCTCCAGTTTTCCATAACGGAGTAGTTGGAATTTGTCCTCATTGAACATCATATTGTTTACCGTTGCCCACTGGAAAACTTGGTTTATATCTTCTTGGAGGTTAACCGTGTCTTTAATAGATGACAGTCTCATGCAGATCCTGGTATCGTCTGCAGAGGATGACACGGTGCTGTGGACTACATATCTATGTCTGATATGAGGATGAGGAACAGGATGGGGGCGAGTACTGTGCCTTGTGGAACAGAGCTTTTCACTATGGCAGCCTCCGATTTAACATTGTTGACTACTACTCTTTGTGTTTGATTGGTTAAAAAGTTGAAGATCCATCTCCTCACTTTGCCAGTTATTCCTTTAGCACGTATTTTGTACGCTATTACGCCATGATTACACTTGTCAAAGGCTTTTGCAAAGTCTGTGTATATTACATCTGCATTCTGTTTTTCTTCCTGTGCATCCAAGACCATATAGTGATCCATTAGTTGCGAGAGGCAGGAGCAACCTGCTCTGAACCCAGGTTGTCCTGGATTGTGCAGTTTTTGGGAATCCAAGTGGTTTGCAATCGTGCTTCTTAGCATTCTTTCAAAGATTTTTATGATGCGGGACGTTAGAGATATTGGTCTATAGTTCTTAATTAATGCTATGCTGCCATCTTTATGGAGTGGGGCTATATCCGTTGTTTTTAGTGACTGGAATTTCACCCATGTCTAAGCCCCTTCTCCATACTTAGGGTAAGGGGTTTCTTCCAGTTCTTAATGAGCACAGAGTTCCACAAGTCTGGGCCTGGGGCTGAGTGCATGGGCATATTGTCAATGGTTTTCTCAAAGTCTATCGGAGTTAGGGTAATGTCGGAAATCGGGCATACATTGATGAAGTTTTGAGGCTCAATCATGAAAAAATCATTTGGTTTGTCTATCTTTAGACTGATTAGTGGCTCGCTAACACAGAGTTGTATTGGCATTTCAGTATCTTACTCATTTCTTTGTTGTCATCTGGCATATGAAAAGAAATATTTCGAATTTCTTTCGATTTCGCTAATTGCTTTTAGCTCCTCCTCCTCCTCCTCCTCCTCCTGGGTCCTGTACGAGTCCTTTAACTTAAATTCGAGACCTTCCACTTCCCTTGTCAGGGCTTTCTTCCGTGTATCAGATAATCTAGAGTTCTTGAGGAGCTCAGTGATTCTTTGTCGTCTTCTGTAGAGGGAGCGTCTTTTTCTCCCCAGTTTACTTCTCTTCTTCTTTCATAGGGGAATATGTCTTGAACATACTCCAGCTGCCAGGAGGTTGATCCTTTCAAGGCACTGGTTTGGATCCATGTTATTTAAGATTTCCCAACATTTTTCATTTAAGACATAGTTCACCTGATCTCAATTGATGCTCTAGGTGAGTATGCTTACTTGCTATCAGCTGTACCTCCACAACCTTACCACAACATTAGCGGTGTTTTGTGCTTATGTTATTCTAAAGAGAGGAGTTGTAACGAAAAGTGGAGTAGGAGGTGAAGGAGAAAGGAGAAGAGAACATGAATGAAGAGGACGACGACGACAACGAGTGGTAGAAGAGGTGGATGAGGTAAATGAATAGGATGAAAAGGAGAAGAATAAGAGGAGGAAAACGACGACGACGTGGGAGTGAACGACAACGATTCGGAGATGGAGGGGGAAGGGGGGGTGGACGACCACGACACAAGCGACGACAACCCACGAGAGCGGCGCAGGATATCCTCCGAGGCGGCAAGACTTTATGATGGGCGGCTCTTGGCAGGTCTGTGCTACACGCCTCCTCGCGATTACCTTTTGCTTATCAGGCATCTTTATCACCGGCATGACGGGGAGGCTGCAACATCACCTGCTACTCTCCTGGACGTGCCCTCACAGGGAGAGGTTCACTCGAGTTCTCAGTGTCGAAGAGCTGGTCTGTCAGGATCTCTCTTTTTTTTTTTTTTTGACCAACCAGTACCACTCGGTGTACAGGTGATTGAGAATTTTGAAGTACGAGGATGAAGAACTGTGCAGCGCTGCATGACCCTTGTAGGTTTAGCGAATAGTCTTTGATGATAATAATAATAATAATAATAATAATAATAATAATAATAATAATAATAATAATAATAATAATAATAATAATAATATTAATAATGAAGAGGTGTGGGTTGAGCTTCAGGGAGCTGCCACGCTCAGCAATCTTTCAACCATCTTAGACAAGAGTGCCAATGACTTTTGGAGCCTCTTAGATGAGAGTATCTGCGAGTCTTAGCATCTTAAATAAGAGTACTTATGACTATCAATATCTAAGAAGAGAGTACTTGCGAGTCCTTGTGTTCTCATGGCCTTAAGAGTACCAAAGACATCCTTGATCATCATATACCAGAGTACCAGCGACCTTCTCAGCAATTTTTTTCTGGAACTTTTGTCTCTAAAAACATTCACAGATGATACTTAAAGGAAAATTTACCGTCTGGCGAAGGTGTCTTCAGAGCAGTATACAAACTTATCTTGCACTTAGCTAAATTCATTGCTCCTCTTAATGGCTCTGTAAACGACCACCGCGCAGATTGGGCCGGAGAATGTACGGGGGTGAGGTGTTCGAATGAGAGAGGACGTCTGAATACTGCTTCTCCAGTGCTCGCTTTCGTCTGCCTTGTGCTTTTCATTCCTTTACAGAAAACAAGGACACATGTAGCAAACTTCAGAGGAAGCCTCTGTGGAATTAGGTACCTGTGCAACACGTGGGTAGGGTTATTTGAAATAAAGATACCCAGGTGTTGTACATTTAATTCATTATCTCGTAGGTATTGTATTCCGTGACTGTAATAAATGAAAACTATACTGGTACAAAGTCTGGCTAATCTAAAGAGAACTATCATTAGAGCTCTCACAAGAGCTCTCATTAGAGCTTTCATTAGAGCTCTCACTAAAGCTCTCCTTAGAGCAACACGCGTCAGTAAAGTCCTGTTTTTCTGCATGTCTCTTGGGTTTCATCCTTGTTGCCTGTTACTTCCTTTAACCAGCCTTTCATTCTTGCTTTCTCTGTTGCCCACTCTTCCTTCTCTGTTTCCTTTTGCTTCATCGTACCAATTCTACTTCCATTTTCTGTTATTCTTCCGATGTTTCTCCTATTCTTTCCATTCGATGCCTCGATGCCGATGACCAATGCAATATTTTTTTTCATGCAAACCTGCAACAAATTCTCTGAAAATATATAACTTCCAAAATTTAACTTTTTTTTCAGGGGGTATCAATTATGGGTTTATGTCTAACTCGATATGTATAAATGGTTTAGGTCTCACTCAACATGTGTTAACGGTTGAGGTTTAGGTGCGCCGCAAGAACACTGCGCAGGGTGGCGAGGATGGCGTTTTCTTAGCGGTAGTTTTATGGGTCATAAAGGAAATGTGAGCGGCCTACACCGGCTAATTACTGGGTGGAGTGAGGAGATGAGGAAGAGATTAGAGATAATTAAATCCCATTGGAGAGAGGATTCGAATGTGTTAGATGATTCATTAAAATTTTTTGATGCTGTGAAATTACAGTGTGTGAATAGGCTAAGTCCTCCTGGTGGAGATTGATTGCAAGGTATTTTATGAGGCATTTTGGCTACAACTCACGAGTTGGGTTAACAAGGTGTTGAAAATTAAATTTCTCATCCAGCATATTTATTCTTAATTGTGTTTAACACAATCGATTGTTTCTTTAACACCATGTTTGTTATACTTTAGCTCATATCTATAATTGATTTCTTTTTGTCCCTAGGTGTTTTTGGTTTATAATTGTCTTTATTACTCTTACCTCAGGTAAAAACATAATTTGAACTTTGATTTGTCATATGAACACTGATCAAAAACATCGCATTTATTTAAAATGTCCACACTAGTAATTGTAAAATTGGTCGTCCTATATTAAGTGAAAAAGTGAAGAATGATTCTTCTTTTCTCAGGCAGGATTGCCGGCCTTTACTCCGTCTCATATCACTTACCATCTAGTCAACGACTATGTCTAAACAATACAATGTGTAGATACAAACAAAGCAGAAATCCATGCAACCCTAGCTTTGGGTGAGACCACAGAGGTGCACAGACACTAAGACTATTCACTACCTAGTGACAAGGTTTATGCGAGATAATGTATGTACTAGGTGTTTGCACGTGTGGTGTGTTATGGAAACTCTAAATAACAGAGCGGCAGCCCTTGCTTCCAGTGGCAAAGTCCAAACTGGTCGTTACTGCTCAAATCTATGTCAACATACATGATAGTGTAGAGGCCAACAAGGTTTTCAGAAAATAAATCCCATAAAATGGACAATAGGTTGTAGACCTAGGTAAACGTTCAGAAATTCAAAGCTCAAAAAATGACATTGTGCAAATAAGGTTTTAGAATTTGAGGTTATGTTAATGGAGACAGAACACCCTAGCTCAGATCCTTCCCTGGTCGGAGTTAAAACGCCAAATGACCTCTGAGCAAGTATTGAGGATAGGTTGAAAGTCCCCAAGAGTTTAGCCTCGCCACAACTCGTTAAGTATCTTAATCCGGCTTATTTGATGTCACAAATTAATATAAAACATATTGTATATTATCTCTCTTACAATAACACAATCCTTATGTGCATCTACAATGCACAGATGCGCATTACAGTACACGGGAATACATGGAAAGTCATGGAAATACATGGAGGTACGTGGGAGCACTTCGGAATGCACGAAAAAAAAAAGCAGCAAAGGACTTGGGAGGGGCTGGGTTTGATTGGTGTCATTGGGTACGGGAATTATTTCTTGGGAAGCTTTAGGTAGTAGTCGTTTTGATAAGGACCTGCCTCGCATGGGCCAGTAGGCCTTCTGCAGTGTTCCTCCATTCTTATGTTCTTATGTTCTTATATCTGAACATACAGACCGAGGTTACCCACTGAGGACTATCTACTCTCAGCTGAGGGATATCTGCAATTATCTAGAACTCATGGTTCTTAACCGGGGGATATCCATACCTCTTCGGGTATGGAACTCGACCTCTGAACTATTTGCCACTTTTCTATAAATAAATATGATAAAATCTTATATGTTCAGCTGTCCTGGTCCTAGCTATCCACATGTAGATTAAAACCGAGATATTTTGAAGTCATACTGATATCTAGTAGGATTGGTGATGATGATAATGATTCCCACGGTCTGGCGGAGGAGGTATGGAGACAAACCCATAATCGTAAGAAAGGTTAAGAATTCCTGAATTTCTTAGATGCTTGAGACACGTAGAGTAAGACAGAAGGCTCTCTCCCCACTATGTTCAACATAGTCAGATGGGGAACATAAAAGCGGAGGTTATCCACTCAGTGAATATACAAGCACTAACATTATTATATATTGTTAACCTTCAAGAAGCTATTAATACTGTATATTAAATTTAATGATGACAGCAACCTGGGAGAGAAGAAGCTGTTAGGATGAGAACAGTGCAAGTAGAACGAGTGTTGAAGCAGGCAGGGAATGAAGGAGGGTTGAGGGAGGGAGGGAGTGAAGGAGGGAGGGAGAAGGGGAGAGATGATTGAGGTACAGAGGGATAAGCGAGAGATTCTTTATGTAGGGAGAAAAGAAGGGAATACGATAGGGAGGAAGGGAGGGAAGGAAGGGAAGGAAGGAAAGGAGGGAGGGAAGGAAGGGAGGGAGTGAAGGAAGGGAGGGAGGGAAGGAAGGGAGGGAGGGAAGGAAGGGAGGCTGGGAGGGTCTAACGTACAAACGCGCCTCTGGAGTGCAAACAAAACTCCCAGTAATAAGCTCGTAAAAAAATTAATGAACTTATGACAAGGCGTAGTGAGCCTAAATCATCCGTAATGAACTTTAATGGAAGTAAAGAGCTGCTGTGAGGAATATAATGAGCTATCTCCTGGCACACACAATTTGTAGTGACTTCTGCGACTACCTTAACATGCCAAGCCACGACTACCCTAACATGCCAAGCCACGACTACCTTAACATACTAAACCACGACTACCGTAACATGCCAAGCCACGACTACCTTAACATACTAAACCACGACTACCTTAAAATACTAAGCCACGACTACCTTAACATACTAAGCCACGACTACCTTAACATATTAAGCCACGACTACCTTAACATACTAAACCACGACTACCTTAACATACTAAGCCACGACTACCGTAACATGCCAAGCCACGACTACCTTGAATTACTAAGCCACGACTATCTTAACATACTAAGCCACGACTACCTTAACATGCCAAGCCACGACTACCTTAACTTACTTAGCCACGATTATCTTAACATATCTAGCCACGACTACCTTCACCTTAACTAGCTTACCGTACGAAGTATCGATCATCCATGCACGGAATAACCCACACGGGTTTAGAATTTCAAATACAAATGCTCTACTACTGCTAGTAGTACTAATTTGCTATTTTTAAAACTAACTACTACTGCTACTACTACAACTAGTATTACTACTACTAATATGACCAACACCATCACTACTGCTACTACTGTTACCGCTACTTCCAATAATAATAAAAAGTAATAATAATTTTCAGCGCTAAACCCAAAAGGGTTAGAAGAAGCAAAAGTTGATGCATACAAGTATATTTCCTTGCACTTAGACAAGAACACAGCAGCTGACAGCAGTCCAGCAGCTGTGAGCTGCAACAAGTTAGTAGCTAAGCTTAACAGCTTAAAGGGTTGTAATAACACCACAGCTTCACATAAATTGTATGTTCGTATATTTGGGCTGAACAACTAAGGTAGGTCAAGCTTGTATCTGTCAATGAATTAAGAAGACTGGACGGAGACTCGAACCGTGGTGCGAGGAAATAACAGGTCCAGTGCTGTAATCGTTCCTCTGTTTATTCATTAACAGTCATTGAGTGCCGGGTTGTTGGTCTGTAACTTAGTTCCCTTAAAAGGCAGTGCGAGCACACCTTGCCATAGACTTTCTTAAACCCAAGATCAGAGTATAGGTTATTTGGCATGCCATTGTTTTTTTTTTTGAGGGGGGAGATGTTTTTGCACTATGTTGAGTGGGGCTCACACACACACACACATACACACACACACACACACACACACACACACACACACACACACACACACACACACACACACACACACACACACACACACACACACACACACACACACACACACACGCAAACACACACCGCTTATGCCCTGCTCTAACCAGCTGTTGAACCACTCACCATGCAGTCAAAATCCATTGCATATTTTGTTGTCCTCATTACGAACAAGTCAAATTGAACTTATAACTTCGACGGAGAGAGAGAGAGAGAGAGAGAGAGAGAGAGAGAGAGAGAGAGCATAAGCAATACTACCTGGAGTTTACCTGGAGAGGATTTCGGGAGTCAAGGCCCCTGCAGTTCGGTCTGAGACCAGGCCTCGTGGTGGATCAGGGTCTTATCAACCAGGCTGTTAGTGCTGGCCGCACACAAACTCACGTACGAACCACAGCCCGGCTGGTCAGGTACTGGCTTTAGGTGCCTATCCAGTGCCTTCTTGAAGACAGCCAGGGGTCTATTGGTAATCCCCCTTATGTATGCTGGGAGCCAGTTGAACAGTCTTGGGCCCCTGACACTTATTTTGTCTCTCAGTGTACTCGTGGCACCCTGTTTTTCATTGGGGGAATATTGCATCTCATGCCGAATCTTTTGCTTTCATATGGAGTGATTTTCGTGTGCAAGTTTGGTACTAATCCCTCAAGGATTTTCCAATTGTATATTGTCATGTATCTCTCTCGCCTGCATTCCAGGGAATAGAAATCAAGGGCCTTCAACCGTTCCCAGTAATTTAGGTGCCTTATCGTACTTGTGTGTGCCGTGAAAGTTCTTTGTACACTCTCCAGGTATGCAATTTCGCCTGCCTTGAAGGGGAGATTTAGTGTACAGTAGTATTCCAGCCTAGAGAGAAAAAGCGATTTGAAGAGAATCATCACGAACTTGGCGTCCCTGGTTTTGAAGGTTCTCATTATCCATCCTACCATTTTCCTAGCAGATGCGGAAGATACATTGTTGTGGTCTTTGAAGGAGAGATCCTCTGACAATATAACTCCCAGGTCCTTCACATGACTTTTCGCTCTATTGTATGGTTAGAATTTGTCGTATACCCTGATGCAGTTTTAATTTCCTCAAGTTTTCCATATCTGAGTAGTTGAAATTTCTCTTCACTGAACTTCGAATTGTTTTGATTGGCCCATTTGAAGATTTGGTTGATGTCCGCTTGGAGTCTTGCGGTGTCTTGGACTTCACTGTTATGGCAATCCGGGTGTCATCTGCAAAGGAAGACACGGAGCTATGGCTTATATATCTGTCTATGTCTGATATGAGGATGAGGAATAGAATGGGAGCGAGTACTGTGATTTGTGGAACAGAGCTCTTCACCGTAGCTGCCTCAGACTTTACTCTGTTTACTATTACCCTTTGTGCTCTAATTGTCAGGAAGTTATAGATCCATCTACCAACTTTTCTTGTTATTCCTATTTCACGCATTTTGTGCTCTATTATACCATGGACACACTTGTCGAAAGCTTTTGCAAAGTCTGTGTATACTACATCTGTATTTTGTTTATCCTCTACAGCATCCAGGACCTTGTCATAGTGGTCCAGTAGCTGGGACAGGCAGGAGCGGCCTGCTCTAAACCCGTGTTGCCCTGGGTTGTGTAACTGATGGGTATCTAGGTGGTTGGCGATCTTGCTTCATAGAACCCTTTCAAATATTTTTATGATACAAAAAATGTTTGCTATAAGGATATATTTCACAAGTAACTCTCAATCCCGCTGTTGGAAAAATTCTCTAATAACCCTCAATACCATGGCTGGACCTGTATAAAAATTACCCAAAATACCGTCACTGGAACTCCACAAACAATAACCCGAGCTTTTACAGATGACCTTCAGGTCTTGGACTATTATCAAGTGGCCCAAATGAGAGAGAAAACGGGAGATAGGCGAAAGTTATCTCAGGTGAAGAGTGGTTAGGAGACAGCCAATCAAAGGTGAGGTATTGAGGTCTTACCCTGTCTTCTAACCTTTCTCCTCTTGACCTGAGTTCTGGTTATCGTTTTCTTTTTCTTTCATTTGTTGCCTGATAATGATCCCATACATGGGGTTAGCTATAAATTGTTATGGGTTATTTGTAACTTGTTCCAGCCACTGTATTGTGGGTAATTTGTGAACTGTTCCAGCCACATAATTGGGGTTTATTGGTGAATTGTTTCAGCCACAGTTTTATGTTTTTTGTGTGAATTGTTCCAGCCATATATTAAAGGTTATTAGTGATTTTTCCATCCATTTTATTGTGAGTTATTTGTTAATTATTGCAGCCATGGTATTGTGGGTGAATTGTGAATTGTTCCAACCATGGTATTTTAAGTTATTTGTTAATTATGACAGCCACAGTATTGTGGACGAATTGTAAATTGTTCCAGCCACGGTATTGTAGATGAATTATAAATGGTTCCAGCCACGGTATTATAGATGAATTATAAATTGTTCCAGCCACGGTATTGTGGATGAATTGCAAATTGTTCCAGCCACGGTATTGTAGATGAATTGTAAATTATTCCAGCCACGGTATTATAGATGAATTGTAAATTGTTCCAGCCACGGTATTATAGATGAACTATAAATTGTTCCAGCCACGGTATTATAGATGAACTATAAATTGTTCCAGCCACGGTATTATAGATGAACTATAAATTGTTCCAGCCACGGTATTATAGATGAACTATAAATTGTTCCAGCCACGGTATTATAGATGAACTATAAATTGTTCCAGCCACGGTATTATAACTTTTAATCTTCAAGAATGCAATACATATTGAGGTATTATTTTACTTGTGGCATCAGTCTTTTTACCACAGGTTAAATCTAATTATGTTGACATGCGTCCGCATCAGTCTAACTGGAATAAGCTTCACTATGAACGTATATCCTTAATGAGCTCTGGCGAATATTATACGTAAGTATTTATTTTCTCGAGGATGGCGATAATCATACTGTTTTTCCGAGGTATGACAAGGTATGCTCACATATGCTGCATCGCGATCCCACGGATACTAAAATAAATTATCATTTGTTCTCCCCAAAAGAGTAAAATCAACATGAAATAGTAAAATATAACCCTTGTGTTATTATTATTATAATCAAAAAGAAGCGCTAAGCCACAAGGGCTATACAGCATAACCCTTGTGTGTGTGTGTGTGTGGATGTGTGGTGCTTTTATTTATATAGGTGTTCCAAGCTCAATAAACCGGGATTATTAATAAAAAAAGATAGGAGTGATGTTGGACATTCTTACTGGTATTAATATTCAACGTAAGAGTGGACGATGAGCACATACGAGGCCCTCACCCACGACATTGTAATTTATCTCCAAAAGCGTAGATATTTTTCAGCAAGCCCCATTGTCATCCGCCGCTTGGTGAGGTGTTTACACAGCTGTTTGCTTCCTCAATCAGCTGATGATGGGTAAACAAACGTCTTCATGGCAGCCAGCTTGCCACACGTGACCTTTGTTTGGGTACTTCATGCAGTTAGAGACTCACTGTTATATCTATCTCATGGTTATATATATATATATATATATATATATATATATATATATATATATATATATATAATATATATATATAATACACAAACTGTTTGTGTATATTTCGCCTGCTCTCGCGAATTCCTTGCATTGTTAAAATCTCTAGTAAGGCTGATGCATGCAGGGAATGAGATGAAAAGCTGTAAGCCTTCTCCCTGAAAGCTGGCTGCCTTGGATCAAACGTGTAGCGCAAGCTACACGCCAAGGTATTGTCCAGTGTGGGTAGATTGGTAAAGCACTGCGTACCTTGTGCTAAGGTTCGTAGGTTCGAGTCTCCTTCAGCCAGAGATCAGTGTTTATATTTATATATATATATATATATATATATATATATATATATATATATATATATATATATATATATATATATATATATATATATATATATATATATATATATGTCGTCCCGAATAGGGAGAATTTGTGATCTTGGCTTAAATAGCAACGTTCATCTTGCCATATAGGACAAGTGAAAATTTGTGTATGCAATAATTTCGCCAAAATCATTCTGAACCTAACGAAAAAAATATACTTCACTGTGTTTGTTTGATATTAAATTACTGTAAACAAATCTAAAATATATACAGTTGGGTTAGGCTAAAATAAATTGCTCTTGTTATAATAAGGTTAGGTAAGTTTTCTAAGATTTTTTAGTGCAAAATTAAAAAAAATTACATTAACATTAATGAAAAAAATATATCTTTAAACGTATAAGAGAAAATTTTATAAAGGACTTAATTTTAAATGAGTTCTTGCTAACTGACCAGTTTTACATATTCGGTACGACATATATATATATATATATATATATATATATATATATATATATATATATATATATATATATATATATATATATATATATATATATATATAGAGAGAGAGAGAGAGAGAGAGAGAGAGAGAGAGAGAGGGTGCCACCTCTAGCCCTCTACCTCAGAAAAAACTCAAGCTTCTCCCTGGGGCTGTTAGAATTTTTCTTCTCCTACCACCCCCTACATTTTATATTTTATATGAAATTTTATTAATAGAGTACATTGACAGAAAACACAAACATGAATACATTGGTACAATATGTCAAAGATTATAAATCTCATCCAGCTCCTCCGAAGCCTGACGCGAGCCAAGTATGCAGCAAGCATTTTCCCTCTGGATGGCCACGCTGAGGCGCTGAAACATGAAAGTGGCTGCTCTTGGGTCCCTGGTGGTGTCGATGAATCTGGAACCCAGTTCTATAAGGAAACGTGTTGCATTTTTCCCCCATAATTCCAAAGTCTCTGATTCCACTGGGACAAACTGATATTGTTAACTTATGTCCCTGTACTTGCTGATCTTGTACTCCTCCCTGTGATCAGCAGCTCCTCCCTGTCGCCCGACACTGTGGTGGATATAGGTGTCAGCCAGCGTCGACACACAAGAATAGTCCCATGCTAAGAGCTTGCCATTCTTCCAAGGATAGATGGTGATCCCGTCGGGGCGGTTTGTTGGATTTTGGGTATTGTTGGCTGCTAGTGATCGGGGCTCTCTCTCGGCTGGTCATCCAGCTGTAGCAAGGGCTCTCTTTATGATGTCGTTGACCTCATTGCGTCTTGCATGCCAGCCCTTGGTTTTGGAACAGTTAAGACCATGTAGACCACATTGGTCGGCTTGCGCATCGCCGCAAATACACATATATTCCGTGTGAATCCTTGCCAGAAGCGCACGGATACGATGGTTTAGATGACCCTCTACACAGCAAATATCCCTACCAATCTTTCAGAGCGCAGGCACTGTACTTACCACCTTCAGGACTCAAGTCCCGGTAACCGGTTTCCCTGAATCCATTCACAATATATTACCCTGTTCACACCCCCAACAGCTCACTATGTCGCAAAAACCATTTGTCTCTTCTTTCTAACACGCTCACACATGTCTGCTGTATATATAATGTTCCGAATAAGCCGAAGCTGCGAGCTTGTCCAAAAAAGCAGAGATCATTTCCACCGAATAAGCAGAGTAAAAAATTCTTTATGCAATGAAACTGTCAAAATCAGTCTGAATATATATATATATATATATATATATATATATATATATATATATAATATATATATATATATATATATATATATATATATATATATATATATATATATATGTATGTATACATATATATATATATATATACATACATACATATATATATATATATATATATATATATATATATATATATATATATATATATATATATTATATATATATATATATGTGTGTATATTATTGCTATATTTACAACAACTACTACCACATATATTCACATAACTCCCTCCACCTCCTGCACATACAAAAACTCTCACCTAGACACACTGGAACCATCAGCAATGTAAACAGACGACAAGAGCGCCATTAACCTCTCCCACCCTCTCCTCGTCACTAGTAACCCTCTTATGCCTTTCATCATCACCATTAACTTCTTCTGCTCATTCTTCATCACCATTAACTTATCTCACCCCTTCCCCATCACCATTAACCTCTCCCACCTATTCGTCATCAACATTAACTTCTCCCACCCATTTCTCATCACCATTAACTTCTGCCACCCATTCCTCATCATCATTACCCTCTTCCACCCTTTCCTCATCATCATTAACCTCTTCCACCAATCCATCATCACCATTAACCTCTTCCATCCATTTCTCCTCACCACTAAACTCTCCCATCCATTCCTCATCACCATTAACCCCTCCCACCCATTCATCATCACCATTAATCTCTTCCCCATTCCTCATCATTATTAACCTCTCTCACAAATTCCTCATCACCATTAACCTCTCCCACCCATTCCTCATCACTATTAAGCCCTGGTCATACAATGATAACCTTAAGAATCAAACACTGACGCATTCCCCCTTTCTCTTCTCTCTGCCCTTTGCTCTCTCTCTCTCTCTCTCTCTCTCTCTCTCTCTCTCTCTCTCTCTCTCTCTCTCTCTCTCTCTCTCTCTCCATCCTTGAATCATGCAAGTAGATAGTTCTCTGCAGATAGCCTCGGTAAGGACTTGCGAGCCCACTGGTATCTGTCTTTCCCAGTATATCTCTCTCTTTCTCTCTCAGTGATCGTTGTCCTGCTTCTCCTCTGATAAAGACAACGATCTAAATATCCTGAATGGCAGGCGAAACTTGCTATACATTAGCATTTTCCTGTTCTAATAGGTGCCCTCATTAAAGCACCAGGATCACTCCACTGATTACGAGAGTTACGGCCGCTGATGCCACCAGCGTCCCGCAGTTGTTTATCGTGTAGGATTGTTGCCAGGTTGCCGGTAACTTGCTGATTGTCGCCGGTAACTTGCTGATTGTCGCTCCCAGCCGCTGTGCTCGTTGCCTGCCCGGTTATGGCACGGACTTTCTCCATGGTATTTTCACTTACTGTTCATTTTAGAATTGAAGAGTCTCTCTCTCTCTCTCTATTTTAATTTTTTATTCCTTTATTTCTATTTTTTATAGAGTAACTTCCCTATATATATATATATATATATATATATATATATATATATATATATATATATATATATATATATATATATATATATAGTATATATATATATATATATATATATATATATATATATATATATATATATATATATATATATATATATATATATATATGTATATATATATATATATATATATATATATATATATATATATATATATATATATATATATATATATATATATATATATATGCAAAACAACCACTGTGAAAGAACAGTGAAATTCACTATTCTTTCACAGTGGTTGTTTTGCATATTCTATGTGAGGTAAAGAGTAACTTGCCAGGGAAAGGTAAATGGCTTTGTCGACATAGTATATAGTTTTCACAAGCTGTTTATTATGAATGAATATAGTTTATATTTTTCAGACTTTACTATGGATGAATACAATTTATATTTTTCACAAACTGTTTGTGTTGAAAGAACAGTTTATAAAGTCCTGGACTTATAATCAAATTGAAAACGGTAATGGGTTTTCATAAAGTTCTGTTCTATTTCTTTCGAAGACTGGTTGAACCATTCGTTGAACCACTGGTGCAACGAAGCACGATAGTCGTGGGAAGAGCAGAAGCAGCAGCAGCAGCAGCAGCAGCAGCAGCAATAGTATAAACAAGAACAGGAATACTAATAACAGCAGCAACAGGTGGTGTAGCTGCAGTAGTAGGGGAAGTATTGTAGTGGTAATGATAGCAATAACAAAAGTGGCAATATTAGTAGTAACAGTTGCAATTATAGCATTAGCAGTAATAGCAGTGTAGATAATAGTCGTGTAAGTGTTGGTGGTAATAGATGTGTAGATAGCTGTTGGTAGGAGGTCTTAATACTTCATTTAAATGTTTTTCTTTGACACGAGAGATAAATTATATATATATATATATATATATATATATATATATATATATATATATATATATATATATATATATATATATATATATATATATATATACTTACCAAATATCTTCATTTTCATAACCATAACGTTTTATGCTATTATAAATAATTTTCCTGTTTTCTCGCTTTACTATTTATTGGTCCAAAAAACAATTATATTTACAAATAAAAAGCATTATGCGTTTTAAGAAGAGTATTTCCTATACGCAAATTCTAGCCCATAAATAACATTGAACATCATAAATCTTCAGCAGTACCTACAGGGTAGAGAAAATAGGGAGTCAAAACAGAGGCATATTTACCGCCAAGGGTAACTATTATACTTAATTTATGGCCATGAGTATGTTGATAAATAGGGTTTAAAGCTTATCGACTGTACAAATAGTGAAAACAGCGTAAATAAACTCTACAAGAAAGATACCATAGTGTTACTCATGCGCCTTAACATAAATTCTGGTGTTGTGGAATTTAATTGCGTCTTAACATAAATTCTGGTGTTGTGGAATTTAATTTTAATTACAAGATTTTTATCGACACCATGCCTAACCCTTCTTGGGTAAGGTAGGTGCCTGAGCCCGAGCCTTTAGCTCATAAGACTGTCATTCCCATTTGCCCCCTTGGGGCGGGGATGGCAGACCAGAGAGGCCTAGCTTGTGGCTAGGCCTGGGGACAGTTGGTCCCAAAGATGAGGAGGTGCTTGTACCTCCTCCCATGGGGGACTTAAGTCTCAGATACTCCCTAAAGAGGGAGCCGAGGCCGGGCCACCACTTGGAAAAGGCCCGGGCCGGGAGAATACCGGCGAATCTTTAATAATAACAATACAAGATTTTATCGTGTCTGTTTTATTCCCTCATTTTGATGGTATACAGGAGCATAAACAACGAGAGGTGTATATCTCTCGGTGTATATACACTGACATGAATTAGGTTCTTCTTAAAGCCATTTAAGTATTCTTGTCTGGTGTTGAACAAGTTAGGTGCGGCCCTTGATGACCCCTCGTGTGGTCGATAGGCTTTAAACCCCGTTAACCTCCTCTAAGCCTGGTTACAGCAAGACCTGGAACTACAGGTACTTGTAGAAGTACCTGAGTACGTGATACCTCCTTCACTACTGTTCCTTGGTTACCACTCCACCGCTTCCCTCACCTCCATCACTACCCCTCCCTCACCATAACTCTTCCTCAACAATTGCACTTCATTAGTATCATCACTCAACACCATCATCCATCACCTGCAACACCATCATTCTTCACCATCACTCTCCTCCACCATCACCATACCAGATACCTACGTTGACAAGTATTCTCTTCACTGAACTCTGGCTCTTTCTTCATACGTTACTGGTACTACCACTACCACCGCCACAACTACCACTACCACCATTAGAACCACCACAAACAACAAAAGCAATAACGCAGCCTTCTGTTATTATTGTTATTACCATTCTTGATAGCTTCCTTCCATCGCCGTTCGGTATTTCTCCCCCGTTATCCGTTTCATGTTTTTCCTGTTAGATAACCTTACTAACAGATTCTTTCCATTACCGTTTAAGACGACTATTTTGTTGATAGCTTCCAGTTACCGCCGTTCAGGGCACTTTTCTCCTGTTGACAGCTTTCTTTTCATACCGTTAAGGACACCTTCCTCTGTTGATATTTTCCTTGCCTTGCCGTTTAGGACTCCTCCCCTGTTAGGTGTCTCCTGTTGATGCCGTTTAGCATCCTGCAGAACGCATCAACCCAGTTGTCAACTGTTGATAACACAAAGTGATGTAATTGAATTATTTAATAAACTGAATGAGTGGAGCGTGTATGTACGTGTGTGTGTGTGTGTGTGTGTGTGTGTGTGTGTGTGTGTGTGTGTGTGTGTGTGTGTGTGTGTGTGTGTGTGTGTGTGTGTGTGTGTGTGTGTGTGTAAGATGAGTGCATAAGAAGATGAGGTGAGCTTAGCTGCATTTATTTTGCATTTTCCTTTGCCATGTCATCTCACTTTTAAAAGTTACCTTTGCTTAACAATTCTCCGAGGTTCCTAGCTTATCCCGGTTTTCCAGTCATGTCCTTACATCTGTTTTAACCCTTCCCCTTTTATCATCTATGATACTTTCCTTATAATCCTTGGTATCTGATATATCGTGTCTTTCTATTAATGACTTGAATGTGCAGAAGATAACAGATTCTGATGGATGATAATGAAAAGAAACGTATCCTAATGGAGACTGACGGATGTTGAAGTTTGCTGAGAGAGGCAGAGATGGATGCCTCTGTTTCTAGAGACGGATGCTTGCGTTTGCATAGGGAAGTGGATACAGAATGAGCTGATAATTCTTTTCTTCGCGAGAGACATGACAAAATGCCAACGAATATAGACTGAGGAGGGAATTAAAGTGTTTAGCAGTGGTTGAGGACTTTTCCCTCAGATAAGATCTAATGAAGGCTGAGGCTGACAAATAGTGGCAGAAACTAGGAAGGCTATAAAAAAGTGCTGACAGATGCCGACACGTGCTGACGGAGGTTAATTAAGACCAACAGAGGCCAACAGATGATTATTACTGCGATGTTGTCCATCTTTACACAGATTGCATACTGCCAACTAGCCATTATCTTGGAAGTTATACAAGACGTTCATAGTTATCGTAGGAACTTTCACATAAGACGAACACATCTTAGAATATGTTGATTTCTTATGGAATCGCAGCCTATATGCAACAGGTTGGATTGGTGACAGAGCTCGAGGCTCTCGCACATCTCTACAACTACGACAACTACTAGGAAAGAGACGGTAAGAGAAGTGAAAAGAATTCCCTCCTCTCTCTCTCTCGTCATCACCGCTAAAGTAGCACTGAGGTAAATGGGCCGTAACGGATCATTTACATTAGGGATTAAACGGAGTTTGAACGCGTGTATGCCAAATGTCATCAGTAGGCTGTCTTTTCTCAGATGGATCTCGTAAGTACTTGACGGAACTTGCCGAGCTGTTGGTGGCTGTTCGCGACCTATTAACGACTGTTCTTTATTAACTGTTAGTGGTTGTTCGTTAACTATCGGCAGCTGTTCGCCAGCTGCTGGCGGCTCTTATCGTAAATGACAGGAGTGGAACACTGAAGCTTCAATCAGCTGTTGAGCCTTTAATGAGATGAGTAATTAATGTGGAAAGAGAAAAGTAATTAATGTATATTGAAAAAGTAATAAATGTAGAGAAGAGATCCTGAAAAGTTCTCACAATTTTAATGTATCTGAAGCTGAGGTTTCCGTCTCTGAACGTTACTGTGTCGTAATTAGTGTCAGCTGCAGACACTACGATGCTGTCGACACTGCTGTCGACACTGCTGTCGACACTACTGCTGCTGTCGACACTACTCTGCTAATGTCGATACTACTCTGCTAAGGTCGATACTACTCTGTTGATGTCGACTCTGCTGCTACAGTGATTACAAAGACTACGCAATTTATTTACGCCTAATTTTAGTTTCTGTTAGCGGGTACAGTTTTAGCGTCATCAAAACAGCTTTTGCGTCATCAAGGAAATTTTAGCGTCATCAGAACATCCTTTGCGTCATCAAAACAGTTGCTGCGTCATTCCCACCCCCCCCCAAAAAAAAAATGGGGATGTAGCGGTCTGAAGTCATGTCAGTAGTAACGTCAGCACGACTTCTGGAAAGGCAGTGATTGCAGGAATGATGATGAAAGTGTTTTCCTTTGTGTCCCGTCACCAAAGCTTGATGGAAGACAGCCTTGCGTGTTAGGAAATCAATATTTTTTTTTTTTGGCCTTATCAACAAAGCCTGGACCATGGCCGGGCTCCGGGAGCAGTAAGACTCGAAATTCATAAGAGGTACATAACGCAGCCGCTAAATCGTCGAATTGTGCAATAAAATAACGCTGTGGCACATTTTTCTATTGTATTTTTAATATTTCATATATTTTAAAAAAAATCACATGAAGAGTCCATAAAAATCTATGTTTTTGTCTTCCAAAAAAATTATTGCCTTATCAAGAATCTCTTTTTAGCGTCAATTAAATAATTATAGTATCAGTTTTAGCATCAATAAAACAATTTTAGCATCAATAAAACAATTTTAGCATCAATAAAACAATTTTAACATCAGTATAACAATTTTAGCATCAATAAAACAGTTTTAGCATCAATAAAACACTTTTAGCATCAATAAAAATTTTTTAGCTTCAATAAAACAATCATATCATTCGAAAAAAATATGGGTCATCAACAACACGTTTTGCATCAAGGACATATCGCGTCATCAACCAGCCAGACGTTTTGCCGATTTGCCAAGTGATATATATCATCAATCCCATCAATCATCTCTCCCCCTTCGAGGAGAGATGATTGATGGCAAGATATCGAGACGACCAGCCTGGCCAAACACGCAATTTATGACGCTTGTAAGTCACGTTCTAATAGGTCGTTATTACCTCCGTCGTTATTGCCTCCCCTACAGAGGAAGATACCAGGCAGCCTCGAAGATCAGCGGACAGAAGATCGAGCCTCCGAAACACTCCTTGCGCTGACTGACCCCCCACACAAGTGGTTCAGCTTCTCGTGAAATGAAAAATACACACGCCAGTGTACTCATCCAATTAAAAACAGCGTGATTTAAAGGGTGTAAGTAACTGCGGTTCGTCCAGACAGGAGTTGGATCAGCATCCATCACGTATGTACACATAAATCTCTCTCTCTCTCTCTCGCTCTGTATTAGAGGTGTCTCGTGGAGCCACTAGAGCTTTTTCATAGTGTCCCTAGAGCTCTCTAAGGAAGCCAACAGAGCTCTCTCACAAAGGCTAGAGATCACTCTCAAACCTGAAAGAAGTCTCTCACATAATCGGTAGCTTTTGTTCCTGTTGTATAATTATCATACGCACACTGCTGATGTATCCAGTTTTGATAG
Organism: Cherax quadricarinatus; assembly: GCF_026875155.1. NCBI lineage: Eukaryota > Metazoa > Arthropoda > Malacostraca > Decapoda > Parastacidae > Cherax > Cherax quadricarinatus. The sequence goes on from NC_069409.1 coordinate 69,042,046, forward strand.
AAAAAAAGAGACTTCCACAATAAAATTTATAGCTCTCGTACGAATCTCCCTGAGGTCTCTTCAGAGAACCCATTAGAGCTCTCTCATTACCTAGAGCCCCTCTCACATAATCTCCAGGGCTTTCTCACGAAACTCCTAGAACTCTCTCAGAATGCTCCAGCAGCGATGACACGGCTCCCAGAGTTCTTACAGCGAAGATACAAGCCAAGGTGCACCGTTTGGTGCCCATGGGTAAAGCATCAATCATACTTAGCAATGTCTAAAAAAGATTTCAATTGAACCTGAAGAGAATGCTAGGCTTCAGATCTGGAAATTTCTAGTAATTCGATTTTTTTACACAGTACAACAATGCAATGCATATCTAATACAAATAAAGCACAAATACAGAGTGAATTCAACACAAAGAAAGCGCAGTTCAAATGCAATACACAAACAGAAATTCAATAATGTAGGTTACAAAGAATGATGCACAGGAGCTCATGCGGATTTTAGCAGTGGTTAGTGGCCCAGGGTCCTATGGTATAGAATCCTGTGGTCCAGAATACATTGTTAAGATCTAGCAAGGAGCGAATATTTATTATTATTATTAAAGATTCGTCGGTATTCTCCCGGCCCGAGCCTTTTCCAAGTGGTGGCCCGGCCTTGGCTCCCTCTTTAGGGAGTGTCTGAGACCTAAGTCTCCCATGAGAGGATGCACAAGTACCTCCTCATCTTAGGGACCAACTGTCTCCAGGCCTAGCTTCTCGTAGGGAGAAGCTAGGCCTCTCTGGTCTGCCATCCCCGCCCCGAGGGGGCTAATGGGAATGACAGTCTTGTGAGCTGTAAGCTCGGGCTCAGGCACCTACCCTACCCGAGAAGGGCTGGGCATGGTGTCGAAGCTTGGCGTGAATAAACATGATTACAATCATTTAAGAATTGTGATTGTGAATGGTGAGTGTACAGTAGCTCTATGTTATTTCCAGAGTTCAGCTTCTTGGAGCAGTGGCAAGCTGAGAGGAATTTACCGAAGAATACGTATAGCGTTTCTCATCTACTCGGCATCTTCGGTGTTATTAGCTGAAGGAGCAGAGCCACATTAGTGTTCCTCCCCATCTTCAGTGTTCGTAGTAACAGAGACGGAGCTGTGTGTTCGAGGTGTCCCATCTTCAGTGTTGTGTTTACTCTTGGAGAAACTAAGATCATTCTCAGTCATCAAATTTACGAGGTAGGAACTAGATAAAAAGAAATTGAAAAACACATTCAAAAAACGATGCTTTACATTAAAAAAAAATATGCAAGTTGCTTTGCTTGAAAAAAAATGTTTAATTTACTTTCCCAAGAACGGAAAAAAGGGAAAACTTTTCTAATTTGACTGCCGTACAAGGAGGAATCAAAACGCTGAGTAAGAAAAAAACCAAACGTTGAACACGTTAAGAGAGGACTTGTGTGCAGATCGTCCCTGGGATGTGTACTAACGAGTTGACTTAAGCCAGCTGGCGGAGGAGACAGCAAGCAGACTGGGCAAGACAGTGTGATGGAAAGCCATATGGCTTTGAAATGAGCTATAGAGCGATTGCAGAGATGATCTGAGTATTGTGATGAATGGAAGAACGGTCTTAAGAGGTAATGATGAGAGGTAAAATGATTTTCAATAGAATTTGAGTGTTGAATGATAAGAGAAATGTAGGAAGGATCTGAGTGTTGAGTGGAAGTGAAGTCTCGGGAAGGATCTGAGTGTTGAGTGGCAGCATTGTCTCATGAAGGATCTTAGTGTCAAGACGGCTTTAAGGATGATCTGAGAGAAGAGATGAATGATAAAACGAGCTTAGAAAGAATTGAAACATTGAGATTTGTCTCAAATTCATCTCGGAGACAACATTAGACTTTTTTTTATAATTTACTGCTCGTGGTAAAACACTTCGGTAATGGGTAAATTTATATAATTTAGAAATTTAGAGACGATTTTGTGCAGAATCTTCCTCTATATCGTTTATTATTTTTTCCTCTCTTTTCGTTTTACTCATCTTTGAGAATAATAAAAAAAAAATAATTTATGGGAGATTACGAACAGAATAAATAAATTTTGAGCAGAAATCATCCCGTTTCCAAATTGTCAGATGCAAGTATTTGGTCTTACCTCGAGGAATAATTAATTGACGGGGCGAATTACTGCGCATCTGACATTTACAACCCTGAGCATAGAGCCGCTTTCACCTTAATTATGGCAACCTTCACCAGCATCCACGTCTCGCCCTCTCCAAGGGCAGTGCAGGGAGCTTATGGTCAGGGAGAGAAGGGGTGGGTGGGTGGAAAAGGAGGAAGGGAAGCAGGGAGGGAAGGAGGAAGGGAAGGATTGAGGGGGGGACAGAGAAAATAATAACCAAGCTGTTGTTGAAGAATTCGGTGAACTGACTTATACCTCACCCACCTATCTATTCCTATCCCAACTCTGCAGGTGGGTGCTCTAATAAACAGGCTTATGCTTCACCCACCTATCTATTTCTATCCCATACCATTTTTGAGATTTCTGTGTTAATTTCACGAGTAATATTATTTTTCAGGTTCTTGTGCTTCCTTCTCTTGTACTATCTGGCAACCGGCCAGATATTTTTTTCCTATTTACAGTTGTCCTTTTTCGAGTGATGTGTTAGCTCATTTCTCGTATTATATTCTGGCTCTCCTGGGTCAACGTTGTTGATTCCTACAATATAATAGCTTCTTATCAAGGTATATTGCCAGGGGCGCTGCATAAAGAGAACGAGAGAGAGAGAGAGAGAGAGTCAAACAAGAGTGTTGTCAGTTCCCAATCACAACAGCCTCTGCTGCTCACAACACTGCAGGGGCCACGCTGAAGTTGTGGGAAGGAGACAACGAAGGCAGAACTGAGAGATCCAGTGTCTGACGGACATACAGATCTGTCAGATTCGGTGTTTTACGGACGCACAGACCAGTCAGATTCGGTGTTTGAATCTGTGCTTTACCGACAGGCAGATCAACTAGAAGCCAGTTAGAAGACATGTCTGAATGATCTATCAGAAGCCATTTTTGATCTATCAGAAACCGTGTAGGACGGACATACGGACCAGTCAGTATCCATGTTTGATCGGTCTGTCAAAAGATATGCTTCGCTCTGACAGAAACAGAGAAAAAAATAAGATTTTCGAACGTATACAAATAAAAATCAGCCTTGATTCCACCCCATTCAATCATCGGCATCATTCGAAGACACATAACTCGTCAAAGAACGTCGGAAAACCCACTTCTTGTCATCCATCTTAACCCTTAGAGTTAAACCGGATGACTGGAGTTATCGTACTCCCATGAAGGTTTGCTGCTGGTAATTATGTTGTTAAGCCATCATACTTATCATATCAAGTTAACTCCCTGAAAGCACTCAAGTCATCTAGCTCTTCCTGTTATCTTGAAAGCAGCTCGCATGAAACCAGAGTACTTGAGAACCCCGAGTTATCTTTACGTGGGATGATTTTAGAAGGTTGGTTAATGAATTCAGCGTATAATTAAGTAATCAGTTCGTTAGCTCAGCCAGTCAGTAAATTAGAGAGTACGTTGCTGCATCAGTCACAGAAACAACAGATGAGGTCAGTCAGTCAGTGAGACAATTCACCGGAATCCCGCAATCAGGAGGAGTCTTAAGGCGACTTTTCGGTCTGCCCTGGACTATTGTCAAGTCACAACCGGGACGAGAAAAGTAGAAAAGGCCAGAAGAGAATACGGTAGGAGGCGGAGGAAGTTCCTCTTGTAAGCCAGGATTCTTTGTTGAACTGTCGCAGCCACAGTATTGTGACTCAGACTTGAGACAGTGAAGCAGTTGATCAGTATCTGAGACAGTGAAGCAGTTGATCAACCTGCCAATCAGACAATTGAAGACTTCCTAGCACTAAATGAATTTCATCAATGGAGCTGGAAGTTACTCGTCTAACACACGGTTTTAGCCAACAATCAATTGAGTTAATCAGCCAGTAGAGCAGCCGGTCAGTAAGTGAAGCAAAGCAATTAATTACCTAATCAACAATCTGTCGTTCAGTCTTTAAGTCGTTCAATCAATCAAGTAATCGTTTTTATTGCTGTAGTCGTTATTAGAATTAATTCTGATTATTATAAGAATTAATTTCGATTATTATAAGAATTAATTTTGATTATTATAAGAATTCATTTTGGAAAAGATAATCAAAACTGCCATCATTACTACTCTCTCTCTCTCTCTCTCTCTCTCTCTCCTCTCTCTCTCTCTCTCTCTCTCTCTCTCTCTCTCTCTCTCTCTCGTCTCCTGAACACTGAGTATTCCTAAGCTTGTCTCCACCTCCTCTAGTATTCCACATCTCCCTGTAAGGTTTTCTCTCGTCTTATCCGTTCCTCTGATCTCCTCTTGTCACGCTTCAATTTATTTTCTCTAATATCAAAGCTATCGCAATCACCTCGCTCACCTTCGTGCACTGTTATTGATTTTCCTAATTTTGCACCTTCAGGTATTTTTCTTTAAAAGAAAATATTTAATGGAGTATACATTTTTTTCCCTCACAGCGTATGTCTGCCATTATGTGACTGTGTTTTTCTAAAGATTATTTCTACGTAGCTTTAGGTATTGAGAGGAGTGATGGACAAATTGATGCGATGGTGTGTTCATGGTGGTTTTATGGTTTTAGAATTTCTTATATATTGGTGGGGAGAGCAACAGTGGCTGAGTTGGTATATTAGTGGATTTGTGAATGCAGGTTCCGCACTTCGGTCTCTAATACTCAATATACAATTTTCGGCTGGTGGTTAGTTAATGTGCTAAGGCTAAGATATCCACCCCATCAACAACATATTTATTGTACAATAATTTATATAAGTATACTTTATCTAATAATAATAATAATAATAATAATAATAATAATAAATAATAATAATAATAATATCTGTATTTACTACAGGTACATGTACAAGGTATACAAGCCTAGCTGACATCAGTGACATACTACTGTACAGAAAGCCCCTTGTTATGCTGAACATTTCGGGCAAATTAGGTTAGTTTTGTCCCAGGATGCGACCCACACCAGCCAACTAACTCCCAGGTACTCATTTTACTGACGAGTGAACATGGACAGCAGGTGTTTTATGGAAACACATCCATAATGTTTTCCAGCCATACCGGATGAGATTCGAACTCCGGACCTCACTGTGTGAGCTGATTGAGCTAGCGGCCGAGCTAAGGGACACACATGCATTCACGCACATTGTTATATATATATATATATATATATATATATATATATATATATATATATATATATATATATATATATATATATATATATATATATATATAAGTTGTGTGTGGGCCTGGCTTTCATTTGGTTAATTACAGCTTATCTGGTATAGCTGTCATTTTTGACATCTTCCAGATACTGATACCTGCCTGATATGAGGCTTAAAAGCTGTCTTCTAGGCACGGAGGAGATCGAGAGAACATTATCCAATTTAATAATAGTGAGACCATCGACATCTCTTCAACGATGAAGGATCTGCTAAACTGCCAAGCTCTTCGAGGCCAGGTCGAGACGATAGAAAATGAGAGAGAGAGAGAGAGAGAGAGAGAGTCGCTTTCCAAGGTCTTTGCCCTTTTCCAGACGTCGGAGATGGGATATGGAGCAGGGACTCAAATAAAATAATTATTCATATTAAAGGTTAGAAGAAACTTGTGCTTTGTATAAAACTGGTGAAGCAGATTGACTGCCTTGATAGATTCAAGTTCCTGTTTACTGCTGAGGGTGTTAGGTAAGATATAGGCAACAGTTAGGCATCTTTATTTCGGAACGTTTCGCCTCCACAGTAGGCTTCTTCAGTCGAGTACAGAAAAGTTGGTAGAAGTAGAAGAGATGTGAAGACGATGTAATCAGTCCATCACCCTTGAAGACGTACTCGACTGAAAAAAGCCTACTGTGTAGGCGAAACGTTTCGTAATAAAGATACCTAACTGTTGCATATGTGTCTTACCTAACAACCTGTCGGTATTTTATACCATTTTAATTTTCACTGCTGAGGGTCATGAAGGCTGCATGCCACATGTACAACATCATTAAATAATAATTTAATGCCCAAAAATAGGGCTTAAACTCTTGGTATATATTATCCAGCGGAAGGCCTCAGTCAGATGACTAAAAGTTCCTGCTGCGGGTCATCATATGACTAAGACTCGTGTCAGGAAATACTTATCCTGTTACCTAACCTAACATATACATTGTGATATACACCGCTAGGACTATATGTGCAGAGATATGCGCCTCTCGGTGTAAGTTTTCCGATAAATGTGCACCTCTTGCTGTTTATACCCTTACAAATATACACCAGTCGGTGTACATTACTTCTGATTTTTGCAGTCAAGCGAGTATGAGACGCGCCTTAGGGCTGTGTCGCGGCTACCTTGTTTGCTAAGATCAATGCGTGATTCCTCATAGTAATTGTGGTATCAAATTTTACCAGCAGGATGTCAACTTCATGGCTGGTTGCTACGTCTCTTCCATTCTGTCTCACTCCTGCTTCTGCAGTAATGTCATGCTTCCGAGACGATCGTTATTTGTATTTTTTTTTTCTCATTTCAGAAGCGAATAGAACCTGTCATCGCTTGCCCTAGGGAGGAATAGCCTGGGTTGATGACTGACGTCAGTCTCAAGGTGATGATTGATGCCAGCCTGGAGTGGGTAAATGATGGATCTCAGAGTAGTAGCAGTCTCCACCACTACCGTGTAAGTGTTACAGTGCCTATAACCAATAACATTATTTATTCCCTTCATTCTTCAGCTACAACTTTCCGCCTGTTTTCCAACGTGTAATTCGTTTCCAATTTTTGAAATCCCTGAGTTATCACGCAAGAGCTAATCTTTTTTTTTTTCTCTCTCTCTCTCTCCTCTCTATCCTAAACTTATCACTTCTAATTATACCTTGTTATTTGTATTATTCTCTAAGTTCATGTACTAATTAGTACGTAACATTCTCCGAGTACAAGAAGCTAAAATTGTAATCCCACCCACCAGACATTAGCTTACCTACCAAACCTTTTATACAAGATATACTTTGTGTTATCCTGGTATCGGTTATTAGCGTGTCTAATGGCGAGTTATATGCCTTGCATTCTCAGTAAATCTCGAGGTGGATGAAAAGTTTGGCTTGGTAATTCATAATTGTATTATGTGGTGAGGTAGGGAGGGCTGGGAGGCAGCCAGAGTTTGCTGACGATACGCTAAAAACAACCTTTGTGTATCTAGTGATGAATACCCTGCTTCCCACCCCTTAATGCTTATACATGCCTGTCTGTCATCTTTTCGCTCATATACGCCCACAAACACCCACTCCAACTCTTCTGTTTACAGGGTCCGCCTATCACCTTCCATTCATACAAGTCCACACAGTGTCATACGTCTTTTTACTGTTACGTCTCTCACCTTCCATTCATGCACGCCCACAAACACCCATTCAGCTATTTTACTGTTTACAGTCTGCCTATCACCGTCCATTCATGCACGCCGACAAGATTCCATTCATCTCTCCCTCTCAGCCTACCATTCACTCTCAGGCTACTCGCTTCGTTAATGGCTTCTTTTTCAGTCTTTTGAACACGTTGGTTTCATTCAAAACTTGTCTCTGGTGCGTTTGGTCACGCGCGAGTATCCTCATGGTTATTTTATTTTACGATTACTTTGTCAGTCATGTGGAACGGCAGAGCTGCTGATTAAAGGATTTGTGATGAGTACATGAGCCGAGAGTGCATTCTAAGCCACTTATGCAGATATACATACATAAGAAAAAACATCCACTCTCGTATGCCTGGGGAAATATATGCTTATGTATACACTCGCGTTCCCTCGTGATCACACGCACACACACACACACACACACACACACACACACACACACACACACACACACACACACACACACACACACACACACACACACACACAAACTCAAATTACGGCAGAATCGGTGCATGAAGTTGACACTCCTACAAATACCAACACGAATTAGACCGACACAAATATTTAGCGGTGCCGAGATCCACACAATAGCAGTTCTAGCACAAAAGGTTGAACATGTTGTGTCAGAGAGAGCAAGAGAGAGAGAGAGAGAGAGAGAAAGAAAGAAAGAGAGAAAAGAGAGAGTTAGCTAACTATACCAAAATTTATTATTATTATTATTATTATTATTATTATTATTATTATCATTATTATTATTATTATTATTATTATTATTATTATTATTATTATTATTATTATTAAAAGAAGCATTCATACCTTAATTATTACAGTTCCTCAAACCCTCCCATCATTGTTCCTTGTTATTCTTTTCTATCTATTTTTCTCTTCCATTCATTTCTCCTGTCCCTGCAGCAGTTTCTCTTTCCCTTCCCTTCCACTTTCCCTCTGCCATTCCAGCAGACTGGACCCCCCCCCAACCACCTCGGGACATCAAAACAACACAAATCATAAGCCTTCAGTTTTCAACGTTTCCTGGTGTTCCTGGACAACATCCTTGCCAGACGTACTGAGGCAGTTGTTAATGTACCTATTTGTGCTTAAGTTACGTACCACAACCTAACTAAAATTCTGCTAAATATAAATATATATATATATATATATATATATATATATATATATATATATATATATATATATATATATTATATATATATATAGTTTGGAAAATTTCTTACTGTCCTCTGCAATAAATATATTAACTCGAAACTTATCAGATCTTTTACTACCCCGGCCGGGTTTGGCGCAGTGTTTTGTGCAAATAAATACTAATAATAATACTAGTAATAATAATAATAATAATAATATAATAATAATAATAATAATAATAATAATCAGAACTATAATATGACTTGAGTGAAGATATAGAAACATCATCACTAATGATTATCAAGTTTATAAAGTTAGATTATTATAAAGTTAGTCATATTACAAGATTTAGAAGTTAGAAATTTTGAGGAGTAAAAAGTTATATTACGACACAGAAGTTAGAATATCGTCTCTTTAGCAAGCTTCGTAATGCTAGAATCCTAGTAGGTACCTGATGCTGGAGAGATCCTGTGTTGGAAGACGTCAGGTGTGCTGGAAAAGACGTCAGGTGTGCTGTTGAAGACGTCAGATGAGCTGCTGAAAACGTCAGATGTGCTGTTGAAGACGTCAGGTGTGCTGTTGAAAACGTCAGATGTGCTGTTGAAGACGTCAGGTGTGCTGGAAAAGACGTCAGGTGTGCTGTTGAAGACGTCAGATGAGCTGCTGAAAACGTCAGGTGTGCTGGTAAAGATGTCAGGTGTGCTGTTGAAGACGTCAGATGTGCTGTTGAAGACGTCAGGTGTGATGGTGAAGACGTCAGCTGCTGGTAAAACATCGTTCATTGTTTACGTTTGTTTATATAGACTTCAAGCCAGAATAAGTAAACACAGACATGGTGGTAAATAATTCAGTTGATACGTTCATTATTCGCAGAGTATCGCGAATATCTAGGTGCTATGCATTGCTTCTCTTGCGAAGAGCTCAACAAGATCTGAGGACCAGGTTTTCACAGGGAAAACGTTTCGCTCTGTGTAGAGATTTATCACATCACTAACTTGATAAAGCTCTACACGAATTGATACGTTGTCTCCAAGCTTGGTTTATAGCATAATCTCTTAGTCTCCACCTGACTCTTAATGATATCGAAAGTTACCACGGACTTCTGTTTGTGAATACCCAGCTTACTTGTGTCTCCCACCTGTTGGTGAGTACCCAGCTTACTCGTGTCTCCCACCTGTTGGTGAGTACCCAGCTTACTCCTGTCTCTCCCACCTGCTGGTTAGTACCCAGCTTACTCTTGTCTCTCCCACCTGCTGGTGAGTACCCAGTTTTCTCTTGTCTCTCCCACCTGCTGGTGAGTACCCAGCTTACTCTTGTCTCTCCCACCTGTTGGTGAGTACCCATATTACTCTTGTCTCTCCCACCTGCTGGTGAGTATCCAGCTTACTCTTGTCTCTCCCACCTGTTGGTGAGTACCCATATTACTCTTGTCTCTCCCACCTGCTGGTGAATACCCAGCTTACTCTTGTCTCTCCCACCTGCTGGTGAGTACCCAGCTTACTCTTGTCTCTCCCACCTGCTGGTGAGTACCCAGTTTTCTCTTGTCTCTCCCACCTGCTGGTGAGTACCCAGCTTACTCTTGTCTCTCCCACCTGCTGGTGAGTACCCAGCTTACTCTTGTCTCTCCCACCTGCTGGTGAATACCCAGCTTACTCTTGTCTCTCCCACCTGCTGGTTAGTACCCAGCTTACTCTTGTCTCTCCCACCTGCTGGTGAGTACCCAGTTTTCTCTTGTCTCTCCCACCTGCTGGTGAGTACCCAGCTTACTCTTGTCTCTCCCACCTGTTGGTGAGTACCCATATTACTCTTGTCTCTCCCACCTGCTGGTGAATACCCAGCTTACTCTTGTCTCTCCCACCTGCTGGTGAGTACCCAGCTTACTCTTGTCTCTCCCACCTGTTAGTGAGTACCCAGCTTACTCTTGTCTCTCTTACCTGTTGATGAGTACACAGCTTACTCTTGTCTCTCTCACCTGTTAGTGAGTACCCAGCTTACTCTTGTCTCTCCCACCTATTGGTGAGTACCCAGCTTACTCTAGTCTCACTCCTGTTGGTGAGTACACAGCTTACTTGTGTCTCCCACCTGTTGGTGAGTACCCAGCTCACTCTTGTCTCTCTCACCTGTTGGTGAGCACCCAGCTTACTTGTGTCTCCCACCTGTTGGTGAGTACCCAGCTTACTCTTGTCTCTCCCACCTGCTGTGAGCACCCAGCTTACTCTTCTCTCTCCCACCTGTTGGTGAGTACCCAGCTTACTCTTGTCTCTCTCACCTGTTGGTGAGTACCCAGCTTACTCTTGTCTCTCTCAACTGTTGGTGAGTACCCAGCTTACTCTTGTCTTTCTCACCTGTTGGTGAGTACCCAGCTTACTCTTGTCTCTCTCACCTGTTGGTGAGTACCCAGCTTACTCTTGTCCCTCCCACCTGCTGGTGAGTACCCACCTGTTGGCGAGTACCCAGCTTAATTGTGTACTTCCCACTTGTTTGTGTGCCTGTTCTACTCCGGCCCGGCACTTTCCGTCATTTTCCCGTCCCATCGGGAAACAAAATTCATTATATCGCAAAATCTTTTCCTACAATAAAAAAATGTAAGTGTGTGTGTGTGTGTGTGTGTGTGTGTGTGTGTGTGTGTGTGTGTGTGTGTGTGTGTGTGTGTGTGTGTGTGTGTGTGTGGCGCCAGAGCTGACTTTCACCCACGGGGTTACAGGTTAAGGCGGTGTTCTCCCCCCCTAAAGAGATAACGCCAATTTGAGCAGCGACTAAGGAGGCAGGTGAAGCAGCAGCTGCAGCAGTAGCAGCAGCAGTACCAGCAGCAGTAGTAGCTGAAGCTGCTGCAGCAGCAACAGCAGAAGCAGTAATAGCATTAGTAGTAGAAGCAGCTGCTGCAGTAGCAACAGCTGCTATTCAAGGTACATCACTGCTGCACATTATCGTACATTCACAGCTGAAACGGGACATTTAGGAGACACTGAAGGTACGTTCAGCACATAGGAGTCGCTGTGGGGGTTCATGTCAAGTATGAAGTTACTCCTGTAAAGTTGGTGTTTTGGGCAAGGTTTGGATTGAGGGGGAGGAGGCAGAAAGGGAAAAGGAACGACGGGAGAGGGGTGAAAGTGGGTGATAAAAGGAGAATGGGAAAATGAATTTGTACACGTTAGGAAGGTCAGGAGGCACGTGGGCGTTGCGTTAAGGAAAGAGATGATTATATCGCTTACAGTTGTATATAACCAACCTGTCCTGCTGATAGCACGGGCGTGTGCCCACACATTATAGTTCACTGATGTCTGCCCAATATAAGGCTCTAAAAAATCATATATATTTTTTTATTCTAAGTTAAGTTAGGTTAGAAGACTGTGAATTGTTTTCGTTTTATCTCACTAAAAGCTGTCAGCCTCCCTAGAGATCTTCACGATGCTTAGTCACCACACACACACACACACACACACACACACACACACACACACACACACACACACACACACACACACACACACACACACACACACACACACACTCACACACACAGGGAGAGGGAGAGAGATAGCAGAGGCGCTATGTGTACCCCTAACAACAATATTCAATACATCTATCGAAACAGGAAGATTGCCTGAGGCATGGAAGACAGCAAATGTAGTCCCAATCTTTAAAAAAGGAGACAGACATGAAGCATTAAACTACAGACCAGTGTCACTGACATGTATAGTATGCAAAGTCACGGAGAAGATTATCAGGAGAAGAGTGGTGGAACACCTAGGAAGGAATGATCTCATCAACAGCAGCCAACATGGTTTCAGGGACGGGAAATCCTGTGTCACAAACCTACTGGAGTTCTATGACATGGTGACAGCAGTAAGACAAAAAAGAAAGGGGTGCATGGATTGCATTTTCTTGGACTGCAAGAAGGCGTTTGACACAGTTCCACACAAGAGATTAGTGCAAAACTGAAGGACCAATCAGGGATAACAGGGAAGGCACTACAATGGATCAAGAATACTTGTCAGGAAGACAGCAGCGAGTCATGGTACGTGACGAGGTGTCAGAGTTGGCACCTGTGACCAGTGGGGTCCCACAAGGGTCAGTCCTAGAACCAGTGCTGTTTCTGGTATTTGTGAACGACATGACGGAAGGAATAGACTCTGAAGTGTCCCTGTTTGCAGATGACGTGAAGTTGTTGAGAAGAATTCATTCGATCGAAGACCAGGCAGAACTACAAAGGGATCTGGACAGGCTGCAGACCTGGTCCAGCAATTGGCTCCTGGAGTTCAACCCCACCAAGTGCAAAGTCATGAAGATTGGGGAAGGGCAAATAAGACCGAAGACGGAGTACAATCGAGGGGGCCAGAGACTACAAACCTCACTCAAGGAAAAAGATCTTGGGGTGAGTATAACACCAGACACATCTCCTGAAGCGCACATCAACCAAATAACTGCTGCAGCATATGGGCGCCTAGCAAACCTCAGAACAGTATTCCGACATCTTAATAAGGAATCGTTCAGGACCCTGTAGACCGTGTACGTTAGGCCCATATTGGAGTATGCAGCACCAGTTTGAAACCCACACCTAGCCAAGCATGTAAAGAAACTAGAGAAAGTGCAAAGGTTTGCAACAAGACTAGTCCTAGAGCTAAGAGGTATGTCCTACGAGGAGAGGTTAAGGGAAATCGACCTGACGACACTGGAGGACAGGAGAGATAGGGGGACATGATAACGACATACAAAATACTGAGAGGAATGGACAAGGTGGACAAGGGTTCGTGGTGCGGGGGGGGGGGTGGGGACAGAGGGATCGGTGTGTGATGGTTGGTTTAGATTGTTCAGTTGCCTTGGGGGTGTCGTGATTGGAGTTCTTCTGCATGTGTTTCTGGGGCTGTGCTTGCCCTTCCACATGTGCCTGGGTTATTCTGCTCTTCTTTGTCATTTCCTCCCATTCCTCCTTTCGTTTTTGCACTCTCTCTTTCAGTATCATCCTTTCCTCCTGTGTTCTGTCTCGATCGAGGTACACATTCTTGAACTCCTGTTTGCCTCTCAGCCGTGCTTTCTCCTGCAGGATCATGGTTCGAGTTGATTCTGCCTTGAAAATTACCTTGAGAGGCCGTTTCCTTCTCTTTGTGAGCCACCCGATTCTCCGAAAATTTGCCACCTGGGTCATGTCTCCCTTGCCTATCACCTTCATGATACCTTCAATCGCTTTTTTCTCCTCCTGGTTTCTTTCTTCATAAGTTTCCCCTTCAGCTTCGTCTAGCCCATAGACGAAAACTGATCTCTCCCTTTCCACCTCCCACAGTGACTCCCATTGCATCCTCTGAGGTGTTTTAGTTCCTTCCTGTGGAGTGTTCCTTCAATCCCTTCCCTAGCTGTGGCCCCTATGCTCATTGGTTTGTCCTTTCTGCTCACCTGTTCCTGGCCCCCAAAAGTGTCTGGTAAGGTCCCTGCACATGTCCTAGTTCCTTCAATGTCTTCCAACCTCTCATGCTGTCCTAGTGTGCTCCCTGTCTTTGTTTTGGCCCCTTGTGGGTTTGACAGGACCTCTGCATACAGTTTAGCTTCCATGCTCCATTCAGACCCTTTGTCTGTGTCCGATGTAAACATTGCTGATGCTACTTCTGTATTATCTTTATCTCTAGGCTGCTACTGTGGCATGTTGTTCCCACATTCTGCACTCTGCTGCTAACCTCTCCTCCATCTTCCTTGCAAGCTCATCTAGCCTCCTTCCCCAGTCTTCCTCCCTTTTCTTGAGCTCTGCCTCCCAGTCCTCTCTCCCAGATTCGTCCATCGGGCCCTTGGCTCTCATCCTAGTTCTTGGTTGCCCCATTGCACCACAGAAGGAAGGGGGAGAGATGGTTAGGGGGAGGGGAATAGATGGTTAGGGGGAGGGGGATGGATGGCTATGGGGGAGGAGGAGGATGGTTATTGGAGGTGGAGAGATGGTTGGGGGGAGGGGATAGATGGTTTGGGGGAGGGGGTTAGATGGTTTGGGGGAGGGGTAGGTGGCTAGGGGGAGGGGTAGAGGTGGTTAGGGGAAGGGGAAGTATGTGTATGTGTTAAGTGTATATGTGCTTGTGTATGTGTGGGTGCATGTGTGGGAGAGAGAGTGATGGGATTAAGGGGGGAGGGGGGAGAAGGAGAGAAGGTTGAGGGTAGAGTGACCCCTAGAAACCGGGGAGGTGTGAGTGTGATGGGATTAGAAGGGGAGGGGAGGTGGGGAAGAGAAGGATGAGGGTAGAGTGACCGCTTGATACCTGGATCTTTACGTGTGTGTGTGTGTGTGTGTGTGTGTGTGTGTGTGTGTGTGTGTGTGTGTGTGTGTGTGTGTGTGTGTGTGTGTGTGTGTGTGTGTATGTGTGTGTGTGTGTGTGTGTGTGTATGTGTGTATTCTTCTAGTAAAGGTGTGTGTGTGTGTATATGTGTGCGTATGTGTGTGTGCTCATGTGTTTGGGGGAGGTGTGAGGGGGAGATACTGCTAATTCATACCAGTAATTCTGAAAAAAACAAGGTACCAATAGTAATTCTAACACTTATCTATTCTACTTATAAAATTCGGAAATTGATACTAGGGTCTAAAGCTTCTATAAGTATCTACCCTTGTGTGTGTGTGTGTGGTGTGTGTGTGTGTGTGTGTGTGTGTGTGTGTGTGTGTGTATGTGTGCGAGGGAGAGATGGTTAGGGGGTAGTGAAAGATCGGTTATACCTCTCTGTCGTGTAGGCTCAAATTTAGTCCCAATTGTCTTTCCTAGTAATGCTACTCTCTCCACTTATTGCTCTTTCTGGATTTAAGTATCAATTACTGCTGGTTATTATCCTATTCCTTGCTCACATTGAGAGAGGACTTCCTAGCTTCCTAAGTATTCATACTGCAAATAACTACCGGCAGTAATACTACGTTACCCCTCGCTAGACTGCTCTCTTCCTCGCACTCTTGTCAACACTATCTTCACCTTATCTATGCTATTTCTACTCTAATTCTGGTAATAGCTTGCAGGAGTGACCAGTATCTAACAGTGATGCAGAGACCAGAATCTGACAACATACAACCACAATAGGTGAGCAGTACTTGCTCTGGCAGCGGTGCGGTGACAAGTTGCCTGATGCTGATGACATAGTCGTCGTATATAGGCCTTCTATCACTATTTTGGAAAGCCTTCACCCGTTATGTTTATAACCATGCATGCTCATGCTCCCACGTTCCTCACGTGATTTCACTTTTCACTTTCACTTTCACATTATGTACACTTCACTTACTTTATATGTATAATGGCACGCACTTGTTGTGACGTCACTGCTTCAGCAGGCCTACTCTCCCACTTTATCTTGTTATATATTTTATTTTTCCTTTCCCCTTTTCTTATTAACTTTTTCCGTCTCACTGTATGGTGCCCCACATTTCTCTTGTTATCCAAACGCTGGTAATTCTTGAAAACCCGCTTCCACACTAGCCTACTAGCCCCTAACGGTTTGGCACTTTGAAATATTAATGATTTCAGGCTTCCTCTCGACTTTTTTTAACTACTAACTTTAGTTATCACTCGTAGTATTGTTCACTGAAGTTGTCACTACCACTGATTACTGCTAGCAGTTACTGCACGCCTTAAAAACACTAAGGTTCTCGTCTCGGAGCCTTGTGCACCCACATCTGCGTGACTGTGTGTATGTGTGTGTGTGTGTGTGTGTGTGTGTGTGTGTGTGTGTGTGTGTGTGTGTGTGTGTGTGTGACGTTATTTCATCATTTTGATGATACTACCATGCTAGTACCATCGTTGCTAGCTAAAACGAAGAAATTGGATCGTTGTACTATTATCCTACTCGTCTTCATCATATGTTTGTAATTTTAACTAATGAGAAATGGATATGTGTATTCATATATGTCTTGTAGTGGTCTCATTGATATGTATAAGTACGTAACTAGTATTGTATAATTCAAAAGTATTGCCTGTTTGTGGCGTCTGTGGTTGACGTCCGCTGTTTATTGGATGGCGTGACCCAATGATGTGGTCGGTACTGGTCTCGGTCACAGGCAGTAGGTTCGAGGTCCCAGTACTGCACACATAAACCTTATTAAGAAGGAATAATATACTCCTTCCTGTTTTGGCCTTGCAATTTTATATAGGGCATTAAGCCATTGTTTTGGCAGATTAAAGAGAGTAAACTTTGGTCTCTTATACGAGACAACGGAGGACTGTAAGGAAGGTTAATGGTGAGTATTGTCTAGAGTGACTCTTACCTGCGTTGAGAGAAGGTCTATACTCAGAAAACACTCTAGTTGTACTTACACTACGGGGCACTGAAGGCTTGAACTTAGCCTTCACATGTAGCTGGGCTACCAGTATATAAGGAGAAATCTATACCCAAGTGGATTACAACCAAGTTAATTCATTCTACTGTGTATACTAAAACTCTCTGAGGAGACATTAAAATTCCAGTGTACTAGGTCCTTTAAGACTGTCTGAACAAAGTGTTATACTATGTCTGTGTTAATGGTATCCGGTTATGCCCGGTTATATATATAATGTATGTACCTAACTAAAAATAAGGTACAACTGTTTCTATATTAAATTAATATCAGTCTTGTCTAAGTTTTGATCTCCTGTTTACATATATAAATGATAGAAAAACAAGGAATGTAAAGTTAAAGATTATTACGAGCCTAAGAGGATCAATCTTTTCTTTATAGATAATTATCTCTTCTCATTTAACTATGTAAAGGATTAAAGAAAGCTTCTACTCTCCAATTTTATCCTTGACAAGTCCAGAGAAACCTTGGCTTACACTTCCCAACAAAGAGACACTGGAGCAGAAAGTGCCACGCGCTCAACATAACAGCCTGGCTGATCATCAACCTGTCATGTGTCAGCTGGATGTGGATTAGCCACTCACACGTGTGAGTCCCACCATCTGCCGCCGACACGACACCCGACGAGACGACCAGCTTTAACCAGCTGTGTATATATAATGAAAATATTGAAAGTATAGCGGGAAGACAGGGATAACTACTTATTATATCGTTGAAATCTCTCTAAAGCGCCCCCCCCACACACACACAGCTTTAAGAGGTACGATAAAGCTCATGGAGCAGGGAGAAAGTGGACCTAGTAGCGACCAGTGAAGAGGCGGGGCCAGGAGCTATGACCCGACCTCTGCAACCACTTTTGGGTGAATTAGGTGAGTACACACACACACACGGAGGGGATCAGGAGCTGTGAATCAACCCCTGCAACTACATATGTTGTAAACCTGGTTTAAGTGGCTAGATTACTTGCAGCTTTAATGACCCTAGTGTAGCCAATAAGCTTTAAGCTCAGTTTATCAACCAACTATGAAGGAGATAACTTACAACACTGTGGAAGTATCCGCATTGTGTACTTCTTCTCCTGGCGTAGATGCTATATAATTCACAGTGATTGTTTACGGTTGCTCCCATTGTACGGAAGATTAGTCAATTGAGAGCAGGATATCAGTACAATAATGGTACCCGATACCGACAGGTTGGGGAATAAGATACATGTACAACACCTGGATATCTTTCCGAATCAGGACGTTTCGCCAATCAGTGGCTTTCTGAATCAAATCCAGCGAGAATTTACTGGTATTCTATGAAGACTTAGAGACTGAACACTTCGAAATTATCTCTCCACGCTTACCACTGTCTTCGGTATATATTTTCTATGTTGGATTTAGATAAAGCTATTGATAGGCATTACGTGTCATCAATATAGAAAATCAGGTGTTGCCCAAGTCTTCGTCATCAACAGCAGCATATACTGACCTTGACCGCTCACACCTCTCAATAAGGGATGTGTTGAGTCTCCAGTGAGCGAATCTGCTCACTGCAGACTCATATGACTGGTTTGTTAGATTTAAGGTCTGTCCATTGTACAACGAGTCATAAACGGGGTAAATCACCTTTATATCTGCAATCAATGATATTCTGTACTAATAATAATAATCATAATAATCTTTATTTCTAGAAGAACATGATACAACTTATACAGATCTTCTTCTTCAAGATAAACACAGTTTCCTCTGGTTATTACACCAGTTGTAATCATCGGGAGGAAGGAAAGCTTTTAAGCTTAATTTTCAGTGAATATACCCTGAAGGATATACCTTCGAGGTGTGTATATGTTGTTAGAGTCCTGTTTAAAATGTATTGGTTAATAATAAGCCTTGCTCCTTTGCAATCGAGAAGCTGCAAATTGAAAATGCTCTTCTGTCGTTTTTTTCTCTATAAAGTCGTATGATGTAGGAAATCGTTTGTTTTGTAATTCTACTTATTGGATAATAATACTTTCGGTTGTAAAACATAGATACTTATCGTCTCATTCACCTCGTCTAACTTTTCTTAACTTGTGAATCTTTTCTCATCTGTTTTCTAATGAAACATTGATTTTCCTGTTTCAGGATTCACGTTAATCGTAGACTGTTTATTCCGGGGTTTCTAAGAGTGCTCACTCTCCGTGCTCTTTACAGTGACTATTTCCAGCGTCTATAGCATTGTCTTCCATCATTACCTTAATGACATATAATACCGACAATCCCCGGTTATCATTATCATCATTATATACATCACACACACCCCAGGCGCTGCACAAGTATGTTATTCATCAGTGTTGTTTATAAAAAGATCTTTTCCACCTTCTTCCTTCTGCCTATATTGTTGTATCACCTATATCACTTCTCCTATAGTCATTACACACATTTTTATTTTCCGTCCAGCACGCTGATTTTTTTTCCCACTACATTTCTCACTAGTCTTGTTTTTTCTTGCGATCTTCAAAATCGTTTTAAAAATAACGTCATGCGCTCTCTCTCTCTCTTACGTTATCACTTGCCTCTTATTACTGTTTGTAATTATACTGATCGCGAGTTGCTCGCGTGTTGAACAGCAGTCATAGACATGTGTCTCATATTGCTCTAAATTCCACCGGGTAATTTGGCAGTTTTTTGTTCATATTATAATGAAAGAGAGTAACCCGACCGTTGTTCCATCACAGAGATGTATTTTCAATTTTGCTTTGTGGCTCTGAAGAATTCTGTCTCTTTAATGCTGTGGGTGACTCTCTCGTTCTTCTTCTTCTTCTTCTCTCTCTCTCTCTCCTACACACACACACACACACACACACAGCAGCTGGCAGCAGGAGCCGTGGCCAAGGCACTAAGTATAACCTGCGTCTCCGTGACTAATGTAAACACAGTCTCTGGTGTCTGGACCAGCATCATAACGACCTGCATGGGCACAAGCCCTTCCTAGGAGGGCTTGTGCCCAAGCCCTCCTGGACACTCTCTAACATGGCTGGTGGCCAGCCCTCCTAGGCACTCTAGAAAGGGCATACTTTTCTCTCTCATGGCACACCATAAGGACGGGTTAATGCCCAGCTTACCTGGCCATTTACTCCATGTTGGAAGATCTCGGGAGTGACACATTCAAAGTTTAGCAGAAAAGTGTAATGAATATAATAGAGACTGTGAAAATGACAGCATGTTAATTATGTTAAAGTTGATAGTTTTGAGAAAGATGATGTGAATGATGTGGATGATGATTTTATTAATGGTGAAATAATGATGGTGATGACGTCTGTGTTGGCGAATATGATGATGCAACGAAGATGATGATGATGGGAACAATAACTATCTGTACACAAATAACCCGCACATAAAAGAGAGAAGCTTACGACGACGTTTCGGTCCGACTTGGACCATTGACAAAGTCACACTAACAGAGGTGGAGCACCACCTTCCCCTTTCACGCACCTCTGTGCGCTTGCTTTCCCTCTGTGGGTATCTAGCTCTCTTGCAGTGCTCCCCTTCCTTTGTATTTGACTGGCTCGTCTTCCTTATTTCCCACTTCCGCTACCACTACTACTACCTCTTCTTCTTCTACTACTACTACTCTGCACCTCTCCTTCCGACAGTATTTAAGTCTCCGCACTGTCGCTTGATCTTCAGATAGTTCCTGACTATGGAACTGAACTTCTCCAGGCCGAGGGACTGACAACCTCAAATTCTACGACTTTAAGGGTGATGGACTGATTACATCGTCTTCTCTACTGTTCCTGCCTACTTTCTGTATTCGACTGAAGAAGCCTACTGTGTAGGCGAAACGTTTCGGAATAAAGTTGCCTAACTGTTGCCTATGTGTCTTACCTACCAACCTGTCGGTATTGTATACCATTTTGATGTTCATCTTGTCAGACACTGCAACACATGGCATCTTGATACAGAAAACACCTTGGACAACCTTTTCAAGTGAGAATTGTTGGATCTGAGAGGGACCTGACCTTTCAGTGGCTACATTCTCACTACTACTACTACTCTGCACCTCTCCTTCCGACAGTATTTAAGTCTCCGCACTGTCGCTTGATCTTCAGATAGTTCCTGACTATGGAACTGAACTTCTCCAGGCCGAGGGACTGACAACCTCAAATTCTACGACTTTAAGGGTGATGGACTGATTACATCGTCTTCTCTACTGTTCCTGCCTACTTTCTGTATTCGACTGAAGAAGCCTACTGTGTAGGCGAAACGTTTCGGAATAAAGTTGCCTAACTGTTGCCTATGTGTCTTACCTACCAACCTGTCGGTATTGTATACCATTTTGATGTTCACTACAACTACTGTTGAAATTAAGACACATGTGCGGCGTCTGGTTGTCTTTGTTGTGGACGTTTCGCCAGCCAGCCACTGGATGGCTGGCAGGCGATGGGGATGCCCGGGCGTTGTGCATGTGTCTTAATTTCATCCTGTCGGTATTATATACAATTCTTGTACTACTACTACTACTACTACCACCTCTTCCTGCCTATATATAGCCGTCCTGCTCCACCTCTGTTAGTGTGACTTTGTCAATGGTCCAAGTCGGACAGAAACGT
Source organism: Cherax quadricarinatus (assembly GCF_026875155.1). NCBI lineage: Eukaryota > Metazoa > Arthropoda > Malacostraca > Decapoda > Parastacidae > Cherax > Cherax quadricarinatus. Next base: position 69,063,506 of record NC_069409.1, read on the forward strand.
CGTCGTAAGCTCTCTTTTATGTGCGGGTTATTTGTGTATTGTTCCAGTCACGGTATTGTGACTTTTTGTTATTTATTTAATAACTATCTGGATGGTGGTGAATCGATGGATATATTGAAAACTCAAGCAGGTGATTAATTTTTTTAGGAGGAAAGGGATGATTTTTATTTTTTTTTTTTTCGAAGAAATCTAAAAATAATGAAAAAAAAAAATGGCGAAACACGTTAGTTGTTTTTGGAGGCGTTTGATGGAGAACAACTTTTTTCTCACTCGAGAATCATTTGTCTTTTGCCTCGCGACACAAAAAAAAAAATCTTACGTCTTACTCGACACTCATTTGTCTCTCTCATACAAGAAGGTGCCGGGAAGACCACCCACTTATGCTGTCTACGCCCACAGCATAACTCCAGTATGATCTAAAGAGACATTGGATTATATATATATATATATAATATATATATATATATAATATATATATATATATATATATATATATAATATATATATATATATATATATATATTAATGAAATATATTGTTTTTCCGTTAAATTCAATGATTTTTGAGAAATTATTGCTTACGCAAATTTTCGCTTGCCTTATTCGTCAAGAAAAACGTTGCTATTTAATCCGAAATCGTGTGTGTATGTGTGTGTGTGTGTGTACTCACCTAGTTGTACTCACCTAGTTGAGGTTGCGGGGGTCGAGTCCGAGCTCCTGGCCCCGCCTCTTCACTGATCGCTACTAGGTCACTCTCCCTGAACCATGAGCTTTATCATACCTCTGCTTAAAGCTATGTATGGATCCTGCCTCCACTACATCGCTTCCCAAACTATTCCACTTACTGACTACTCTGTGGCTGAAGAAATACTTCCTAACATTCCTGTGATTCATCTGTGTCTTCAGCTTCCAACTGTGTCCCCTTGTTACTGTGTCCAATCTCTGGAACATCCTGTCTTTGTCCACCTTGTCAATTCCTCTCAGTATTTTGTATGTCGTTATCATGTCCCCCCTATCTCTCCTGTCCTCCAGTGTCGTCAGGTTGATTTCCCTTAACCTCTCCTCGTAGGACATATCTCTTAGCTCTGGGACCAGTCTTGTTGCAAACCTTTGCACTTTCTCTAGTTTCTTCACGTGCTTGGCTAGGTGTGGGTTCCAAACTGGTGCCGCATACTCCAATATGGGCCTAACGTACACGGTGTACAGGGTCCTGAATGATTCCTTATTAAGATGTCGGAATGCTGTTCTGAGGTTTGCTAGGCGCCCCTATGCTGCAGCAGTTATTTGGTTGATGTGCGCTTCAGGAGATGTGCCTGGTGTTATACTCACCCCAAGATCTTTTTCCTTGAGTGAGGTTTGTAGTCTCTGACCCCCTAGACTGTACTCCGTCTGCGGCCTTCTTTGCCCTTCCCCAATCTTCATGACTTTGCACTTGGTGGGATTGAACTCCAGGAGCCAATTGCTGGACCAGGTCTGCAGCCTATCCAGATCCCTTTGTAGTTCTGCCTGGTCTTCGATCGAGTGAATTCTTCTCATCAACTTCACGTCATCTGCAAACAGGGACACCTCAGAGTCTATTCCTTCCGTCATGTCGTTCACAAATACCAGAAACAGCACTGGTCCTAGGACTGACCCCTGCGGGACCCCGCTGGTCACAGGTGCCCACTCTGACACCTCGCCACGTACCATGACTCGCTGCTGTCTTCCTGACAAGTATTCCCTGATCCATTGTGTGTGTGTGTGTATGTGTGTGTGTGTGTGTACTCACCTAGTTGAGGTTGTGGGGGTCGAGTCCGAGCTCCTGGCCCCGCCTCTTCACTGATCGCTACTAGGTCACTCTCCCTGAACCGTGAGCTTTATCATACATATGTGTGTGTGTGTGTGTGTGTGTGTGTGTGTGTGTGTGTGTGTGTGTGTGTGTGTGTGTATGTGTGTGTGTGTGTGTGTGTTTGTGTGTGTGTGTGTGTGTGTGTGTGTGTGTGTGTGTGTGTGTGTGTGTGTGTGTGTGTGTGTGTGTGTGTGAAATGATGGGAAACGAAAACAAGAGGTAAAGCTAAAATTATGGCCGGGCATCAGGCTGCTAAGAATAAAAAACATTCGACGGACGGAGACACGATGGTAAGTCGAGTATCTAGACGAAATCCTTGTTTTTAACCGGATAAATGTTAAGGAGATAGTGTTGGACTACACACGTGTATTACAGTGGCTTGACGCCTATCTACAACACAGCTAATAAGGTATCCCCAGCCTCCCACTTACAAGACACTGGGTAATACAAGGTTCTTGTGTATCGTCACAGCTGCGTTCCAGTGAGTTCGGGGATCTTAAGCTGGTGTTGCGGGTGAGTTGGGCAATAAACTCATTAGGATCCAGAAGCAGACAGGTTTTGATCCCAGCGCCTCAGTGTTGCTATCCAGAGAGGCATTGCCAGGTGTATCGTAAGCACACGCCCCCCCCCCTCGGAGATAATTGATCACGTATTTTAACATATGTAATGGAAACCTTAATCCGATGGTGCTCAAGAAAACAGTACTCTACAAATGGGCTAGTAAAAGAAATCACTCAATCTGTCTATGTATAGAGAACAATTTATTTTAGCCTAACCCAACTAAATATATTTTAAATACGTTTACAATAATTTAGTACTAAACAAACACAATCAAATATATATTTTTCGTTAGGTTTAGAATGATTTTGGCGAAATTATTGCATACACAAATTTTCACTTGTCCTATTTGGCAAGACGAGCGTAGCTATTTAAGACAAGATCGCAAGTTCTGCCTATTCGGCACGACATATTTATATATATATATATATATATATATATATATATATATATATATATATATATATATATATATATATATATTATATTATATATTATACATATATATATATCGAGAGAGGGAGAGAGAGAGAGAGAGAGAGAGAGAGAGAGAGAGAGACTGGAGCGAAGGAGAAAAAGCGAAAGAAAGAGATGCCCAGACACACGGAAAATAAAACATCATGATAATCCCTTCGCAGCAAAATCTAAATTTTAATAATGGCTATCTTGGGTTCTGCTTCAGCACACACTGTTTCTCCCGGTATAATATATGCAGCTGATTCACTCCCGCATGATTTTTTTCCCTGCAGCGCTGGGCTTTGCATCAACCGACTGTCTTATGCAAGAGACGAACGATGATGGCCAATGAGTAAAAAAAAAAAAACAAATAGTTTGCAATCAAGGAGTCAATGGCGTAAGATTAGGTCAGTGCATCTGGAATGACCTTTTTTTTTTATTTTGGTGGATGGAGTGTAGAGCGACGTAGAGAAGATTCCGAACTTAGAGCAATATTCGCTGCTATGTGACGCGGATGATCGATATTTGATAAAATGCAGAATTTGGAACTTCCTCTTTAGTTGTATTTATAACGTAGAAGAAAAGTGGATTACTTAAATGTTGGTATATAAACACACATACACACACACACACACACACACACACACACACACACACACACACACACACACACACACACACACACACAAAACACACACACACACACACACAGGGGTGGGAAGATTGCGTTTTCTTGGACTGTAAGAAGGCGTTTGACACAGATCCACACAAGAGATCAGTGCAGAAGCTGGAGGAGCAGGCAGGGATAACAGGGAAGGCACTGCACTGGATCAGGGAATACCTGTCAGGAAGACAACAGTGGCTCGTGATACGTGGCGAGGTGTCAGATTGGGCGTCTGTGACGAGCGGGGTTCCACAGGGGTCAGTCCTAGGACCAGTGCTGTTTCTGGTATTTGTGAACGACATGACGGAAGGAATAGACTCAAAAGTGTCCCTGTTTGCAGATGATGTGAAGTTAATGAGAAGAATTCAATCGGACTAGAACCAGGCCGATCTATAAAGGGATCTGGACAGGCTGCAGGCCTGGTCCAGCAACTGGCTCTTGGAGTTCAACCCCACCAAGTGCAAAGTCATGAAGATTGGGAAAAGGCAAAGAAGACTGCAGGAGGAGTACAGCCTAGTGGGCCAGAGACTACAAACCTCACTCAAGGAAAAGGATCTCGGGGTGAGTATAACACCAGGCACATCTCCTGAGGCGCACATCAACCAAATCTCTGCTGCAGCATACGGGCGACTAGCAAACCTAGGAACAGCATTCAGGCATTTCAGTAATGAATCGTTCAGAACCCTGTACACCGTGTACGTTAGGCCTATTTTGGAGTATACAACACCAGTTTGGAACCCACACCCAGCCAAGCACGTAAGGAAATTAGAGAAAGTGCAAAGGTTTGCAACAAGATTAGTCCCGGAGGTAAGGGGGTATGTCCTACGAGGAGAGGTTACGGGAAATCGACCTGACGACACTGGAGGACAGGAGAGATAGGGGGGTTATGATAACGACATATAAAACACTGAGAGGAATCGACAAGGTGGACAGAGACATGATGTTCTAGAAATGGGACACAATAACAAGGGGTCACAGTTGGAAGTTGAAGACTCAGCTGAATCACAAGGATGTTAGGAAGTATTTCTTCAGCCACAGAGTTGTCAGGAAGTGGAATAGTCTGGGAGGTGATGTACTGGAGGCAGGATCCATACATAGATTTAAGAAGAGGTATGATAAAGCTCATGGAGCAGGAAGAGTGACCTAATAGCGACCAGTGAAGAGGCAAGACCAGGAGCTGTTACTCGACCTTGCAACCACAACTAGGTGAGTACACACACACACACACGCATATATATATATATATATATATATATATATATATATATATATATATATATATATATATATATATATATATATATATATAATATATATATATATATATGGTATAAACCTTGGTAATAAATACCGACAAGTTGGTTTAGAAAGACACGTAAGCAAACACTATGACATATTTATTAGAAAACGTTTCGGTCCTGGGACCTTGATCACTTCTAACATATGTTAGAAGTGATCAAGGTCCCAGGACCGAAACGTTTTCTAATAAATATGTCATAGTGTTTGCTTACGTGTCTTTCTAAAATATATATATATATATATATATATATATATATATATATATATATATATATATATATATATATATATATATTATATATATATATATATATATATATATATATATATATCCCTGCCGAATAGGTAAAACTGATCAATTAGCAATAATTCATTTAAAAATAAGTCCTTTCTAAAATTTTCTCTTATACGTTTAAAGATATATTTTTTCATTTATATTAATATAAAATCAATAATTTTGTACCAAAAGAACCATAGAAAACTTACCTAACCTTATTATAACAAGCTAAATTTAATTTAGCCTCATCCAAGTTAATATATTTTAGATAAGTTTACAATAATTTAATAATCAACAAACACACTGAAATATACATTTTTCTTTAGGTTTAGGCTGATTTTTGCGAAATTATTGCATACACAAATTTTTGCTTGCCTTATTCGGCAAGAAAAGCATTGCTATTTAAGTCAGAATCGCAAGTTGTACCTGTTTGGCACGGCATATATTTATATACTTTCGCTATATATATCGTATTACATTAATTGCTAGGACAGATGCCACCAGAAGTTCACAAATAACACGACTACTCGAGGGTAATCAAATATGGAGATTAGAATCAGTCGTGCGACGCAAACTGATGTTTTTCCCTACGATTGTCGGAGTGAATGGTTAAGTTGGTCTGTCTCCTGCGCTGACTCCTGCGCTGTCTTCAACGCTGACTCCTGCGCTGTCTTCAACGCTGACTCCTGCGCTGTCTTCAACGCTGACTCCTGCACTGGGCCTGAGTCCTGCAGTGCTTGGAGCTACTAACCGGGGAAGTCCTGCACTGCTTTAAGAGAGTCCCTAGGTATATCATCGGCTGAACTCAACTCCCTGGGTTCAGGATTGGTTGGTCTCAGTCCCTGGGTTCAGCACTGTCCGGCCTCAGTCCCTGAGTTCGGCACTGGCTGGACTCAGTCCCTGGGTTTAACACTGGCTTGACTCAGTCCCTGGGTTCAGCACTGGCTTGACTCAGTCCCTGGGTTCAGCACTGGCTTGACTCAGTCCCTGGGTTCAGCACTGGCTTGACTCAGTCCCTGGGTTCAACACGGCAGAACTCAGTCTCTGGGCTAGTGTTCGTTCTGTTTTATTACTCATTTTTATTTCTTCATCAACCTAAGTCGCTCTCACCAGCATGAAGGTTGTGGGGCGCTGAGAGTTGGGCTGAGGAAGAGAGAATATTGAGAATGGAGTATCCAGAAGGAAGAGGGTATTGGAAGTGGGTGCCCAGAAGGAAGGAGGAATACTGAGAGTGGGTGCCTAGAAGGTACATGAAATATTCGAAGTGGGTGCCCAGAAGGTACATGAAATATTCGAAGTGGGTGCCCAGAAGGAGGAGAGAGTATTTTGAGTGGGTGCACAGGAAGAGAAAGTATTGGGAGTGGGAGTCCAGAAGAAAGAGAAAGTGTTGGGAGTGGGACGCAACTTTCATTACTAAGCATATAAGAGGGGAATAGACGAGTGAGTTAATGTTTAACCTTAGGAAACTCAAAGGTAATCACATACACAAACAAACACACACACACATTCACACACACACTCTTACCTCTTCTGAGATGTGATCGTAATAAAACTGACCTCTGACCCTTGTTATTTTCATCCCATCTACACGTTTCGTTGACTTCTTCCTTCTTCTGACAGTTATTACTGATTTCATCTGGGCAGAAGTACTGACTCACTCACAGACTGATTACAATGCTCTTATTCGTCCCTGGAAGATTGTGGCAATAAATTTGATTTCTCAATCATGTGCTCGTAGAACCTAAACTCTCTACGACGAGGCAGACAACAGACTGACTTTCATGAACCATTTCCAAGAGTTATAGTTATGATAGTTTTCTCTTTGATTCCTTGAGTCCTCATTTGGCCCGTCACTTGCATCATAAAGTGATAAATAGCTTTTCCAATAGTGGTTAATAGCTGGAGAAATTGATAGCAGGCACCGATGGACAACATTATTATTCATATTGTTTATGTATATGTAGCGTTAAATCCATGTGGGTCACTCAGAGCAAGGAGCCGCGGAGGCTCGATCCCCCGCCTGCTAATCAGGAAATGGAAACTCTGCTCTTTCAAACAGGCATTTTTTTTGAGGGAGACCAAAATTACCACATAAGCTTTAATTCATAAGTGAATTTGTGTACTGACCTTCTGAGTATCAGGTGCCAGAGTCAGGTTATGTACATTTAGTCAAGTACGTACGTAGGCGTCATTTTTTTATACCTGCTGCGCTGATTAATTAACAGTAAGAATACTGGGATCCCCAGACACCTCTCTCTGTTTACACTGTATATCGAAGGTAAGAGCCACACGACTCTTAGAGCTGTGACGACCCTTCAAAAAACCAAGAACGTTGTCCTATTCTGAAAAAAATGTATATCTCTCGATGTATATTCACAAAGAACAACAGAGTATATATAACGACGGGTGTATATCTCAATATATCTACGATCACAGGGAGCGCAAAGGCGCTCCCTGTGATCGTATTTGCTTGGACCTCCTCCTCTTTTCTGAAATATTGCAAGCTTCTGATGAGTATTGATTGCAACACAAAAGGTCTAGAGCTATCATTCAACTCCCCCAACGGGGGAGTTTAATCCCTAACAACTAACAACCTAACAACTAACCTCACTGTTAAATAACAGGAAAACTTTGAGCTACTGGTTTTGCTACTGATGTTAATTTCCTGGGAACTTCCTGCGTCGACCAGCTCAGCGGATTATTATATATATAATGAATACTTTTTTTTAGTAATTAATTTACAGAAAAGAAAAAGCTAAGACCATCTTTCACGTCATTTCATTCACTATCTACAAGTCACGACTTCTTCAGGGAAACCTGGAAGAGGCTAAGACCTGTAAAGACATAACAATAAGTATTAATGGTGTAAGGAATATAAGTAGTCATATGTAAGTAAATTTAAGTACCATCTTACATGTACCTGAGACAAGGAGAAGACCAGCAGTTCTGTTAGGGTGTAAAATGTTTAGCAGACTACGTGTCATTCTTAGAACTATAAACAAAGTAAAACAAGGTGCTAGAATGATGCTAATTAGTCCCCCCCCCACACAGAGTGATAGACTGAGGACACTTATTTTGTAATATTTCCAGGAAACATAGAAAAAATATTTATTTTTTCTATGTTTTAAGCAGCGTAGTTTAACTCTTGTTAATGGAAGTTGTTAACCATGTATAGACTGTGATACAGCATCTTACACACACACACACACAGGACAGGACAGGAGGGTCAGGGGAGACGTGATAACGACATATAAAATACTGCGCGGAATAGACAAGGTGGACAAAGACAGGATGCTCCAGGGAGGGGACACAGACACAAGAGGTCACAATTGGAAGCTGAAGACTCAGATGAGTCAAAGGGATGTTAGGAAGTATTTCTTCAGTCATAGAGTTGTCAGGCAGTGGAATAACCTAGAAAGCGACGTAGTGGAGGCAGGAACCATACATAGTTTTAAGATGAGGTTTGATAAAGCTCATGGAGCAGAGAGAGAGAGGGCCTAGTAGCAATCAGTGAAGAGGCGGGGCCAGGAACTAAGACTCGACCCCTGCAACCACAAATAGGTGAGTACAAATAGGTGAGTGCACACACATACACACACACACACACACACACACACACACACACACACACACACACACACACACACGTGTCTAATCGACATGTGCCTAGGACAAAATGGTAACTAAAACACACACACACACACACATGCAGTGATATACAACAGGCCTAGTGTCTAAGCAACATGTGCCTACGACAAAATGGTAACTAACACACAGACACACACACACACACACACACACACACACACACACACACACACACACACACACACACACACACACACACAACGACTAATTGACTATCAAAATTCTTTCTTAAACAAAAAAAATGGCATTAAATTAAGAAATATATTAGGAATGAACTAAGAAAATATTAAAAGGCAACAAAAGGGACAAACTCATCGGCGGTGATGAATAATGAGTGGCAGGAAAGTCATTCGTGCTCTTGTCGTCCCAGTGAATGCTTTCAGTTAGCGGCATCAGTGGTTACGAATGAAAAGTGACGAGGATTTCATTCATGTTCTTCTTTTCCCTGTGAATGCTTTCAGCTAACTACTAGTTAAGCTAGTGGCGTGTGTTCATGAAAATTCATAGCCGAGGCGAAGGTACTGAAGCGAGAAGCTGGTAACTCCATTGATGGTGGGTTTAGATGGTGGTTGCGCATACAGTAGTGAAGTTAGAAACTGGTAGTCCTGCAGGTGGTTGAATTAGAACGCTAGTACCATGGCTCACTTTGGGATTAGAAACTGGTAGACCTGGTGGTGGTGGGTTGAAATGCTGGTAGAAGAGATGCTGGTGTCTTTAGAAACTAATAACGTACGTTTTGATGGGTTTAGATGCTGATAGCACAGATGCAGGAAGAATCAGAAGCTGGTAGCTCAGGGAGGTGAAGGATTTAGAGGCAAATATCCGGTTTAAACGCTGGTACCCCAAGCGATATTAATCTCAGACTCTGGTAACACAGATGAAATTGAGTAGTAAATTTGACAGCCAGGGTGAAAACTGGAAATTTCCATTGGTGTTATGATATGGAAGAAGGGTCCACGAAAATACATTCTCTCTCACAGGAATACAGTGGTCGATGCTGCCACTTGTGGTACATGGTGGAAGCCTTTTTCAACTTCTTGTTTTGCTTAGATTTTTCTCAAAATCATTGCAGTTTAGCAGCATCGAAAGAAATATCATGAAGGTATTTTGCTAGCTTCAAAAAATAAGTTAGTGATCCGTATATGAGACTGAAACAAAACATTATTTGTTTTTATCATTTATCCACTGAGAGTTACAGTGGAACGTAAAAGGAGCCATTAACATTAACATTGCAGAACGTGAAAAAAATGGTAACTACACCAATATACAGTACACTGTAACAAATGCAAAGGAAAATGTTCATAGAAGAATGTAGAAAGAGGCAGCAACACAGTAAAATGTAAACAAAAAGTATATACACAGCACATTGTACATGTTCATTGTATGTACTTTCGCATCACGGAACGTACAAAGAGGCAAAACGCACGAACGGGCACCCACATCAAGGAACGTACAAAGAGGCAAAACGCACGAACGGGCACCCACATCAAGGAGCGTACAAAGAGGCAAAACGCACGACGGCACCCACATCAAGGAGCGTACAGAGGCAAAACGCACGAAGGGCACCCACATCAAGGAACGTACAAAAGGCAAAACGCACGAACGGCACCCACATCAAGGAGCGTACAAAGAGCAAAACGCACGAACGGCACCCACATCAAGGAGCGTACAAAGAGGCAAAACGCACGAACGGGCACCCACATCAAGGAACGTACAAAGAGGCAAAATGCACGAACGGGCACCCACATCAAGGAACGTACAAAGAGGCAAAACGCACGAACGGGACACCACATCAAGGAGCGTACAAAGAGGCAAAACGCACGAACGGGCACCCACATCAAGGAGCGTACAAAGAGGCAAAATGCACGAACGGGCACCCACATCAAGGAGCGTACAAAGAGGCAAAACGCACGAACAGGCACCCACATCAAGGAACGTACAAAGAGGCAAAACGCACGAACGGGCACCCACATCAAGGAACGTACAAAGAGGCAAAACGCACGAACGGGCACCCACATCAAGGAGCGTACAAAGAGGCAAAATGCACGAACGGGCACCCACATCAAGGAGCGTACAAAGAGGCAAAACGCACGAACAGGCACCCACATCAAGGAACGTACAAAGAGGCAAAACGCACGAACGGCACCCACATCAAGGAGCGTACAAAGAGGCAAAACGCACGAACAGGCACCCACATCAAGGAACGTACAAAGAGGCAAAACGCACGAACGGGCACCCACATCAAGGAACGTACAAAGAGGCAAAACGCACGAACAGGCACCCACATCAAGGAACGTACAAAGAGGCAAAACGCACGAACAGGCACCCACATCAAGGAGCGTACAAAGAGGCAAAACGCACGAACGGGCACCCACATCAAGGAACTTACAAAGTGGCAATTAACATAGCGTAGCGAAGGCATTAAGACGCTTTCCCGTAGTTGAGCAAAGTCGTATCACAATGTGTGTGCCACAAATGATGATTGCTTCGCCTAATTGATTGTAACTTCACGCTCGCTGTCTCGAAACTGCCGAAACACTTTTTTCCCGCCACCTCAGTATAAGTCGCCGGATTAATGGGATTGCTACGACACGTACACGCGTTTAACTTGAAATCCCGCTGCTAAATCCCCAGTGTTTATGTGGTAAATTAGCGTAAATTTCACAGGCTAATCATGGCGGAATGGAGGTAATGACCATGCAGATCTGTCGCTTGTGAAAGCCTCCATGAAATTGGATAGTGTTTCTTGTTCACATTGTCGGGAGTTACAATGATGGTGTTCCCTGCCTACTTTCAGCGTCGCAAAGAAGAAAATAACAAGCAAAAACAATCAAGTTTATTCTTCTGTATCTGATAATGCAATTAAAGTTTTTTGCAGATTATTGTCAGGTAAACTGATATGCGGATTTATTATTTTTTTTTGTTTTTTTGCTACACAGTCCTCTTTAAATGCTTGTCCCCCCCCCTTTGCGTATATTTGGGTACTCCTGCGTCACGTACTAATATTGATTTTATTTTGAATCAGTTTTGTTGCTGTTATTCACTTTATAGAGACCAAAAGCAAGGAATTTCACGTATACCATCACTACCACCGGCATCCCTACCCCCCACCACAACTACCACAACTACCACAACTACCACAACTACCACAACTACCACAACTACCTGCATCACCTTCCTGCCTTCCCATGGATGTCAGTTCGAGTATCGCTGGTGAGCAGCTAGAGCCTCTCTCTCTAATGGAAATTTTCCCTCTTAATGCTGTGAGTTGAATTAAAGACTGTGCCACGGACAATAGCCACGGACATAGCTATGGTCCCACTGACACGGTACCGGTCCTTGTAACATCCTCTCACGGACAATGAGTGAGACCTTTCAAGGATGCATTCCACAACAAACGTAGCATCAGTTGCAACAATGCAACGGCCACTGCTGATTATTCTGAGTATAACTGGTGTTAATTGCAATACGAGAATCAATTGCGAGTCCGTCGAGAGGGGAAAAACCTGAAGGCAATATTACTTTCCTTATTTTATTTCTTATTGTTGTTATATGAGGAACGGTGGCGCCCTCACCAGCAGCGAGCGACGGTGGCGCCCTCACCAGCAGCGAGCGTTGTTTACACTTTTTAATTACTGTGGGGGAGATATACAAGGAATATGCATTATGGTGTGCGTGTGCTGGGAGGAATGTTTATTGCTGTTGTTTATATATGTTGTGGGTATGTTTGTTTGGTGTTTATTTGTTCTGGGATATGTTTGTATTTGTTTATAGATGCTGAGAGTATGTTTGGTGTTTATTTTTTGTAGGGATAAAGGTATATCCACGGATGCAGGCATGCACGCACGAGCGCGCGCACGTCCACGCATACTCACACACAGGAGCTGTGAATCGACCCCCGCAACCACAAACTGGTGAGCACATACACACACACACACACACACACACACACACACACACACACACACACACACACACACACACACACACACACACACACACATACAAATATAAACCATCTCTAATTTTCCTCTTTATTATTTTCCTTCTCTTCTTCTTCTACCCGTCTTCCACTCCTTTGTCCATTCCTTTTCCTAAACGTAATCTTCCTCCTTCTAGTAATCCTCTTGTCTTACAAGAACAAATCTCTCTTCAGTTCTGCAGTACCAAGCAAGAGCGGCAACAAGCTGGCCAGGTCACCAGCTGGAAAAGTCCGGAGAAGGGACAGTACCAGCGAATCTAAGAAAAAGGGGGACTTGAGGGGGGGGGACTTTAACCCCCAAAAACTCCCGAAACCCCCCTAAAGCCCCCTAAATAAAAATAAAGTAAGTCATCTCGAGAGTTTTTCAACAAGACAGCCCCCCGTATGTCCTCCACCTCACCAGCATAGAAATTCTGGAGCTGCCCCTGGTATTAGGTACCAAAATATACATTGCATCTACTAAAATATACACGGGAGGATAGTGTTAGACTGACATATATTCTCACCTCCAAGATTTTATGTTCAATATTTTCTAAGTAGAGATTTCAGGGACTCGTTAATGAATAGTTTGAGTGAGAATTGACAATACTCTCGCTACTACAGCTGTCACAGCCATCCAGAAAGGAAGTTCTAGTAGGGTGTGAGCCAGCTAGAGGCAGGAGAGGGTCTAGTCCAAACCAATTGACTCTAGTGGTTTGGGCTGCTCATAGAAACGAGAAAACCTCACCCAGGCCATCGACCTTCTCTAACATCAGACAGCACCAGCACCTGGTTATCACCCCGTGCTTGGATGCCACCTTCATCCAGGCAGGCAATGGACTAACCGTGTTCCAGGGTGGCTAAGATGACATGCAGGAAAGTGGTTTTATATGGCTTACGTTGAATACCGAACGAATTCACTAAGAGATAAGTCAGTGAGCTCTCGTTGCATACCACACTCATGTTCCTGATACGACTCCTCGTTGCTTTTCTACCTCCATCTCTTCCTCATCCCATTCTTCCTTCTCCTTTTGCTCTTCATCCCACTCTTTCATCTCCTGCTTCTGTTCCTCCTCCTCCTCCTTCTGCTACTCCGCCTCTTCGTCATCGACTGTCTACTATGATGAAAAAGGAGCAATCAGTGTGGGATCAATAAACTTCCGTGACGTTAAATCATTGTTTTCTTCCATCGTAGATTGTTATATTAAATGATTTCTCATTGTTTACAACGATTTATTTTACACATATGAATAATATGTATGAAAACACATTTATTATCCCTTCACTCTTCAGTGTTTTGGCAATTTGTATCACTTTACTAACATGATTCAGCAGGTCAGTTCTCCACTCTCCGGTCAGTTTATATATATATATATATATATATATATATATATATATATATATATATATATATATATATATATATATATATATATATGTATAATGTAATATGTATATAATCTTTTTTCTTTCAACACACCGGCCGTATCCCACCGAGGCAGGGTGGCACAAAAGGAAAAACGAAAGTTTCTCCTTTTACATTTAGTAATATATACAGGAGAAGAGGTTACTAGTCCCTTGTCCCAGCATTTTAGTTGCCTCTTACAACACGCATGGCTTACGGAGGAAGAATTCTGTTCCACTTCCCCATGGAGGTAAGAGGAAATAAACAAGAACAAGAACTAGAAAGAAAATAGAAGAAGACCCAGAGGGGTGTGTATATATATGCTTGTACATGTATGTGTAGTGTGACCTAAGTGTAAGTAGAAGTAGCAAGACGTACCTGAAATCTTGTATGTGTATGACACAGATAAAAAGACACCAGCAATCCTACCATCATGTAGAACAATTACAAGTTTTCGTTTTGCACTCAATATATATATATATATATATATATATATATATATATATATATATATATATATATATATATATACAAACACTGATGTCTGGCTGAAGGAGACTCGAACCTACTAACCTTAGAACAAGGTACGCAGTGCTATACCAAACTCACCACACTGGACCAATACCTTGGAGTCCAGCTTGCGCTAGACTTTGATCCAAGGCAGCCAACTTTCAGGGAGAAGGCTTACAGCTTTTCATCTCATCTCCTGCATGATGAGTTTGGTATAGCACTGCATACCTTGTTCTAAAGTTCGTAGGTTCGAGTCTCCTTCAGCCAGAGATCAGTGTTTGTGTATATCTCGCCTGCTCTCGCGAATTCCTTGCATCCAGGGAATTTGAAAAGAGTGAAAGATAGGGTAGATGCAATTCTTTTTATCAAGAACACTTCACAAGCATGAAGACTGTAATCTACAATTCGATAGAGTAGATTATTACACAGAAGATACCTTCTTTGCTCTTGGAAACGTACCTATGCCCATGCAGTGAGAATCTTAAAAGAATTTCTTCGTATGTTGAGTTGTCTGGGACCATCCAGTAAATATGCTATTGAAGGGCGAAAAAAAAAAACTGAATTTTCTAATTTTAAGAATCGCAGATTCAAAGAGAAAGCAAACAGTTCAAATTCTGTACACAAGTGAACCATTCTAATGTATATTATCATCTTAATTTTTCTTTGAAATATGTGAAGCAGGTTAAGCAACAGAGACGTCTCACCATTATTTGAACCACTTGAATACTTTCCGATTTATATTTTTGTTCAAATAAACTTCCCCATCCCTGTACCCATTTTTATTTACGGACAGTGTACTCTAACCTACAGTACCCATTTTTATGTAGGGACAGTGTACTCTAACCTACAGTACCCATTTTTATGTCGGGACAGTGTACTCTAACCTACAGTACCCATTTTTATGTAGGGACAGTGTACTCTAACCTACAGTACCCATTTTTATGTCGGGACAGTGTACTCTAACCTACAGTACCCATTTTTATGTAGGGACAGTGTACTCTAACCTACAGTACCCATTTTTATGTCGGGACAGTGTACTCTAACCTACAGTACCCATTTTTATGTAGGGACAGTGTACTCTAACCTACAGTACCCATTTTATGTCGGGACAGTGTACTCTAACCTACAGTACCCATTTTTATGTAGGGACAGTGCACTCTAACCTACAGTACCCATTTTTATGTCGGGACAGTGTACTCTAACCTACAGTACCCATTTTTATGTAGGGACAGTGTACTCTAACCAACAGTACCCATTTTTATGTAGGGACAGTGTACTCTAACCTACAGTACCCATTTTTATGTAGGGACAGTGTACTCTAACCTACAGTACCCATTTTCATGTAGGGACAGTGTACTCTAACCTACAGTACCCATTTTTATGTAGGGACAGTGCACTCTAACCTACAGTACCCATTTTTATGTAGGGACAGTGTACTCTAACCTACAGTACCCATTTTTATGTAGGGACAGTGCACTCTAACCTACAATACCCATTTTTATGTAGGGACAGTGCACTCTAACCTACAGTACCCATTTTTATGTAGGGACAGTGTACTCTAACCTACAATACCCATTTTTATGTAGGGACAGTGCACTCTAACCTACAATACCCATTTTTATGTAGGGACAGTGCACTCTAACCTACAGTACCCATTTTTATGTAGGGACAGTGCACTCTAACCTACAGTACCTATTTTTATGTAGGGACACTGAACTCTAACCTCCACTCACTAAATCTAGAAAAACATTTTACAGACCATAACTCAGCTGCAGACCATAACTCAGTTACAGACCACAACTCAGTTACCGACCATAACTCAATTACAGACCATAACTCAGTTACAGACCATATCTCAGTTACAGACCATAACTCAGTTACAGACCACAACTCAGTTGCAGACCATAATTCAGTTACAGACCATAACTCAGTTACAGACCATAACTCAGTTACAGACCATATCTCCGTTACAGACCATAACTCAGTTACAGACCATAGCTCAGTTACAGACCATAACTCAGTTACAGACCATAACTCGGTTACAGACCATAACTCAGTTACAGACCATAGCTCAGTTACAGACCATAACTCAGTTACAGACCATAACTCGGTTACAGACCATAACTCAGTTACAGACCATAACTAGGTTACAGACCATAACTCAGTGTCTAACATGAACAAGAAATTACTTTAACTTTGTCCTATAATGAGAACTTCTCATTATAAAGCCTTATAATAAGAACCTCTCAATATAATGTCTAATATTATGAGGTTATGGAGAAATATAACCTCTCTCTTGTTCTTCTCCATCCTCTGAAGAAGCTTAAAGTGAAAATTGTCTTCAAAGACAGCATAAACGTCTTCTGCCTCTTCGTATATTCGTCCCACGAAAATAGTGGGTAAGTGGACCAGGGAACTCACCCACTTGGAGTTCAAGGTACCCCCCAAAAAAGCGGTTGTATATTTCGGTCCTTTATCCGAGGTCTTCTTCAGAAAATAGAGTATTTGGAGACTAGGCTGCAACAGCTTAAATGTACTAACTGAACAGACGTAGGTGTCTGAGGTTTTCATGGCCTGTTTGTCCACTCATAAAATACCTTATACAATGGAACCTCTGGTCACGAACTCTTCCGAACACGAACAAATCGGCTCACGACCAAAAAATTCGCCAAATTTTTGCATCTGGTTACGAACACATAATCGGGTGCAGAACAAACACAGCCGCGCCAATTTTTCACATTCCACTCCATTTCTTTTGCACGCGCCAATTTTCCTCACTTCCTGTTGTTTGTGTACACCTAACAAAGACCCTCGCCTCGTAGTCGGTCTCGGTCAGACGTGCGTTCATTCGCTGTGAACTCCTTGTGTTGTATTTCGTGTGTTTTTGAATTCGTTTTTTTTTTTTGTTTGTTTGCTGTATGTTTTTTTCTCTGTTATTTAAGTTCTTTCTCAATTAAACTGTGCATTATTTTGTACAGTTAAGGATTTTTCAAACTTTGATTAATTGTTCTGTGCTAAAAACTCTTAAAAAACTGTTTACAGTGAACGGTTCGTAGGGGTCTAGAACGGACTCATGCATTGCTAGTTTTCTCTATTGTTCTAGGTTTCCTCAGTGTTATTCAAGTTTACTATTACACTGTGCATTCTGTGGTATAATTACTATTTTTATGCTTAAAAATCTTAAAAAAAAATCTACATACAGTTCATAGGGGTCTGGAACGGATTAATCGTATTTATATACAATCCAGTGGGGAAATTAGGCTTCGGGTCACGACCAAATCGGGTCGCGACCAGAGTTTTGGAACGAATTAAGGTCGTGACCAGAGGTTCCACTGTATGTTGTTGACCGAAACAAGTCAAAAATATTTTTATTGTACGAAATACTCGTGTAATGATATTTTTTCTTACGTACCATGATTGCTTATACGTACCTCTAGCGTAAATTTAGATATGTTTAAATTAGACTAGAGGCTGACTTTGCAGATTAGCGTTTTGTATTTCGCGGATGTGTGTTAAGTATCTTCTTTCATAATTTTTTTTATTTTATATTGGCATTATATGAGTTTACTAGTTGATGTTAGCAATTTGCGTTACTAGTTTGCACTGCTAGTTGGCGTTGCTGGCTGGTGTACATATTTTGTTTAAATGTTTGTTGACATCCAGATGTGATGGAAAGTTTAATAGACGATTTAACGAAAGTGATACACACTTTTCAGTATATTCAGCCAATAGCGTAGTTTCGTGAAAGATACGTAGTTTCGTGAAAGATGCGTGATACCCAAGGGCTACATCCACATCCTTTCAACCAGTCCTCAATTTTGATCTTTCACCCACTTCTGTACAATCCAATGCTCTCGTTTCTCCCCAGCTGTTCTACCCCGCCACTCCCATTCTTCGTTACCCTTTCCGCACCACACCCTGATTTCTCCCAAGTTTTTCCCAACCTCAGAGATCATTAGAAAGGCTGCGAGCACTCCGGTCGCGTCTCTCACAAGGATCAGTAATAGTTACATGGTAGCCGTAGCTTCAGAATCAATTAGGGAGGCAGCCGATGATTAATGTCTGAGCTGTACAACTATTGCACACTGTCAGGTTGACCGATTGTGTATTCACGCCTTAAATTGAGCTCCATTTCGTAGTGCGATCACTCAATCAAGCCGCTGGAGCTCCCCGCCTCCCTGCCTTTGCTTCTTGTTGGCTGCCTTATGGGCGTGGTGTGGGCGGGGTGCTGGGCGGGGTGCTGGACTGGGTGCTGGACTGGGTGTTGTGGTGTACTAGTGGTGTGGGTTGTACCCATTGTTTATGAACGCTGTGTACCATGACTGAAACTGTGTGAAGTCTACCTGGAGGGTGTTCCGGGGGTCAATGCCCCCGCGGCCCGGTCCTTAACCGGATCAGTGGATCATAGCCACCGCTCACCGGATGTTGGAAGTGATGTCATCTGAAAGAAATTCCTGATCATCCTGCCTATGGTGGCTGCTTAACTCTTCGTGCAACGAGCACCAGCAGCCTAACTGACCAAGCTGACCACCACCATCCTCAAGCAAATAACACTTATCCTAGCGTTCCGGTTATCCTAGCCTGCCTTGCATTTCAGTTATTCTAGAATTCCAGTTACCCTAGCCTTCCAGTCATCCTTGCATTCCAGTTATCCTAGTATTCCAGTTATCCTAGCATTCCAGTTATCTTAGTGTTTCAGTTATCCTAGCCTTCCAGTTATCCTAGCATTCCAGTTATCTTAGTGTTTCAGTTATCCTAGCCTTCCAGTTATCCTAGCATTTCAGTAATCCTAGCACTAGTTTTCCTATTCTTACCGATCCTTTAGTCTTACTTCTTGCTCTAAACAGCACACATTCCTAGCAGTACCGTACGCTTAGCCTTATTACGCTGCTAAGCTAGCAAAAAGAGCATGACTAGGAATATCAGCAAAATTTGCCGTGAAATTGGAACTGACCGTAGCGATATTTATTGAACGTATGTTGGCTCTTTATTACTAACCCAGCTACTCTATTTTTCCCAGGAATGTGAAGCTGTTGTGAGTTTCTGGTTTAGAGTTTACAGACACACACACACACATGCAAACAATATATATATATATATATATATATATAATATATATATATATATATATATATATATATATATAATATATATATATATATATACATATGTTAATATATACACAGGGAGATACTCACAGTGTATGTACGGTAAGTGCATTCACATATTAAAGAATCCTTGACTGGTGACATGTAGGATATTAAAGACACAGGTGATGGACAGAGATGTTTGGAAGTATTTCTTCAGTCTAAGAGGGGTTGGGAGATGGAATGATGTCAGTGAGTAAGACGTCATTCTCAACTTGAAGAGCAGCGCTGATGACCATCGATTGGTTTTAAACCTCATCAACTAGATTCATTACTTTTTCTATTGTAGACCACTTAAGTGTGTCTGGACAATAGACGGCGTCTAACACATATTTCTCATAATAACCAGCTAAACAAAGCTGGTATAGGTGTTGGGCTACCGACTCGCTCTGCGGCGTCTATGATAACAGAGCTAAAAACCTATCTACCAACATTTAATCCAATGAACCGCCCATAAGGTTAAATTCATTAAGCATTTCTGACTCCTAAAGAATGATCAGGCAGATTACAATGGAGTAGAGGAGGACGTTCTTGCAATTGCAGACATCAGAGACGCTGCTATTTGCAGGAGCCTCTGGGGAACTGGGCTGGTTAAATGACAGGTGCGTGTATTCACAGCATCACTGGGTAAGTGTATGTCTTGGGAAGCACTAGCTAGACGACTGAGATCTTTTTTTTTTTTTTTGGGATTTTTTGGGGCTTTGATATATAATGTGATAGGAGCAAAATACTATAATGTAAAAAGATATTCAGCCTGTAATGATGGAAAGTTTTCTTGGATATTACAGTAACTTCCAAGTATAATATTGGAGTTATAAGATGTAATATTATAGCATGGATTCTAATGGGTGGAAATGTGTCGCTGACGACACAACGCCTTCAATTACACCTTGATTAATTTTCCCATTATCTCTCTGCTTATTGAAAAAATTATCACCCCTTCTACCTTTACAAGAGAATTATACTGTGGACGAAATGTTATTGTTTAGTAAATGGAGTATTCTGGCTTCCTGGCCATGTTTGGACCACGACAAGCCCACCGACTATGCTTTATGAAGATCACAACATCAGTGCTTCTCATATCTCTTCTTTATTATATAGTTTACATATGAGGCGCCGCGGATAATAAGGATGATCTCGAAATCTGAACTTTGGGATAAAATCTTTAAACATTTTTATGCATGTGAAGAGTAAAACAAATTTGAATAAAAGCACATTTTATGTGTATGCATTTTTATATGTATAAATTTTGCGATTTGATATTTTTTAATTGAAAGTTCATATTTCGAGTTTGTTCCTGATACTCGCAACACCTCAGATGATTTATGCCAAGTTTAAATAAGTGGTGATAACTTGCCTGTATAACTGTAAATCAAAGAAGCAGGTCAGAGACTCACTATTCTTAAATTTCTCATCTCATTTCAAACCGCAGCCCTGTCTACGGTGTACCACCAACCTCCAGGACACAACAATCAACTCGCACCCAGGTAATTGTAGCACTCTGAAGTATACTACCACTCCATAGTATCTGAAACACAAGTCAACTAACGCCCAGATACTTGTACCAGTATGAAGAACATTATCACCCCGCACAGGATGCGAAACATGACAATCAAATCATACTCAGGAGCCTTTATCTGCTTAGAGTACACTACAACCCTTCTGGATGAGAAATACAACAGTCGACTAGCACATAAGTGCTTATTAACGTCAGCCTGAGAAAGCTACACTTAAGGAGAGAGGTTAGTTGGTTTATTACGTTTACAGCCTCTACGTACACTGTAAGAGTCCTTAAAGCTGAATTTCGTTTTTACCCCACACCAGTCAAGAAACAGTAATTTATTATATTCATGGGGAAACGTGGAACCAGTAGTAAAGAATATACTAAGGAGGGGTGTTAACGTTGCAGTTTTATAACTGTAGTGTACAGCACTTCCCTGGCAAGACAGTGATGGAGTGAATGATGAAAGTTTTCTTTTTCGGGCCACCCTGCCTTGGTGGGAATCGGCCGATGTGTTAACAAAAATAATATATATATATATATATATATATATATATATATATATATATATATATATATATATATATATATATATATATATATATGTCGTGCCGAATATGCAAAACTTGCGATCTTGGCTTAAATAGCAACGTTCATCTTGCTATATAGGTCAAGTGAAAATTTGTGTATGCAACAATTTCGCAAAAATTATTCTGAACCTAACGAAAAAAATATATTTCATTGTGTTTGTTTAGTATT
>NC_069409.1:69090517-69095517 GCF_026875155.1 Cherax quadricarinatus
AACACCATCAAAACCACTAACACCACCACTACAACACCTCCACAACCACTAACACCACAACCATTAACACCTCCACCACCACCACCACAACCACCACAACCACTACAACTACTAACACCACCACAAAAACTAACACCAACTACAACCACTAACACTATCACCACTAACACCAGCATCAGCAGCACCACCAGCACCACCATCCCATTAGTAGAAGCGGCTGTAACCTCATTTCTCCTCAGTTCCATTGTCTCCACCAGCTAAATTTATGACCCTCAAAGCGCCCATACCTCAGAAAGACCTATTCAGTAGTAGGGTTAACTTTCTCACGCACACACGCACACACACACACACACACACACACACACACACACACACACACACACACACACACACACACACACACATGAATGATAACAGATGTCATCTTTCCAACGGGATATCAGATCCTGAGGAAAGACAGATGGAACAGAGGGGGTGGAGGAGTGGCACTCCTCATCAAAAACCGATGGGATTTTGATGAGCTGGAAAGAGACAGAGGAGAAGCAAGAGACTACATAATAGGAACACTTCAGTCTGGAGGTCCCAAGGTGGTAATTGCCGTGATGTATAACCCACCACAGAGAAGCAGAAGGCCAAGGCAAGAATATGATGAGAGTAATAGAGCGATGGTTGACACACTGGCTGACGTGGCTTCTGGCCACTTCAGCCAGTGTTAGTGGTAGTGTTAGTGGTTGTGGTGGTGCTAGTGGTTATGGTGGTGTTAGTGTTTATGATGGTGTTAGTGGTTGTAGTGGTGATGTTAGCGGTTGTGTTGGTGGTGGAGGAGGTAGTGGTTGTACTGGTGGTGGAGGCATTAGTGGTTGTGGTGGTATTGGTGGTTGTGGTGGTGTTAATGATTGTTGGGCTCATGCGAGCAGGGCAAAGCTGCTGATTAAGGGTGACTGGGAGAACCTGGAGCCCCATGGGGGCCCAAAAACGTGGAGGGCTAAGATGATGGAGGTGGTACTGGAAAACCTCATGTACCAACACGTAAGGGACACTACCAGAGAGAGAGGAGAGGATGAACCAGCAAGACTGGACCTAGTATTCACCTTGAGTAGTGCAGATATTGAGGACATCACATATGATAGACCCCTCGGGGCCAGTGATCACGTGGTTCTGAGCTTCCCAATACATAATAGAGTTACAAGTGGAGAGGGAAGCAGGAAGGGCAGGACGAATGAAGCCAAACTATAAGAGAGGGGACTACACAGGCATGGAGAATTTCCTGCACGGGGTTCAGTGGGACAGAGAACTGGCAGGGAAGTCAGTAAACGAGATGATGGAATATGTGACAACAATATGCAAGGAAGCTAAGGAGAGGTTGGTACCCAATGGTAACATAAATAACAAGAAAGCCAGAATGAGCCCTTGGTTCACCCGAAGGTGTAGAGAGGCCAAAACCAAGTGTGATAGAGAATGGAAGAAGTTGAGAATGCAAAAGTCCCAGGAGAATAAGGAGAACAGTCGTAGAGCCAGAAATGAATATACACAGGTAAGAACGAAGGCCCAATGACACATCTGACCCGAAGCTCTTTTACAGCCACATCATGAGGAAAACAACAGTCAAGGACCAGGTAATCAGGCTGAGGAAGGAAGGAGGGAAGATCACCATGAGATTCAAAAAAGTGTTCACAGAGGAGATAGAAGGGATTGCAGAAAGACGGAGAGGTGAAGTGCACCCTCAAGTGTTGGACACAATGCATACAACAGAGGAAGAAGTGATGAGGCTGCTAAGAGAGCTAGATACCTCAATTGCGAGGGGGTCGGATAACATCTCTCCATGGCTCCTGAGAGAGGGAGCAGAGGCGTTAAGTGTGCCACTAACAACAATCTTCAAAGCATCTTTCGAAACGGCGAGTACCTGAGGAATGGACGACAACAAATGTAATCCCAATTTTTTAAAAAAATGAGACAGACAAAAAAGCATTAAACTATTGACCAGTGTCACTAACATGTATAGTATGCAAAGTCACGGAGAAGATTATCAGGAGAAGAGTGGTGGAGAATCTAGAAAGGAATGAGCTTATCAACGACAGCCAGCACGGTTTCAGGGACGATAAATCCTGTGACACAAACCTACTAGAGTTCAATGTCAAGGTGACAGCAGTAAGACAAGACAGAGAGGGGTGGGTAGATTACATTTTCTTGGACTGTAAGAAGGCGTTTGACACAGTTCCACACATGAGATTAGTGCAAAAGCTGGAAGAGCAGGCAGAGATAAGAGGGAAGGCACTACAATGGATCAGGGAATACCTGTCAGGGAGACAACAGTGAGTCATGGTACGTGGCGAGGTGTCAGAGTGGGCGCCTGTGGTGAACGGGGTTCCACAGGGTTCAGTCATAGGACCGGTGCTGTTTCTGGTATTTGTGAACGACATGACGGAAGGAATAGACTCAGAAGTGTCCCTGTTTGCTGATGATGTGAAGTTGATGAGAAGAATTCAGTCGGACGAGAACCAGGCAGATCCACAAAGGCATCTGAACAGGCTGCAGGCCTGGTCCAGCAACTGGCTCTTGGAGTTCAATCCCACCAAGTGCGAAGTCATGAAGATAGGGAAGGGCAAAGAAGACCGCAGACAGAATACAGTCTAGGGGGGCCAGAGGCTACGAACCTCACTCAAGGAAAAGGATCTTGGGGTGAGTATAACATCGGGCGCACATCAACCAAATAACTGCTGCAGCATATGGGCGCCTAACAAACCTAAGAACAGCATTCCGACATCTTAATTAGGAGTCTCTCAGGACTCTGTACACTGTGTACGTTAGGCCTATATTGGACTATGCAGCACCAGTTTGGAAGCCACACCTAGCCAAGAGTATAAAAAAACTAGAGAAAGTGCAAAGGTTTGCAACAAGACTAGTCCCGGAGCTAAGGGGCATGTCCTACGAGGAGAGGTTAAGGGAAATCGACCTGACGAGACTGGAGGACAGGAGAGATAGAGAGGGATATGATAACGACATATAAAATACTGAGTGGAATCGACAAGATGGAGAAAGACAAGATGTTCTAAAGATTGGACACAGCAACAAGGGGTCACAGTTGGAAATTGAAGACTCAGATGAATCACAGGAATTTTAGGAAGTATTTCTTCAGTCACAGAGTTGTCAGGAAGTGATGTAGTGGGGGCAGGATCCATACATAACTTTAAGAAGAGGTATGATAAAGCTCATGGAGCAGGAAGAGTGACCTGGTAGCGACCAGCGTGGAGGCGGGGGCCAGAAGCTGTGAGCGATGCTGGACACACTGGCTGAGGTGGCACGAAGAGCTCACTCGTGCAGAGCAAAGTTACTGGTTATAGGTGATTTCAACCATAGGGAGATCGACTGGGAAAACCTGGAGTCTCACAGGGGTCCTGACACATGGCGAGCCAAGATGATGGATGTGGTACTGGAAAACCTCATGCATCAACACGTCAGGGACATTACCAGAGAGAGAGGGGAGGCTGGACCAGCAAGACTGGACCTTGTGTTCACCCTGAGCAGTTCAGATATTGAGGATATCACATATGAGAGGCCCCTTCGAGCTAGCGATCACGCTAGCTACAAGGGGCTCTACATAATAGAGCTGCAAGTGGAGAGGGTAACATGAGTCGATTGGGAAAAGCCAAACTATAAAATGTGGGGACTACACAGGTATGAGGAACTTCCTGCGGGAGGTTCAGTGGGACAGAGAACTGGTAGGAAAGTCAGTACACGAAATGATGGAATATGTAACAACAAAATGCAAGGAGGCAGAGGAAAGGTTTGTTCCCAAGGGCAACAGAATTAATGGGAAGACCAAAGTGAGTCCTTGGTTTACCCGAAGGTGTAGGGAGGAAAAAATTAAGTGCATTAGAGAATGGAAGAGGTACAGAAGGCAAAGGACCCAGGAAAATAAGGAGATCAGTCGAAGAGCCAGAAACGAGTATGCACAGCGACAGTATGAAAAGGACATAGCATCAAAAGTCAAGTCTGACACGAACAGTTGTATAGCCACATTAGGAGAAGACAACAGTCAAAGACCAGGTGATCAGGCTGAGGAAAGAAGGTGGAGAACTCACACGAAACGATCAAGAGGTATGTGAGGAGCTCAACAAGAGATTTAAGGAAGTAGTCACAGTGGAGACAGAAGGAATCTGGGAAGACAGGACAGAGGGGGACACCAACAGGGAATGCACCAACAAGTGCTGGATGACATACATACAACTGAGAAGAAGGTGAAGAAGCTGTTAAGGGACATTGATACCTCAAAGGCAATGGGAACGGACAGCCATCTCCCTGTGGGCCCTTAGAGAGGGAACAGAAATGATGTGTGTGCCAATAATCATAATCTTCAACACATCCCTTGAAACTGGGCAACTACCTGAGGTATGGAAGATGGCAAATGTAGTTCCCATTTTTAAAAAAAAGAGACAGAAAAAAGGCACTAAACTACAGACCAGTGTCACTGACGTGTATAGTACGCAAAGTCATGGAGAAGATTATCAAGAGGAGAGTGGTGGAGCACCTGGAACGGAACAAGAGTATAAACGACAACCAGCATGGAATTTATGGAAGGCAAAGCCTGTGTCACAAACCTTCTGGAGTTTTATGATAAAGTATCAGAATACACGAGAGAGAGGGGTGGGTTGATTGCGTCTTTTGGACTGCAAGAAGGCCTTCGACACAGTTCCTCACAAGAGATTAGCGCAGAAGCTAAAGGATCAGGCGCGTATAACAGAAAGGGCACTGCAATAGATCAGAAAATACCTGACAGGGAGACAACTACGAGCCATGGTACGTGATGAGGAATCACAGTGGGCACCTGTGACGAGCGGGGTCCCACAGGGGTCGGTCCTAGGACCAGTGCTTTTTTTTATATATGTGAATGACATGATGGAAAGGTTAGACTCAGAAGTGTCCCTGTTTGCAGATGATGTGAAGCTAATGAGGAGAATTAAATCAGATGAGGATCAGGCAGGACTTCAAAGAGACCTGGG
>NC_069409.1:69098017-69106499 GCF_026875155.1 Cherax quadricarinatus
TATATTTATATAATATATATATATATATATATATATATATACAATAAGATCACAGTAAACAGGTGATTTCAGAATATGCAAAACAACCACTCTGAAAGAATAGAGAAATTCCAAGCGCTTTCGTGACTACTCACATTATCAAGGAACTATGAAAGTAAAGCATCCAAGGAAGCTATATAAGGGGTCTGGCCAGCACCTCACTATCAGATCCCACAACGGTTAAACACCTGACGGCGCCGACCCAACTTGGATAGGTCCTTTGCACAACTCACCCACAAACTATTCTACCAAAGAAAATTTAAAAATTATTATTTGTCCAGTGTATTATTAAATTCTTCACAAATTCTATTAATTATAAATGGATCTAATTTATATAAACCAAAGGAAATATTCATATTATTGTCAAAACTGCTTTTTATGAAACAAGATTCAATTATATTCCTGTCGACCATGGACTTGCTTGATACTACTTTCTCAACTTTTTGAAAATCAATTGGATGGTTAAAATCTCTTACATGAATAAATAGAGCATTGGAATCTTGTCCAGTTCTAATGCTATATTTATGTTGTTTTAATCTTAGTTAGATTTTTACCAGTAATAAACTTTATCGCAAATTTTACAAGGAATCTTATAGACACATCCATCAGCATTTTGGGGGGAATTCTTTATCAAAAGTTTTTTTACTGTATCAAGATTTTTAAATACAACTTTAATATTAAAAGTCTTAAGAAGAGAAGGCATATCAACCAAGTTTTCATGGTAAGGGAGAACCAACATATTTTTAGTTGAATAAGGCTGGTTGTCCCTTTTTGGATTGTAAAAAGTATTTCTAGCAACTTTAAAAGATTTGAAGATTGAGACACTTATGCAGCATATGGGAATTTTTATTCAGGAAACGTTTCGCCACACAGTGGCTTCATCAGTCCAATACAAAGAGGAAGGCGTAAGGAGAGAAGGAGTATGAGGTAATCAGTCCCTCGCCCTGGAGTCGATGTGTTCAGTCCATCAATCTTGTAGAATGTACAGCATAGGGCCGTAGACGTGGCTTATATACTGTAGTGAGGTGAGATGAAGCAGGCGGAGGCGGGGTCATAGTGGTACCATCCACTAGTCGAAGTAGGTCTTCGTCCAAAGGTTGAACAAGTGTTGAAGAATTCTTTGTAACAAGATCCCATGATGCTGCAGTGTCTGACAGTTGTGATGAATGGTTTGAAAAACCGACAAGTTGAAGATTGAGACACTTATGCAGCATATGGGAATCTTTATTCAGGAAACGTTTCGCCACACAGTGGCTTCATCAGTCCAATACAAAGAGGAAGGCGTAAGGAGAGGAGTATGAGGTAATCAGTCCCTCGGCCTGGAGTCGATGTGTTCAGTCCATTAATCTTGTAGAATGTACAGCATAGGGCCGTAGACGTGGCTTTATATACTGTAGTGAGGTGAGATGAAGCAGGCGGAGGCGGGGTCATAGTGGTACCATCCACTAGTCGAAGTAGGTCTTCGTCCAAAGGTTGAACAAGTGTTGAAGAATTCTTTGTAACAAGATCCCATGATGCTGCAGTGTCTGACACTGTAATTTATCAATTACATTTCTTGGGTATTTTAAATCATTACCTATTTCATAAATTTTGGATATTTCCTCATCTATGAACTTCAGGACTACAAATTCGTAAAGCTCTCAAAAACATTGATGAGAAAACAGACAGTTTGACTCTATCTTGATGCGAGGAATAATAGTGAACATAGGAACAGTTATTTGTAGGTTTTCTGTAAATTTTAAATTTGAATTCATTATTACCCTTAATAATTAAAACATCTAGAAAAGGCAATGAGTTATTTTCTTCAAACTCAACAGTAAAGTTTATAGAATGGGCTAGAATGTTGAAATTGCAAAAGCCTTTTGTAACTTTGAAAAAGTTTCTGATTTATCCTCTGATGAAATTAATATTAGTAAAGGAATGGTATACAGCTCTATGTTAAAACCAAACATTCCCAATTGCCCTCAAAGATTCTTTAAGTCTTATGATACACTTAATAACAATAAAAATTTGCGCCTTACTAAAGCAGACAAAATAAATGCAATAGTCATTATGAAAGAAAATGATTACCAAGAAAAAATGAATAATCTCTTAGATGATACTGAAACCTATTCTAAACTTAGGAAAAATCTCCTAGAAACCGTTAACAGCAATTTCAATAAAACAATAAAACTTCTACTGAAAGGCAAAGATGAATTAGTCAAAAAATTTACTTCCACTAATCCATCTTTACCTTACATGTATGGACTAATAAAAACACACAAACTAGGGAATCCAGTCAGACCAATTATTAGCTCCATAGGGTCAGTTTCATATAAATTATCCAAATGGCTTGTTGATATTTTGAGCCCTATTGTTGGCAAAATTTCTAACTTTAATGTTAAAAACAACATAGACTTGGTTGATAAATTAAGCTCCTTGACTGACTTAAATGATTTTAACATGGTTAGTTTTGATGTTACCTCCTTGTTTACGAAAGTTCCTGTTGATGATTTATTAAGTTTCTTATCTGAAGAACTCGTTAACTATGATTTACCATTGCCAGTTCCTACTATCATTAAACTTATTAAACTTTGCATTGTTGATGCAAAATTTGTATTTAATGATAAGTTTTACACTCAGAAGTTTGGTATAGCAATGGGAAATCCTCTTTCACCTGTTCTTAGTAACCTATACATGGAATTTTTTGAAACAAGGTTGCTTAACACAATCCTCCCTAATAGAGCTAAATGGTTCAGATTTGTTGATGATATTTTGTGTCTTATGCCCAAAAATGTAGATATACACCATTTCCTTGGAAAATTAAATAGCTTAGCCCATTCTATAAACTTTACTGTTGAGTTTGAAGAAAATAACTCATTGCCTTTTCTAGATGTTTTAATTATTAAGGGTAATAATGAATTCAAATTTAAAATTTACAGAAGACCTACAAATAACTGTTCCTATGTCCACTATTATTCCTCGCATCAAGATAGAGTCAAACTGTCTGTTTTCTCATCAATGTTTTTGAAAGCTTTACGAATTTGTAGTCCTGAGTTCATAGATGAGGAAATATCCAAAATTTATGAAATAGGTAATGATTTAAAATACCCAAGAAATGTAATTGATAAATCTTTTAAAGTTGCTAGAAATGCTTTTTACAATCCAAAAAGGGACAACCAGTCTTATTCAACTAAAAATATGTTGGTTCTCCCTTACCATGAAAACTTGGTTGATATGCCTTCTCTTCTTAAGACTTTTAATATTAAAGTTGTATTCAAAAATCTCGATACAGTAAAAAAACTTTTGATAAAGAATTCCCCCCAAAATGCTGATGGATGTGTCTATAAGATTCCTTGTAAAATTTGCGATAAAGTTTATTACGGTCAAACTGGTAAAAATCTCGAACTAAGATTAAAACAACATAAATATAGCATTAGAACTGGACAAGATTCCAATGCTCTATTTATTCATGTAAGAGATTTTAACCATCCAATTGATTTTCAAAAAGTTGAGAAAGTAGTATCAAGCAAGTCCATGGTCGACAGGAATATAATTGAATCTTGTTTCATAAAAAGCAGTTTTGACAATAATATGAATATTTCCTTTGGTTTATATAAATTAGATCCATTTATAATTAATAGAATTTGTGAAGAATTTAATAATACACTGGACAAATAATAATTTTTAAATTTTCTTTGGTAGAATAGTTTGTGGGTGAGTTGTGCAAAGGACCTATCCAAGTTGGGTCGGCGCGCGTCAGGTGTTTAACCGTTGTGGGATCTGATAGTGAGGTGCTGGCCAGACCCCTTATATAGCTTCCTTGGATGCTTTACTTTCATAGTTCCTTGATGTGAGTAGTCACGAAAGCGCTTGGAATTTCTCTATTCTTTCAGAGTGGTTGTTTTGCATATATATATATATATATATATATATATATATATATATATATATATATATATATATATATATATATATATATATATTATATATATATATATATATATATATATATATGCATATATATGCTATATATATATATATATATATATATATATATATATATATATATATATATATATATATATATATATATATATATATGTATATATATATATATATGAAAGCACTAGTCTCAACCTGATAATGAGAGTATCTTAGCCTTCTCATCGTGCAAGTCAATGATTCACTCCTGAGCCTGGACTCACTGGGGCGTTCTTTTGAAAGATTTTTTTTTTGTACACAGTTCAACAGCCTGGTTGATCAGGCTCTGATCCACCAGGAGGCCTGGTCACAGACCGGGCCGCGGGGGCGTTGACCCCCGGAACTCTCTCCAGGTAAAACTCCAGTTCAGCTTACAGCTGTTATCGTAGCTCGGCTCATTTCAAAGCTCACTGCTGTCTAAGGTATATTGGCATCACCTCAATCCTCTCTAGAAACCACTTACTGCTATGTGGACACAGCCTCGGTGTGGAGACTTGCCTTTACGTCTCGCTCAGCCAGGAGATCGAGCCTACTCACCTTTCGGTTGCGTCCTACAGATATTTAATATTCAAATGAAACTTCTGATGGGTTCAGTGTTACTTAAAAAAATGCAGACAACGACTCTGTACTGACAGCGCAATTTTTCAAGATTCTTAGATGCCTTTAAACTCCCTAAAAAAGGGTCTTACATGGCTTGAAACACCGTGTAAATCACTCGACATACGCAGACGAAGTGGAAAAACATGAGGAACTACGGTCGAAAAACAAAACTTAATATATTGGATTGCGTGTGTTAACAGCGTGGAAGCAATGCCAGGCGCTCATAAGGTCGGGTAATGACTGAGCGATACGTCAAGTGGGTACAAGTTATGATCCAGCTGCCCACCAGGGTATGGTCGGGGGTATGACTACAGGTACAGCTGCTAGTATAACTGCAGGTGCAACCGTAAGTGCAGCTGCACCTGCGACCGTTCACGATTGCAGCGGTATAATAATATCAAGACGCACTGCAAACGATGTACAAGAACAGCTATTGTAGCAGGAACTCCGCACAGCTGTGAGTATCGCAATAATTGCAGGTATCATTACAGGTGTAGTTGCAGTTTGTTGCATTGTGTGTGTGTGTGTGTGTGTGTGTGTGTGTGTGTGTGTGTGTGTGTGTGTGTGTGTGTGTGTGTGTGTGTGTGTGTGTGTATGAGTGTGTGTGTTTCTACATACCACATAAATTTACATTCCGACACACACACACACACACACACAAACAATATTTTTCCTCTAACCATATTTCTTCCTACCGACTTAATTTTTTTCATCCGTCTCATCTCTGACGCGATCGAGCTCTCACAAATTTAATCCAATCCTAGCAAAAATCCAGGCGAAAAATCCACACTAGTATAATAGCTATCGAAGCGAAGGACTTAATCAAGATCCTCAATGCCATAGTTACCGCCTTATTAATGCTACAAGAGCAGGGTGTTATGTTGCATTAAGAAAAACTCGAGACTCACTGTAAGACGGCTAAGTTACGTCTTCAGCACCAAGAGAAGCTAAATGAGACGCAACACTTTACGTTCAGTGTCGGTGAATGCGTTTAATTTCTGTCCGTGTTTATCTTTTTTTGTATGTGGGAGGAGGGGGGCGGGAGTCATCTTGTCATGTGTTATAGAGAGGAAGCTCTGGCTTTGTGGTGGAATACTGATGGGCGCAGGCGGTCGCAAAATACACTTAGAAGCTATTCACTACGATAAGGTCTTCATAACTCATCTAGAACTGGATTGCTAGACTCCCGCTGGTAACTTAGAAGCGAGAGCTCACTTAATGTACCTAAGGTTGTTGAACTGCTCTCTTCCACCATCCCCAGTACAGAACATCTAGCTAACAGACAAGTTTCGCAACGAGTTGTTACTACGACACGTTTTGCTCTGTCAGAGCATTATAGTGCCATGATAAAGTTCTGCTGAGTGCGAAACTTCATCAGAATTAGACGTCCTTTGTCACTCTTGCTTTTAATGGGGAGAAGAAATCAATTTTCGTCACCACAGAAAAATGTGGAATACAAACGGCACTTACAACCTGAGAACCAGATAGATTTTTACAACTAGTGTGACCAGGAAGCCAGTAGATCAAGGTACCCCTTGGGAACGTAAGAGACCGAGTTCGATACGGTTTAATTTGTCAGTACCCTTATAACCCACAAACAAAAGGAATGAAATAGTGATCGATGCAAAATGAGAAATCACTTGGACAGCAAGGGTAAGAGAGATCTGTTTGTTGAGAGTTTACTCAGAGACCCAGTTCAACGGAAGAGGCTCTCTATCTGAGGCCCGATAAATGTAAGTTTTCCTTATATACGTTTCTTATTTCTCTCCAAGGGGTTTCTCACTTTGCATTATTTAAAAATATTTAAATATATGGGGGTGAATGTTTCAGTTCATGGGTCTATAAAGGAAGCGTGGGAGTGAATGTTTTAGTTAATGGGTCTGTGAAGGAAGCGTGGGAGTGAATGTTTTGGTTGATGGATCTGTGAAGGAAGCGTGGGAGTGAATGTTTCAGTTGATGGATCTGTGAAGGAAGCATGGGAGTGAATGTTTCAGTTGATGGGTTTATAAAGGAAGCGTGGGAGTGAATGTTTCAGTTGATGGATCTGTGAAGGAAGCGTGGGAGTGAATGTTTCAGTTGATGGATCTGTGAAGGAAGCGTGGGAGTGAATGTTTCAGTTGATGGATCTGTGAAGGAAGCGTGGGAGTGAATGTTTCAGTTGATGGGTTTATAAGCAGTGAGGTAAAGCATGGTAATGGCTGTTTCAACCGATGAGTCTATGAAGAAAACATATGAGTAAATATTTTAACTAATGGATCTAAGATGGAAGATGTAAATTACGAGAAAGCTTAGAGGGGAAAAAGTGGCAGCAGTGCTGAGATGTGGGTAAGAAGGAAGAAGTTTTTCAATGGATACATTCGAAAAAGAGAGTAGGTTGATGCAGACACTTGTGCATACAGTGTAAGACAAGACCTCCGCATGCTGCAGAGAGGGAAAAAATTGTAGAAAGCGAAAATGTGCGAAATTTATATTTAGTGTGAATTTTCTGCAGAAATTAGATGGCCGCTTTGTGATGCTCATAGAACAGATGGATCAAATTATGCTGATTAAGAAAGTCAAATAAATCTACAGTGAATGGAAGGATTTGAAGGTGAAAGGACACAAGAGGTCCTGTTATTAAGTGGTAGAGGATCCAGCAGACAAGTATAAGAGTGTTGGATCCGAAGCCAGTGGAGGCGAAGCACGCATTCTTGTATTAAACAATAAGCAAAAAATCAGCAATATATATGTGACGCCTAAGGGCGTACCTACCAAGAATCACGAGGGGGCTGTGAGAGGCGTGAAAGCCGGTTACTTCCAAAAATCACGATGCTCAGGTAACTAAAACCTTAGTCACGAAGTTGGCAAAGATATTTTTCTCTCTATGTGAGTGAGAAATATTTTGTCGAGGCCACGTAGGAAACTGCACTTCTTTCTTCTTCTTCTTGATTCGCCGGTTCTCTCCCGGCCAGGGCCTCTTCCATGCAGTGGCCCGGCCTTGGCTACCTTTCTCGGGAGTATTAACAGTTTATTTTAATCCTTTTTTTATTAAAATTTTCACGATTCTTGGTGAAGATGCGGAATGCAACGTAAGTGGTCTTCTTGCAGCTAGAAAACTCACAATACGACAAACTAGCCGAAAAACGGCAAATGTCTCTTATGGAACAAAAATATATAAAAAATATTC
Source organism: Cherax quadricarinatus (assembly GCF_026875155.1). Taxonomy (NCBI): domain Eukaryota; kingdom Metazoa; phylum Arthropoda; class Malacostraca; order Decapoda; family Parastacidae; genus Cherax; species Cherax quadricarinatus. The sequence goes on from NC_069409.1 coordinate 69,105,786, forward strand.
AATTTTTAAACTAGGACAAAATGTAATTACAGTTTACTCTTGAACAATAATGGCTTGAACTGCGCCGCTCTAATTACACCTGGATATTTTTCAATAAATATAATGAAAAGTTTTTTGGAGATTTGCGGCAGAAAAAAAATTAAGAGAGAGTTAAGTATGTCATGAATACATAAAATACGTGTAGATACTAATCAATTTTATCATTTACTACCATAAAATATACATAAATCTACTATAAAAAGTTAAAATTTGTCAACAATTATACACACAAACAATTATGATTCATACATTTTGCATTCGCAATTATAATAGTTATTATTATTATAATTGTAACTAAGCGCTAAACCCACAAGTGTAAATAATATATTAATAATAAATATAATAATAATAATATTAATAATATAATATATAATAAAAATAAAATAATATAATACAGGTCGTATATGTTGCATTCGCAATCGAGAGAAATTTAAACAAATTTAAAATTAAGTCATAAATCAATATAAATTTCTTTTTCACATTATCTTTTAATTTTTGATGTCTAGTGTTAGTAATAAGTACAACTTTTACAGTGTTATGCATCATATAAGACAATATTGATGTAGGTACTGACAGACAGACAATTCATCTTGTAAACAGACGACGTAAACTCACGGTATCGATAAATACAATACAGTAATGTAAATGTATTTTCTTCACCTGATTTTCTTATAA
>NC_069409.1:69106999-69111999 GCF_026875155.1 Cherax quadricarinatus
ACGTTAACAACAGCGGCAACAAACTATCACTTTAGGGGGGGGGAAAAAAGGGCGGGAAAAAGGGGAGCGTGATTTACCCTACCTTAACAAGTAGCCGAAAAGAAACTATTTACTAATTGCTATTTCCTATCATTGAACTTTCCCTCACATTCATTAATATTATATTATAATATAATATATATATTTTATATATATATATATATATATATATATATATATATATATATATATAATAATGTGTGTGTGTGTGTGTGTGTGTGAAAAACAACCACTGTGAAAGAAAGAAAATTTCCCAAAAGCGCTTTCGTGACTATTCACATTATCGTGAGTAGTCACGAAAGCGCAGAATTTCTCTATTCTTTCACAGTAGTTGTTTTGCATATTCTGAAATCACCTGTTTACTGTGATTTTAAATTGCATATATATATATTATATATATATAATATATATATATAATATATATATATAAAATTTTTTATATAATATAATATAAATATATAAATATATATAAAATATATAATATATAATATATAATATATATATAAAACCCAGTGCACATCACTTGGCATTCACCATCTCGCTATCGTTTTCTTAAAATGAAACTCGCTTGAAGCACTTCCCATTATCAGTACTGAGCATCTGAAACACTTTTCCTCAGACCCTCACCTTCCCATAACCCCCTCCCCCCTCCGCCTCCTCCCACGCTCCTTCTCCCACACTTCTCCTCCCACTTCCTACACTCGAGGTTCTTCCTTCTCTCCCACTTCCCCCGCACCTGAAGACTTCCACCACATTATATACAAAAGGTGTTGCCAGAGCCGGGTTGTAAAGGCTGTTGTCAGAACTGGCCGAGATGCTTCAAGGAGCGTGATAGATGTGAACTGATGGGGTTAAGGATTAGGCATCACAGAACAGATGGTTCAATGGTTTATCGTGTCTGCATTCCTAAAGCCAACTCCACTCTCCTAGAAACTCGTGCATACACCAGCGTATGAAACGTGATATATCATGTTCTCTTTTTTTTTTCTCTCTCTCTCTCTCTCTCTCTCTCTCTCTCTCTCTCCTCTCTCTCTCTCTCTCTCTCTCTCTCTCTCTCTCTCTCTCTCTCTTTCTCTCTCTCTCTCTCTCTCTCATTTCCTGGGATCCACTAGTGACACGGTCACGAAATATTAAAGTGAAATATACATAGAAGCCTTGACAAGTGGGCAGACACACGCGCACTAGTTAATACTGAAGCAATAATTGGGAAAAAACCATACCAACCGGGCGGGGTTAAAACCCCCCGCCCGCGGGAAACCCCGGAGTCTCAAAACTCGTGCAATCGTGTCATTACGATTTCGTGAGTTACGCGGGAATGTATGTGTATATAGAGATATAAGGAGTTAATAACGTTAGAGAGTATACAGGTAAGGGACAAAAAAAGGTAAAAGTACAGCTGAAAAGGGGAAAAAGATGCCTATCGCATCAGCTCCCGGAAAACATGATAAGAACAAAGTGATGAGGTTAATGAAAAGAGAAACATGGCTGGAAATGTGGCGATGCTTGCGACGAAAGGCACCACGGATAAACAAACTTCTGTACAGACATCGTATAAGAGAACTCATCCGAGGATGTTCAACCGAGTGAATATGTTACCAGTGGAAAGTAAGCATGCGATTTCAGCGGCATTATTATAACTAATAATTGATGATTTTAGACATGACATACACCAAGCTCATCTTGGAGTGTGTGGCACTACCAGCATGGAGCCCTTACCGACGAAGTTCTAGGTTAACGTAACATAAGAATGGAGGAACACTGCAATAAGCCTGTTGGCCCATACTAGGCAGGACCTTCACAAATCCAACCCACTAACAGAATAAATGCTACCTAAGCAATAAGCTATAAGAACATACAGGGTTCACTACGAGACTGGTGCCAGAAGTGAGGAAGCGTGACTACTAAGAGCTAGACAACTTTTGGCATTCGAGAGTTGGATGCCTGGAGCTGTGATTACGACCAGACAGAGTAGAGAGAGACAAAGGTGCCGAGAGGAAAAGCCAGGAATCGCAAACGCCAACTAAATTCAGAGATGAGCTATGGGAACGACAGCAAATATTCACTATAATCACAGGGTAGAAAGTGGAAGGAACTGGATGAAGATGGTGGAAGGGGAGAGAGGGAGAGCAGACTAACCTCATCCACGACTTCAACTAGCGACCAGAGCAAATACATCACCATTTCCACGCCAAGCACGCAGCTGTTTGGATCGAAGTGAGTGATTCTGCCAGCGCTGACGGCTGACAGGAGCGGCGCCCTGCTGGCTATCTCCCACCCACCGTCAGCAAGGAGTCACACAGGTCGAGAGGGAGAAAGCTGCGCCCAAGTTCGTATTGTTTTTCGCACTTGATGTACCTGTACAAGGTATGAAACCATTATTTTTTTGTTTAGTTTTGCATGTTGAACTCGCATGGTAGTGCGTTTACTGAGTCCTGTGTGTGTGTGTGTGTGTGTGTGTGTGTGTACTCACCTATTTGTACTCACCTATTTGTGGTTGCAGGGGTCGAGTCACAGCTCCTGGCCCCGCCTCTTCGCTGATTGCTACTAGGTCCTCTCTCTCCCTGCCCCATGAGCTCTATCATACCTCGCCTTAAAACTATGTATGGTTCCTGCCTCCACTACATCACTTTCTAGGCTATTCCATGGCCTGACTACTCTATGACTGAAGAAATACTTCCTAACATCCCTTTGATTCATCTGAGTCTTCAATTTCCAACTGTGACCTCTTGTGTCTGTGTCCCATCTCTGGAACATCCCGTCTTTGTCCACCTCGTCTATTCCGCGCAGTATTTTATATGTCGTTATCATGTCTCCCCTGACCCTCCTGTCCTCCAGTGTCGTCAGGCCGATTTCCCTCAACCTTTCTTCATAGGACAATCCCCGTAGCTCTGGGACTAGTCTTGTTGCAAACCTTTGCACTTTCTCTAATTTCTTGACGTGCTTGACTAGGTGTGGATTCCAAACTGGTGCTGCATACTCCAGTATGGGCCTGACGTAGATGGTATACAGAGTCTTAAACGAATCCTTACTGAGGTATCGGAACGCTATCCGTAGGTTTGCCAGGCGCCCGTATGCTGCAGCAGTTATCTGATTGATGTGCGCCTCAGGAGATATGCTCGGTGTTATACTCACCCCCAGATCTTTTTCCTTGAGTGAGGTTTGCAGTCTTTGGCCATCTAAACTATATTGTGTCTGAGTTCTTCTTTGCCCTTCCCCAATCTTTATGACTTTGCATTTGGCAGGGTTAAATTCAAGGAGCCAGTTGCTGTACTAGGCTTGTAGCCTGTCCAGATCTCTTTGTAGTCCTGCCTGATCCTCGTCCGATTTGATTCTTCTCATTAACTTCACATCATCTGCAAACAAGGACACTTCTGAGTCTATCCCTTCCGTTATGTCGTTCACATATACCAAGAACAGCACAGGTCCTAGGACTGACCCCTGTGGAACCCCGCTTGTCACAGGCGCCCACTCTGACACCTCGTCGCGTACCATGACTCGTTGTTGCCTCCCTGTCAGATATTCTCTGATCCATTGCAGTGCCTTTCCTGTTATGTGTGCCTGGTCCTCTAGCTTTTGCAGTAACCTCTTGTGGGGGACTGTGTCGAAGGCCTTCTTGCAGTCCAAAAATATGCAGTCGATCCACCCCTCTCTCTCTTGTCTTACTTCTGTCACCTTGTCATAAAACTCTAGTAGGTTTGTGACACAGGATTTTCCTTCCCTGAAACCGTGCTGGTTGTCAATTATACACTTGTTTCTTTCCAGGTGCCCCACCACTCTCCTCCTGATGATCTTCTCCATGACCTTGCATACTATACACGTTAGTGATACAGGTCTGTAGTTTAGTGCCTCATGTCTGTCTCCCTTTTTAAAAATTGGGACTACATTTGCCATTTTCCATACCTCAGGGAGTTGCCCAGTTTCAAATGATGTGTTGAAGATCTTTGTTAATGGCTCACACAATATTTCTGCTCCCACTTTAAGGACCCATGGAGAGATGTTGTCTGGTCCCACCGCCTTTGAGGTGTCAAGTTCGCATAGCAGCTTCTTCACCTCCTCCTTGGTTATATGTACCTCATTCAGCACTTGCTGGTGTGCCCCCCTGTTCTGATTTCTTGGAGTCCTACTGGTTTCCACTGTAAATACCTCTTTAAATCTTGTGTTGAGCTCCTGACAAACCTCTCGGTCGTTTCTTGTGAATTCCCCATCACCCTTCCTCAGTCTGATTACCTGTTGTTTTCCTCCTGATGTGGCTGTACAACAGCTTCGGGTCAGTCTTTACTTTTGATGCTATGTCATTTTCATATTGTCTCTGAGCCTCCCTTCTTATCTGTGCATATTCGTTTCTGGCTCTTCGGCTGATTTCTTTATTTTCCTGAGTTCTCTGTCTTCTGTACCTTTTCCATTCTCTAGTACACCTAGTTTTTGCCTCCCTACACCTTTGGGTGAACCAAGGACTCGTTCTGTTCTTCCCATTATTTCTGTTTCCCTTGGGAACAAACCTCTCCTCTGCCTCCTTGCATTTTGTTGCTACATAGTCCATCATTTCTTGTACTGGTTTTCCTGTCAGTTCCCTCTACCACTGAATGTCTTGAAGGAAGTTCCTCATGCCTGAGTAGTTCCCCCTTTTGTAGTTTGGTTTTTCCCAGCCTATTCCTGCTACTCTCTCCACTTGGAGCTCAACTATGTAGTCGAAGCACAGAACCACATGATCACTAGCTCCCAGGGGCCTTTCATACATGATACCCTCGATGTCCGAACTACTCATGGTGAATACAAGGTCCAACCTTGCTGGTTCATGTGTGTGTGTGTATGTGTGTGTGTGTGTGTGTGTGTGTGTGTGTGTGTGTGTGTATGTTTGAGTGTGTGTGTGTGTATGTTTGAGTGTGTGTGTGTGTTGTGTGTGTGTGTGTGTGTGTGTGTGTTTGAGTGTGTGTGTGTGTGTTGTGTGTGTGTGTGTGTGT
>NC_069409.1:69116999-69144499 GCF_026875155.1 Cherax quadricarinatus
AACCCCTGTGTGGCCTCGCAGGCAACCTTTATTCCCTTCTATTCCTCTTTTCTTATCAAAGTATATTTTTTTTTCTTCTCAGAAACCGGCATCTTATCTGACCTTCACTGATGTATTATTTACACTTAATAGTTAAACACTTCGGGTTTTTCGCTGGTCAACAAAGATTTCAGTTCACGTTTTAAAACTTGTATTTCTTACTAATCTTTTTTTCAGAATGACATTTTCAACTGTCAAGATGTAAGCTTACATTACGTTGTGTTACTTAAACAACAGTAATGCTCTGTTGTCGGAGATCGGTCCCCGCCCCCCTCTTCTACATAGACTGGCTCCCTTTCCTTCGTGCTTCTGTGTAACTATATAGTCCAAGTCAGAATAAAACGTCATAATAAGTATCTTTCTCTTACGTGCGGGTTATTTGTGTATTGTTCCAGTCACAGTATTGTGCCTTTAAGTTCTTTCCAATTCTTTATATAAGAGTCCTTCACTGGCTGGAAGGCGCACACACACACACACACACCCTTTTAAAGAGATTGTTTACGTCTAACATAACTGCTAACAGAGACCTGGGTTTGAGAGATATTCTCCCACCACATCAAGACCTTGATAATTAGATACATGTACAACACTTGGGTACCTTTATTGAGAAAACGTTTCGCCATACAGCGGCTTCGTCAGTCCTATACAAAGAAGAATGGTGAAGATCAGAAGGAGTTTGATGTAATTAGTTCATCAGTCTTCTCGAGACTGATGGACTGATTACATCGACTCCAGGCTGAGGGACTGATTACCTCAAACTCCTTCTGATCTTCACCATTCTTCTTTGTATAGGACTGATGAAGCCATTGTGGCGAAACGTTTCTTCAATAAAGATAATCAAATTTCGCATATGTTCCTAATTTATCAACTTGTCGGTTCTCTGACCCATTTATCTACAGCCAGGCGTCTCTGAAGATGGCAAGAGATCAGAGATTGCCTAAACAAAATGCTCGCGTTCTGTTGTGTTGGCTTGACTCGTCTGTCGGAGGAAGTGAGGGGCTCAGTTTCAAGAGTTCTTTTGATAAATTAGACACATGTGGAACTCTTGGGTATCTTTATTGTGGAAACGTTTCGCCACACAGTGGCTTCATCAGTCCATACAAAGGAGAATCTTGAAGAACAGGAGGAGAATGAGGTAATCAGTCCCTCAACCTTGAGTCGATGTGGTCAGTCCATCAATCTTGAATAGAATACGGCATATCAGTGGAGAAGCAGCTTATAAACCGTATGGCAGGAGAGGTGCAGCAGTCATAGGTGGTGTCACATTTGTTCAATGTGGAAGTAGGTCGTGCCCAAGAATTAGGCAAGTGAAGAATTCCCAAGTATTAAGATCCCAAGAAGTTGCAGTGTCTGACAGGTTTGTAGATGAATGGTTCAGAGAACCATTTCGCCACTGTGTGGCGAAACGTTTCCACAATAAGATACCCATGAGTTGCACATGTGTCTAATTTATCAACATGTCGGTTCTCTGAACCATTCATCTACAAAGAGTTCTTTTACCTGCTTTGAGCTCAGACTTTCCTGATCAACCAAGCTATTAATTCACGAGGCCCGCAGGCCTACACAGCCATCCGGCGTGGTTTCTTCTAGAAAACTTCCGCCTTTGTTCCATGAATATTTTCCATTTCTCCCGGACTACAGAGGTCAAGGAGAGGTCCCTAACCGTGCCTATGGTGCCTCTGCACTTTTCACTGCACTTCCTCCTTATCTCTCCTTATCTCTTCAGCATGATACGGCCGTATGAAGACTGGATACCTGAAACACACTGTCTTTGTATTCCTTATGTATTTCACCGTTCCAGGGTATACGATCCAATTTGTCTGAAGCGTTCGTGGGTATGTACTACCTGGGCACATACCCAGCCACGCCTCACACTAACTCGGGCACAGTGTGCTATGGTCCAAAAGCGTTATGAGGCATTTTTTAAGGTTCTGCAGATGATTACCAAGTATGCATTGCCATTACGGGATGAAGGATCGAGCCTCCACTCCTCTCGCTGTATGACCCACATGGGTGTAGCGCAAAACATAAACAAAAAATACACGTTGTTGCTTGCTCAATGTTCTACCTACACGACTAAGAAATACACACACACACACACACACACACACACACACGCACACACACACACCCACACACACACACACAGGGAGAGAGAGGACCTAGTAACAATCAGCGAAGAGGCGGGGCCAGGAGCTGTGACTCGACCCCTGCAACCACAAATAGGTGAGTACAAATAGGTGAGTACACACACACACACGCACACACACCACACACACACACACACACACACACACACACACACACACACACACACGCACACACGCACGCACACACGCACGCACACACACACACACACACACACACAAATCACAGAATATCGCATTTTTCCCTTTGATTCTTCCATATTAAATTTTCTCAACATCATTATTATTATTAATTATTATTATTATTATTATTATTATTATTATTATTATTATAAACAAGTAGGAGCCATAGAGCGCCTGGAGAATTAGAGGGAATCAAATTGAATACGAGGAAAGGGAACACAGCCCTAGTTCCTTGAATCAAGTGCCCTTCACCAGACTCCCGCACTCCTCCTAAGTCGTTGCAATATTCTCTCCTGTGATGATGAAGCAACACAGTAGTTGAAATATCTAATTCTCACTCTCTTACCTTCGTTGTCAGCTGCTGGAGGTAGTAACTTAGCGAGTGTCAGCCAAACTCTTGTCAGCTTTGTTAGCGAAAGGAAACCTTAAGTGCGAATTAGCACCAAGAGAAGAGTCTTTTATAAGTGCACTAAATTTGGAAGTGTCTTATACGATCTCACATTCTGAGTATACCTCTTATTGTTGGCTCTTCCAGTCTCAAGTGAATTTTATATCTTGCAATAATATTATCGCCTGTCGAAGACAGGCGATCTTAACTATGCAAGAGAAGCCACGGGGGGGATGTGGGTGGAAATCTTTAGCTCAATTACTTTCACACTTCTCAGTGCATCATCAGGAGCTATGCAATGTTGCAAGGGAGCAACTGAAGCAGGGGAAGTTTTATGAGTAGCGCAGTGCGGGTGTGTCACCGGCCGCAGCTTCTCTCAGAATGTGGGGCCAACTGTCGGTGCCAACTCCATACCACCACCATCCCCCGACTCTCCATATGGGGTAGGAGGGTTTTTGAGATGTCAAGTATGACATCTTGAATCATGAATATTTTCAAAGGTTTGTTCGCCAGGAGGTGTGAGTTTGTTCCCCAGGCGGTGGTGTGAGTTGGTTCACCTGGCGGTGGTATGAGTTGGTTCGCTTGCCGGTGGTGTGAGTCTGTTCCCCAGGCAGTGGTGTGAATTGGTTCGCTTGGCGGTGGTGTGAGTTTGTTCTCCAGGCGGTGGTGTGAGTTGGTTCGCCTGCCGGTGGTGTGAGTTTGTTCCCCAGACGGTGGTGTGAGTTGGTTCGCCTGGTGGTGGTGTGAGTTCGTACGTCACTAGAAATGCTAGTAGTAGAAATTCTGGTTTTTACCGAAATGAGCTCCGGTAGTTTTTGCCATGCATCGACTTAGAGCTTGCTGCTTGCTTCCAGCTAGCCTGTGGTTTACACACGACCAATTTTCCTACTAACTATTTGATGAGCTAAACTGTTACTAGTTTAAACGTGCTTATAACAATCGCAAACAAACTGCGATTCTGCAAGAACCAGAATAATCCCCTCCTAAAGACTCGACATGCTTTTGTTTACAAGATTGTTTAAAAGAGCCCCATCTTTCTGTGACCGGCTAGGAAACTGTACTGGAGAATAATTTTGAGAAGCCATCCTACAGGCAACATGACGAGATTTTGATGTCGAGTTTTAATGATTACCCAAATCAAGATTTTGATTTGGATCTTGTCCTCCACATGAGTTCTCCAAATCTATTTGAGATTGGTTACTTAATTTAAGCTCAGGCATGTGTGAATTACACCACAAGTCTCTCTTCGTGAGTGAGGAAGTGTCGTTAACCAGGTGATCTGTATGCTGGACTCAGGAGGCAACCAACCCAGCTGTTCCATAAGTTTATTTAGGTACTGGTACACATAAGTACAATTATCATACACAGTAACATGTTGCAGTAATCACGAACAAGAGATACGAGATGTTAAACAACCACAGGGGGAGTTGAATGATAGCTCAGTCAACTTCCCCTGTGGTTATTTTGCATAGTAACATATGTGTAAATTATCTATGATGACCCAGGAAAAGTCAGAGTTATTTATTTTCATTGTGCTTTCTAAGATCATTAAACTAGTATTACAAAAAAGTAATTTTTAAAAGAAGATGGTATTAGATTTACTCCTTTTGTAATAAAGAGTTCGGGATACATAAATACACACATTAATATAAATTAATCTTTAATATATAAAAATCAACTATCTTTGGTCTAGAGGTATTTGAACTATGATATAATAATATGTACATGTTACTATAATAAATTATAATCAGCATTTTACTAAAATATAATTAATAACCCTACACAGGGTACAACTCTTGACACTACTGTCACTATATATATATATCTCTATGCTAAAACAATAAATTATAAATAACATTTTTATAATAATAAATTACAATCAACTGCCTCTCACGACACGAAGTCAGTCACACGACACTGTTCAGTGTACACTACAACCAGGCCATCTTCAGTGTCCCACGACACCCTTTTCATCTCAGTGTTCCACTACGGTCCTGTGCATATCTCAGTGTTCCACTCCATCGTACGTCCCTCAGTGTCACACTACGGTCCTGGCCCAGTTCAGTGTAACACTCCAACCTTTTCTTCATGTAATGTCCCACTAAACAGCATCTGACGACTCGGCCCACAGTTGATCAACGTAGACGGTGAGTCCACAGACATCACCGGTAGTCCAGTAAATCCTCTCCAAAGGCGGTTGACACACCGCTAGCCGAACACCATGCTGCAAGCTCACTGAATGCGGCCGTCAAGTAACTGAGGCCAACAGACTCAGTGAGCTGCGGTGAGCGGTTCTTCTAACGCCAGTAGATAGGTACGATTCGGTGGTCAGGTACCTACTGCTTAGACGTGTACCCTGAGGAGTTCAGGTACTTAATGTTGAAGCCAGTAGACGTGTACCCTTCGGTGGTCAGGTACCTACTGCTTAGGTGTGTACAGCGAGGCGCTCAGGTACATAATATTTCTAAAGCCAGTAGACGTGTACCCTTCGGTGGTCAGGTACCTACTGCTTAGGTGTGTACAGCGAGGCGCTCTGGTACATACTGTTACTAAAGCCAGTAGACGTGTACCCTTCGGTGGTCAGGTACCTACTGCTTAGGTGTGTACAGCGAGGCGCTCTGGTACATACTGTTACTAAAGCCAGTAGACGTGTACCCTTCGGTGGTCAGGTACCTACTGCTTAGGTGTGTACAGCGAGGCACTCAGGCTCTTACTGCTCTAAGGCCGGCTTAGCAGCCCCCACATTGGGTTTGATGACGCACCCAGTGGTACTGCCGGCCGGCAGGTTAACTATTTAACCGCTAGTTTGGCAGGGGCCGCAACAACTAGTGTCCTAGTAAATTGTCCGTCACTGTTTAAACAATCATTTGGTCTTTATAATTTTCTCGAAAACACATGTGACACCTTTCATGGGCAGAGACATTACACAGGTTGTTGATCATTTCAACGATATAGACGCAACTCGTTGATGTCTGTTGATACCCAGTCAGAGGCTAACTAGCTTGCCCATGTAACTCCAGCTCTGGAAAGCGTTCTCGACATTCTCTGTTGGTTGATAATGAGGCTTAACTGTGCTTTACTTCTGGTAGTTGAAAGAAGTCATGCCTTCTTCTTCTTCTTAAATATTCGCCGGTATTCTCCCGGCCCGGGCCTTTTCCAAGTGGTGGCCCGGCCAGAAGTCATGCCTATCTACAGTTTTTCTATTGATCACATTTCTGTTAAAGCGGTAACAACTCCTCTGTAAGTTCAGTGAAGGTTTTAAAATGACAAGTCTTTCGAATCATTGATTCTCGTTCCATAATATGGTCTCGCGTGTTGTCCATGAAATCCGGCAATAAGCATTCAGAATGGATTTAACTTGTGAAATTCCATTTCATGGTTAGACACAAATGAAGACTTGCCTGAACACGTCCACCATTCCTCGATCTCTGCACAGCGTGAAGCTCGGGGCAAATGGATGCAAGTGAAGTATTTCAAATAGGGGATTAAAAACAGAATTCTCAGATAGAGCCACTCGATTCACAATACCTTCGTGGGCGATATCAGTCTCTTGGCGTTATGTTTGTTTTCCTCTGGGTAGCTGGATAAAGACGTCAGAACTTAGTCGGGTTCATGATGTGTTATTTCCAGAGATTTATTTGACATGCATCCCATGTCTATATCGCCACAGGAGACGAAAGCTTCCACAAATTCACCCTTCAAAAGTGGTACCTTGTTGTTGATGAAGAGCTCTTGATTAAAGAAATTGGAACACTTGATTATCTCTTATTCCGTAGATATAAAGCTTCCCTAAGACCAGAAGTAGAAGGGGATTAATTCTCAGGCTCAGATTCATTATTTTTCAACTCTTACATGCAACAAGTAACGAGGACAAAATTGTAAGCTCGGTGAATTATGCTAATGACGAAGTTAAACAGTTTATAAATACGAAGTTCAGACGCCATTATGCGTTATTAACAATGAGTCGCTATACCATTTTTTTAAATTATACGTTTTCTTGGCACTGATACTGATGCATCGCGTAAGAAGTTGTACATTTGAAAGACTGAATTTATGAGCCTTAGCGATTATTAAATAGCACATAATAGCAGCTGAGAGCGGTATTTAAGTACGGCCAAGCTGGTCGTGTCAGTAATCTGCATAACTCTGGCTAACTAGTTCAATAATAATTGTGAAATAAGCAAGTTGTGCGTTGAAATGTTACGGAACAGCAGAAATGTGGCAAGGAGATTCCTACGTGTTTTATGTTATTCTTGTGTTCTCTTGTATTGGTGGACAACTGCAAAAACCAACAAGTCCCTTTATTTCCGTCTTACGTTATGCTGTGTTCTGCTATGTTCTCTTTGGCTCTCCTGTCTTCTCTTACTCTTTGTCTGATTTCACGAGTACTCTCCTACGTTGTCTTGTGATTACTTGTGGTCTATTGTGTTCTCCCTTTTTCCTAGTGTTCTCTTATTTTTCGTCGTGTTCTCACATAATCTGAACTCGAAGCTACAACACCAGTTTTCTGGCACGCTGATAATTGCAACCTGCTTCGTAATTCCACCACATAATAGCTAGTTTTGCATTTGTAAGTGCGAAGAGTTCGCCCTTCATTAGACATGTACCCGAAAACCTAATGGAAACCTCTCGACTAATGATTTTTAATCGTAAATTATTCTCCTGTAGGAGGTAACTGGCCTTTTCTCCTCTAGCAATTATAACTAGAGAGTCACTCGGTAACTGGATACTAATCTCCCACCCGTGTTTACATACCTAATACGTGGTCTGTTTTTGTGGCAAATTTGCATGAAATTGCTCCATACTTGGACGGAATTCAATTAAGAGGGAAGACGAAGACAAAAAAAAAAAATGTTTGTCTGATCTCTGAGAAGTTCGTAACTTTACGAGTTCTGGAAGATTAGTTCGGTGAGGATTATGTTGTTGTTGTTGTTGTTGTTGCTCGTTCGGAATTTGAGAGGATTTTTCAGAAACGAACTTTAGTGTTCTTTTCTGGATACAATGATTCTCTCTCATCGGCACATGTGCTGTTGCAGAGGTAATTAGGAGCTCATTCTGGGTGTGATGATTACCTGTTGTAAATATCACATGCGTTGTTGTAGAGAGGTAATTAAAAATTGAATTGAAAAAAAATTGCATTGAAGACAAAGCCCAAAATTTCATATCATAGATAATATACGTAGAAATTATTTACAACATACTCAATCTAGCATCATGTCATTCTTACATTCCAGAACTTCACTTATCCCTTCCTCGTAATTTCTTACAGTCAAGCATCATAATCACATTTTCCCTTCCGCTGTATTTATATACTAGTCATATAACATACACTTTCCTTAGCTTATTTTTACTAGTTCCAAGAACATATATTTCTTCGTGTATTTCTACAGTCCAAGAACGATACACTTTCCCTTCGCTGTATTTTACGCCAAGAACATACTTTCCCTTCCCTGTACTTTCCCTACAGCCAAGAACATGCTATTCAATTCGTCACTGTATTCGTTGTAGTTTCGTTATTTTTCGTTCAAAAAAATTCGTAGGATGATTTTGCAGTCGTCTATAAATTCCGTACTGATTTTCTATTATTATTATTATTATTTTATTATTATTAAATTCTTATTTGCTTATATTATTATTATATTATCTATTTTATTATTATTATTTTATTATTTTATTCATTATTATTATTATTAATATTATTATTATTATTATTATTATTATTATTATTATTATATTATTATTATTAATTATATTATTATTATTATTATTATTATTATTATTATTATTATTATTATTATTATTATTATTATTATTATTATTATAAGTATTAAGGATATGCATTAAATCTGTGCAGGTAACGAGAGGTAATCAGGTTTGATTCGAAGACTGGGTATGTTATCTCCAGTTCCTTGAAACAAGAACCCTTCACCACCATCATGGGTGATTGTCTGAGTTCGTTTCTAATTCTGTGGCCTTTCCATCCCCTTTTCTTCGTTTATCGTCTCTCATTCATGTTTTTTCCTTCTGTTTATCACTATATCTTTCTCTCCTTCTGTGTGACTCAGACATGGTGTGTGTAGAACGCAAGAATCTCTGTTTCGCCTGGAGCATCTCTCTAACTTATTCTCGCTAATCTATTGCATAATTCCCTTCTCTTCCTTCTCTGCTTTCCGTTTTGTTCCCCTCCCTCATCCTTCCATGTTATAACATTAATGTATTCTCGAGATACAAAGTATTACAAGCCACGAGCTGTTTCCCCATTACATTGTATACTTACATACTCAAATACATGTATACATCACCTAGGGCTAGCACAGTTACACATCACCTAGGATCCACAGTGTACTACATCACTAGGACTGGCCACATGTCACATCACTAGATGGCCACAGTGTTCACATCACTAGTGCACAGTGTCACATCACAGGACGGCCACAGTGTTCAATCACTAGATGACACGTGTACACATCACCTAGGGCTAGCCACAGTTTCATATCACCTAGGACTGGCCACAGTGTACTCACCTAGATTTGCCACATTGTACAATCACTAGGACTGGCCATGTACACCACCTAGGATGGCCACAGTGATTCACATCTCCCTAGGACTGGCACAGTGTTCCAATCACCTGTTGGCCACAGTGTTCACATCACTAGGACTGGCCACAGTTGTACCTCACCTAGGGCTTAGCACTGACACATCACCTAGGGCTAGCCACAGTGTTCACATCACACCTAGGACTGGCACAGTGTCACATCACCTAGACTGGCACAGTGTCACTCAACCTAGATGCCTCAGCTGTACCATCATAGAGCTGGCCACATGTTCACATTCACCTAGACTGCCCAGTTTCACATCCCTTAGGACTTGCCACAGTTTAATCACTAGGCGCCCCTGTACACATCACCTGACTGCCACAGTGTTTCAATCACTAGATGCACATTCAATCACCTATGCTGCACAGATTCACATCACAATGATCGGCCACAGTGTTACACATCACTTAGGCTAGCCACAGTGTACACACTCGCCTAAGGCTAGCCACAGTGTTCACATCACCTAGGACTGGCCACAGTGTTCACATCACCTAGGACTGGCCACAGTGTACACATCACCTAGAGCTGGCCACAGTGTTCACATCACCTAGGACTGGCCACAGTGTTCACATCACCTAGGACTGGCCACAGTGTACACATCACCTAGAGCTGGCCACAGTGTACACATCACCTAGGACTGGCCACAGTGTACACATCGCCTAGGACTGGCCACAGTGTACACATCACCTAGGCTAGCCACAGTTTTACACATCACCTAGGACTGGCCACAGTGTACACATCACCTAGGACTGGCCACAGTGTACACATACCTAGGCTACCCAGTGTACACATCACCTAGGACTGGCCACAGTGTACACATCACCTAGGGCTAGCCACAGTGTACACATCACCTAGGACTGGCCACAGTGTACACATCACCTAGGGCTAGCCACAGTGTACACATCACCTAGGACTGGCACAGTGATACACATCACCTAGAGCTAGCCACAGTGTACACATCACCTAGAACTGCAACAGTGTACACATCACCTAGGACTGGCCACATGTACACATCACTGGACTGGCCACAGTGTACACATCACCTAGGGCTAGCCACAGTGTACACATCACCTAGGACTGCCACAGTGTACACATCACCTAGGACTAGCCACAGTGTACACATCACCTAGGACTGGCCACAGTGTACACATCACCTAGGACTGGCCACAGTGTACACATCACCTAGGGCTAGCCACAGTGTACACATCACCTAGGACTGGCCACAGTGTACACATCACCTAGGGCTAGCCACAGTGTACACATCACCTAGGACTGGCCACAGTGTACACATCACCTAGGGCTAGCCACAGTGTATACATCACCTAGGGCTAGCCACAGTGTACAAATCACCTAGGGCTAGCCACAGTGTACACATCACCTAGGGCTAGCCACAGTGTACACATCACCTAGGGCTAGCCACATTGTACACATCATCTAGGACTGGCCACAGTGTACACATCACCTAGGGCTAGCCACAGTGTACACATCATCTAGGACTGGCCACAGTGTACACATCACCTAGGGCTAGCCACAGTGTACACATCACCTAGGACTGGCCACAGTGTACACATCACCTAGGGCTAGCCACAGTGTATACATCACCTAGGGCTAGCCACAGTGTACACATCACCTAGGGCTAGCCACAGTGTACACATCACCTAGGGCTAGCCACAGTGTACACATCACCTAGGGCTAGCCACATTGTACACATCATCTAGGACTGGCCATAGTGTACACATCACCTAGGGCTAGCCACAGTGTACACATCATCTAGGACTGGCCACAGTGTACACATCACCTAGGGCAGCACGTGTATACACACCTAGGCTAGCACATGTACACATCACCTAGGGCTAGCTACAGTGTACACATCACCTAGGGCTAGCCACAGTGTACACATCACCTAGGGCTAGCTACAGTGTACACATCACCTAGGGCTAGCCACAGTGTACACATCACCTAGCACTGCTGTTTTAACATGAAGTAGTGCCATAGGTGCACATTTAATATTAACGATCATACTGGGTACAGGACAAGACTGAAGCCTCTTGTGAGTTTGGTGTTTCCTCTGGATAGTTTCTGGTTATCTATCACATGTGCTACTCATGTCGGGGTAAAACTGTCAACTCAAAACTCTCCCATTCTGTTCTTATCACTGTCCTAAATTTCTTTCACATCCCAAGCCCCCCTCCCCCCAAAAAATATTTTTGATTTGTTTGAATCTATTTTTTCTTCTAGACGAGTACTAACATGATCGCTGATGGAATGATATTCTTGAGATAGACGCATATGGAAAATTCTTAATAACTGTTGTCTTGTAGTATAGCAAACCAGCCTTGCAAATTCTGTGTTGATTTCTTACATATGACTTCCAGCAAATTTCTCGATTAGCGTTATTTAGATTAGGTTAGTTTGGTTTTATTTGAGTTAAACTAGTCCAAGTGGGAGACGATGTAAACATTGGTTTTGCATTGTGGATAATATTAATACTATCGTCGCCAGCATCTATTCTATACTGAAAGATTGACTAAACAAGTTCAGCTTGGTCGAGCCAAGACACGAAATTAGTCTTCTGCCTGCGTCTTGACACTGAAAATACTTTAGGGAGGGAATCCAGGAGAGTGGAGCATACTCGAGGTGTGAGTGCACTTAATTTGATATACTTTAGCTATTTTAATATTATTATTACACTTACAGGGAAGAGCTCATACCATAAGGATTTGCAATGGGAAGATAACTGGTTTTATCCGAGAGAAAAAAAGAGAGGATAGCTCAAATCCATGGATAAAAAAGGTAAAAAGATAAAAGGTCTTCAGGACTCCATGCATGAGAGGAGTAAAGAGATGCGGAACTGAGCCACAGACTGTTGCCTATTGCAACTACAGTACCTACTGCAACACTGCAAACTGATCTTGCAATCATGTTGTTGGAACCGTCTTTATCTGGTGTCTGTGTATCTTCTTTATCTCTGTGTATCCTCTCTTCTCCCTCTGTATCTTTATCTCTCTTATCTCTGCGTATCTTTATCTCTTCTCTCACTGTATCTCTCGCTTTCCAGTTTATTCCCAGTTGAAATAAAGTTACTGGAATTATCACCAACATGTTGAGTCAAAGAACACGTACAAGTAATAAGGCATTTTATTGCGGCAACGTTTCGCCCTCCAGAAACTATCAAGCCACCACGTACTGGCTTGACAAAGCTCCTGGGGAGCGAAACGTTGCAGCAATAAAAAAAAATCTCATCAGCTGCACACGCTTCCCCTTTTTTCGTATTAGTGTATCTCTCTTTCTCTCTCTCTCTCTCTCTCCCTCTTTCTCTCTCACCCCTCAAGAGAGGTTCCTTGACTCTGGTGAAGGGCTCTTGATCTAGGGAATTGGAATCTGTGCTCCGGTTCCTGAACTGAGTCTGAATACCTTCCAACCCCCCCACATGCGCCGTATAATCCTACGGATTTAGCGCTCCCCCGTGATTATAATAATAATAAATAACAAAAAGGCACAATACCGTGACTGGAACAATACACAAATAACCCGCACATAAAAAAAGAGAAGCTAACGACGACGTTTCGGTCCGACTTGCACCATTGACAAAGTCGGACCGAAACGTCGTCGTTAGCTTCTCTCTTTTATGTGCGGGTTATTTGTGTATTATAATAATAATCTTTCTTAGTGGATGACGCAGCAGCAGCAGCAGCAGCAGCAGCAGCAGCAGCAGCAGCAGCAGCAGCAGCAGCAGCAGCAGCAGCAGCAGCAGCAGCAGCAGCAGCAGGTGCGTTGCCTGTCAGCGCGTGCGTGATGCTCCCCGCTGGAACGCACCATTATGACGTTGTTCCCCTCAAGGAAGGTTCCTTGATGTTGGTGAGGGGCTCTTGATTTAGGGAATTGGATCTGTGCTCCAGTTCCCCGAATTAAGCCTGAATGCCTTCCCCATCCCCCCCCCAGGCGCTGTATAATCCTCCAGGTTTAGCGCTTCCCCCTTGATGATAATAATAATATGACGTTGTTAGTCACTGGACGGCAGCATCCCCCCCATTCCCCATTCATCCCTCCTCCTTCCCCACTAATGCAATTCCTGGGTTTTTTTTTATTGGAAGGAAGGAAGGAGGAGGTAGGGGAAAAAGGGGATAGAAGGAAGGAAGAGCAGGGGGAAAGTGGAGGGGGGTAAATAGGGAGTGGGTGGGTCAAAAAGGAGGCGAGGAGGGAGAGGGGGAGGGAGGCTTAAGAGCTCTACTGGTTGAAGCAAATTAGAAATTAGTTTAATCTGAGTTGAGTATTTTTTTTACTGTGAATTGATGAGTTATGTTCGTCAGCTGCTGGCTAAGATTCTTGCTTTTTATTGTCTGTCTGTATCTCTCTCTGTCTCTGTCTCTGTCTGTCTGTCTGTCTGTCTCTCTCTCTCTCTCTCTCTCTCTCTCTCTCTCTCTCTCTCTCTGTTGCTTTATTGGTCTTATTTGATCTATCTCTTACTGGGAGTTTGCCAATCTGTCTCTCTCTCTCTCTCTCTCTCTCTCTCTCTCTCTCTCTCTCTCTCTCTATCTATCTATCTATCTATCTATCTATCTATCTATCTATCTATCTCTATCTATCTATCTATCTATCTATCTATATATCTATCTATCTCTATCTATCTATCCATCTATCTATCTATCTCTTATCTAAAAATGAAAAAAAAAAAAATATAAACTTTAATGTTTACTTCGTGAGTCTGGAATAAACAGGATGACAATGAAGAACAAACTACAAACCATTGTTTTTTTTTTTTTTTTTTACGAGAATTGGCAATTTCTTTTGTTGTTCAGAGCTTAAAAGAATGAAACGGTAATTGTCTATTGTTTCAGCTCTGGGAAAGGGAACTCTGGTGGCGGCTTTGCAATAGTCTTGTATAAAGGATCATTCAGAGGTTGTGCAAGGGGCTCTAAAGCGCAGGATTTCCTGGAGAAATGGCAGTACTGACATTGATCTTACGAATATCTTCACATATATATATATATATATATATATATATATATATATATATATATATATATATATATATATATATATATATATATATATATATATATAATATATATATACCTTGGATTTAGTTGCAAGATATAATTTGCATAAAACCCATAATGAGATAAGATTTTTGAGAGGTTGTAAGGCTCCCCCGGCCAGGGCTCATAAAGCTACACATCCACAGATCGTATCCCTTACATTGATGGACTTTAAATCAAAGATATAGCATGATGCATATATTATCTCTAGTTTAATAAACCTTGAATATATAATTAATTTACAGTGTGTCGAGATAACGCAGGCATCCTCTGGTATCAAGGAAGCTGGAGTAAGATGCGTCATTTAGCTTGAAGGATGAAGAGGCTGTGGCAAGGTATTTGGAAGATAATCAAAGATTCTCATAGATTAAACCAGTGAGGGATTAGCGTTAGCATTTCTGGCACCCATGAGGTTGATTGAAACATCCTTCTTAGCTCACACACACAATAAAACTTCTGCGTGGTGTTAGTTCCTCTGCAATGCTGAGTACGAGATCACTGGGATCAGTGGTCGCGTGTACAGGCACATGTCTAAGTGTAATATTTATTTGTCACAGTATCGGGATAGCAAGATTTGTGCTAGCGTGATGGAGAACGTAACAGATGGCTCACTCATTCCACTAATGGTATACAATACTGATAAGTTGATGAATAAGACACATGTGCAACACCTGGATGCCTTTCATGATAAAGACACCCAGGTGTTGCACATGTGTACTTTGCAGCAAGTACCTGATGCCTCACAGGTGTTAAGACCTCATCTTGCTTAGTAAGACTCGCTCTTGCAGTTTGCTCGGTCAAACATGGGATTTAAGTCGACAAGCCTACATTAAAATCGGATTACACTAATGAGAAAAAAATCATTAATCCGTAGTCTTCATCATTTCTCGATTACAATATAGAGAATTCGTAACTGCCTAATCTTCATTCTATCTGGATTATAATGAGGGTCATAAATGACTCGCGGTAAAAATAAATGGGGCAATTCCCACGTTGATAATTTTCAGCGAAATCGATAGCAGCAACATTAATAATAATGGAGCTTTAACGAACTCAAAGCACCGAATTATAATATCGAAAAGTGACTCCCGTAAAAGAGAAATGTGACAGTTTCTACGCTGATAATTTCTCAAACGAAATCGATCGCAACAGTATCTGTAATAACGCTTTAACGACACTCGGAGTCGACCTGGGAAGAGCGCAGGAGGACGGCGCCTGGCGTCGTGTGGGGCTGGAATTGTATTGTGCTCTCTTGATGGCAGTAAGAGGATTATTTCCAGCTTTGATGATAGCTATTGTGGATTGGAGGGTGTGAGATGGGTGGAACACCAACACTGCCGTTACATGAGGGTGAATGGTTGGGTGTGCGTTGCACCTGCCTAGCATATATCTTATGAATAGTTGGGTGTGCGTTGTACCTGCCTAGTATATATCCTGTGAATGGTTGGATGTTGGAACTGTCTAGTATTGCTCCTACTAGTAGTTTGGTGTGAGTTATATCTACCTGGTATGGGATCAGTCTACCAACAACAGCGCTCTTATATTAATGAAACACAATACTAAGAAGTTGATAAATAAGACACATGTGCAGCAGTGGAACTAAGTCACTATGTCTGACTTTTATTTGGGTTATCCTAGGTCTCTACACATATGCTGCTATGTATGATAATCCATATAACTATTTGTGTATACCTGAATAAACTTACTTGGGTATGGCTCAGAGACTAAGGAATTTCACTCAAGGCTATGAGACTGAATACCTTACTCTTCACTTATTCCACTCCTCCTAGTATTAAAATCACCTCTATATTATTGAACGCTTCGCCTGTTATGCAGGCGAAGCGTTTCAGTAATATAGAGAGCCATGTGCTGCACATGTCTTATCAACTGGCCTTTTACGTTTTTAATGGTCTTATCCGAACAGGAAAATGAGGCAGCCGCAGATTCTATATAGTAGAGATTTAGTTCCCCCTTCAACGTGTTTATAATTCTCATAAGAAGAGAAATATCCACAAATATTTGTCTCCTGCCAGAAGAGGCTCGAACCTACGATCTTTGAGACAAAGTACCTAGTATTTTGGATGGTACCGTGTGTTTTGTCCCGAAGGTCGTAGATTCGATCCGCTTCTGGCTGGAAATAAGGGTAACAATACATAATTTGAAATAATTGTCATATTTTATGATATATATAATTAAATCACTTTCGAAAAACTTTATTGAGTAACTTCATAGCAAAGATTATGACGGTACGTGAGTATTCAGCTAAGAATTCATGACATTCTTTTTGGGTCGGGTAACATCCTTGGCTGGGATCCAGTGAACCAGAACCACTCATCTCTTTCCTTCACTCGAACCTGGTTGTCTCCCATTCCCTAGGTGCTAAATGACGAATGTAATAATACTAGATGTGGATTATGTGGTCTTGCTCTAGATTCTATTGTCTGGGTGATGGAAATGCTGAGGTCTTGCTCTAGATGTTCTGCTCTACGTGATGTGAATGTTGCTAGGCTTGCTCTACATCCTAGGGCAGGAAACCGGGGTAAATTACCCCAAATGGGGTAAAAATGAAACTCGTGGATAATGAAGACTCAATAAACATATAAATAAAACTGCACAAAAACTTATTTATTTCACGTTTATTATTTTGTTTATTTTGTATTTTATCGCGTATAATACACACTATTCAGCTTGTATGACTGTATTCTCCATACAAATAGATTCAATAAACTATTATGAATTTGAATGTTCCTTGTGTTTTCAAAGACTTTCAAATCCACGGAATCCGTTCCGTGGACTTTGAAGTCTAGCGGGAAATTTCGCTCTACACAAATTTGTTTTGGGGTAATACCCAGAAAAACGTTCGCCGACCTCTGCTTCTAGATGCTGTAGTCTGAGTGTTGTGGATATTGCTAGTTTTACTCTAGATGTTGTCGTCAGAGTAATCTTCTCAGCGTACATCACCCTTGGGACACCGTAGAAGAATGACTGCGATTACTCGCTTAAGTATTCGATTAGCGTCCGGCAAATGGTTCGATTATTTAGCGATAATTGCTCGATAATAGACAGAGGAAGGAACGGGGGGTTAGGTAGGTTGTAAGCCTCCGACGCCTTGCTGGTGTGGTGGTGTTGCCTGGCAGGCTTGTGTTTGTCTTTGCGTGCTTAGTGATGGGTATTTAAGGAGCTGTTTCGTGGTTGTTGTGGTTACTGTTGTTGCTGAGGCATCACGACTAGTGATGCATGGATGTGTGTGCGTGTGTGTGGGGGGAGGGGTTGGGTGCGTGCTCACACGCTCTGTTTATAGGGGGTCGAGTCCCAGCTCCTGGTTCATGCCCTTCCTAGGGTCTATCATACCTTCTTTTCACAGTGTATTTGGAGTTTACCTGCACCACTTCCTCATCTAGCTCATTCTACTTATTCATCTCCCCGAGGCTGAAAAAGTATTTCCTTACATCGCTATGGCTCATCTGTAATTTTGGCTGTCATCGATGGTCCCTCGTTTTCTGCCTCGAATTTAAGGCTAACTAATTTTATCCTCCCTATAAAAATCCTCTGAGTATCTTCTACATCGTAAAGATATCTCCTCTGGTCTTGCTCTCTCATAAGGTCGTCAGGTTATATTCCTTAATTCCTTTACTTATGAGACTAGCTTTGTTGCGAACCTTTATATTATCTCGAGGCTCCGTGTATACTTGCCAAGGTGGAGGCTCCACGCAGGTGCTGTGTAAACTACGAGAGGCCAAACATATGTTGTGTACAGAGTCCTTAAACGAATATTTGTTGATGTTTCTAAAGGCAGTTACGAGATTAGCTATCCTCACATATGCTGCAGATGTTAGTCGATTTACGTCCACCTCTGGCTATTAGTTCACTCTATATTTGAAGTTTCTCGCCTCTCAAGTATGTGTGTGTGTGTGTGTGTGTGTGTGTGTGTGTGTGTGTGTGTGTGTGTGTGTGTGTGTGTGTGTGTGTATGTTCAAATTCCCCTTTATTTATTTCAACGTAAATTTGCTTCAGCTTAAGAAAATATTAACGAATAAGCAATTAATATTTTCACAGCCTATGGTAAAAATCACCGAACTGGAAGGGGCATAAATCCATGGCAAGCCCGTCCCTAAAACTCACTGGCTAATGTACTAAATAAAAAATTAAAAGATCTCACAGCATTAGCATCATTAATTCCAATTCTCTATTCATTCTTGTCGAAATTCGACTAAATTCTCGACTGGAAGTCTTGAAGCTAATATCCCACCACAACAGTAAAAGAAAAAGACTGATTCTTTGCCCAAGTTAATTCATACTGTCTCAATCACACATGTTGTGGCGTCAGTAACATGCAGTGATCATCACAATCACGAGATAATCATGTCGGATAATTGACATTCCTCCTGTTAAATTTAACACTTACAGTGTTACAGAGTCACATATTTAAAAAAATAATAATTCTGAGTACAAATAAAAAAAATTGTTTTCCTTGCATAAGCATATCTAAGAATTTCGTTTTGGTCTCTCCCCCCCCCTCCTAACCTCCTCAATTTATTTATTTAGTTTATTTATTATATAAACTGTTAGGCTATAACTCAGCGAGATAATGTGGGCCACGCGTTAGCTCAGTAATTGCCTCATCTTTTAGCTATATCGACCTAGTGTGTGCTGAGTGTTGGTGTCGGCAGCTCATTGTTCACGAGTACCGCTGTTGGTCATACCAAGTACCCAAGGCTGGGTAGCAGCTCTAGATATCAGGTATCCAAGACTGGGTAGCAGCTCTGGATATCAGGTATCCAAGGCTGGGTAGCGGCTCTAGATATCAGGTATCCAAGACTGGGTAGCAGCTCTGGATATCAGGTATCCAAGACTGGGTAGCAGCTCTGGATATCAGGTATCCAAGGCTTGGTAGCGGCTCTAGATATCAGGTATCCAAGACTGGGTAGCAGCTCTAGATATCAGGTATCCTAGGCTGGGTAGCAGCTCAGGATACTAGTTACCCAAAAGCTGGATAGCAGTTGAGGATGCCAGGTACCACAAGGTTGGGTAGCAGCTCGGGATACAAGGTACCACAACGTTGGGTAGCAGCTCGGGATACCAGGTACCACAACGTTGGGTAGCAGCTCGGGATATCAGGTACCACAACGTTGGGTAGCAGCTCGAGATACCAGGTACCACAACGTTGGGTAGCAGCTCAGGATACGAGGTACCACAAGGCTGGGTAGCAGCTCGAGATGCCAGGTACCAGTGGCAGGGTAGCATTCTCATGATACCTGATACCCTGGGCAGGGTAGCTCTCGTTCCTCCTTCCCAGGTTATTAAGAGCTTGCCCCCTGGGCACGCTTGGCATCGTCTGCCCTCTAATGAACAACCCAATTTTCCTTTTCCTCTCTGGTCATCGCATTAAGATTTTTTTTTTTTAATATTCATGGGGAAGCGCTAAATCATTAAGAGGGAGAGGAGGTCATACAGATGAATGGGAGGTAATTAGGTTTTGATTCGGGGGAAGGGGAACAGAAGGACGCTCTAAAACCTTGGATCAGGAGCAGTTCAGCAGCGACTTTGGAAGTGCTTGGTCTAGGCTTCCCATTCCGTCAGTCTTTTGTTTTGTTTTTTTGTTTTTTTATCCGAGAATTTTGTTTATTTCCTAAAAAGCTTCAACTATATTCAAGAGACTGAATATACACAATATGCAAAAAAAATTTAAGTGTCTTTTTTTGAAAAAAAAAAAATAAATTTGGGTTTTAAATATTTATTTCGGAATATCAAGACTAAAATAATTTTAGGCACGGGGGGAGGTGGAGTGTTTCGTTGAACAAGTGTTTCAAAATGTACGAAAATTCTGATTCTTTCGTTCGTACCAGAGAAAAGTGATGTTTCTTGAGGATAAAGTTATTATTATTGTTATTATTATTATTATTATTATTATTATTATTACTATTATTATTGCATTATAATAATTATTATAAGTAGTAGTAGTAGTATAATGCTCATAGGAAAGCGGTAAACCCGCAAAGGGTTATACAGCGCCCGGGGAAAGGAAGTCAATGAGTTGATCAACGCGCCCCTTCACCAGTATCAAGGTTCCTTGTATCAAGATCCCACCGCAGGCATCAAGGCACCCCAACGAAGTATATATTTTTTCCATTCTGATAATCGAATTACTTTTACCAGACTTTCTTTAATGATGATCTTAAGAAGGTAATTACTTACCAGCCCTAGGTGACAGGAATACATAAACACTGTCGAAGGAGGTGAATGTAATGGGCCTCTGTAGCGAGATGTTAGCAGTTTGCAACACCTGGGTATCCTCATACACGTACCTAGGTGTTGCATGTGTGTTGTAGTCATCAAGATGTCGGTGTTGTATGCCATTAATGTGCTGAGCAGTTTGGTGATGAATAAGACGAGTGTGCAACACCTGGGTATCCTTATACACGTACCTAGGTGTTGCATGTGTGTTGTAGTCATCAAGATGTCGGTGTTGTATGCCATTAATGTGCTGAGCAGTTTGGTGATGAATAAGACGAGTGTGCAACACCTGGGTATCCTTATACACGTACCTAGGTGTTGCATGTGTGTTGTAGTCATCAAGATGTCGGTGTTGTATGCCATTAATGTGCTGAGCAGTTTGGTGATGAATAAGACGAGTGTGCAACACCTGGGTATCCTTATACAGATACCTAGGTGTTGCACTTGTGTTTTATTCATGAACTGTGTAAATTATGTGGTATTGATGGAATGTGCTCTGTG
Source organism: Cherax quadricarinatus (assembly GCF_026875155.1). Taxonomy (NCBI): domain Eukaryota; kingdom Metazoa; phylum Arthropoda; class Malacostraca; order Decapoda; family Parastacidae; genus Cherax; species Cherax quadricarinatus. The sequence continues at coordinate 69,138,127 of NC_069409.1, forward strand.
GGTGAAAGAAAAAAACAACGTTTCACTCAGTGCAGTGTTTTATCAAGTTATTAAAGGGCGAAATGTTCTTAAACTTGTTCCACTCTTTTTTTTTCACGCACCTGTCAGCGTTATGCCTTCCAGCCACGTTTTCCCCGGCGAAACAAACTCTGCAACACAGACTCCTATTCACACACGACGTTTCGGCCAAACTACAGCTTTATCAAGATTACGCTGCAAGAAGCTCTAACACCCACCCTACCCTCAACACATGTTTATTCATGAGACAGTGCTCAATACCCCTTACAGATGACCATCAGTTAATTGGAGACTCGTTTATTATTAGGCCGGCAAAGGAAGCGACAGAACCCACCTGCATAAACAAATCATTTACAGTCAAATGCGCAAAAAAATTAAGGCATAAATAGTGGAAAAATTATTACTGCCCGGAACACTTCGTTTAATATATTGACTTAGATGGAGAGGAAGTGATCGTGTGCTTGATTCTAAGTGGTGTGGTGGTAGTGGTTGGTGTTGGTGGTAGCATGATAGAGGTGGTATGCCCGAGCCAGAGCTGGCAGGGTAGTACAAGAGGTAGCTTCGGTGATGCCCATGATAACACTATGACCCGTAATACAGGCCCACGGGACGGTACGGTACTGCTTGAACCGTGATGAGCTCTGATGCACACCGACTACCCACTGTACCTTAGTTGGAGCCGTAGCCTAGATATTCTGATACTCACCTTGCCTACAGTGTGGCGGCGGCCTCAGTCAACAGCACGAGATGAAGGGTCTGCCCAGAAATGAACACTGCCCGCAAGTGATGCTGTGAAGATTAACCGTGATGCTGTGAAGATCATAAGATGATGAGCGTGCCAGTCGAAGTACAAGACTAGCAATGGAGGTTAGAAGAGAGGCAGGCCAGGAGTAGGTGTAGTGATGATGGGATAGCATCAAGAACAGGCAAGAAGTGATGTTGGAATGAATGGACTAGATGATAGGGGAAGCGTAAACTGGACGGTAGTGGTGTTTGCAATGATAGGTTGCTTATGAGGCATGGTGTTGAAATGATAGGGTGACCATGAGGAACGGCGTTGAAATGATAGGGTGGCCATGAGGAACGGTGTTGAAATGATAGGGTAGCCATGAGGAACGGCGATGAAATAATAGGGTGACCATGAGGAACGGTGTTGAAATAATAGGGTGGCCATGAGGAACGACGTTGAAATAATAGGGTGGCCATGGGGAACGGCGTTGAAACTATAGGTTGCTTATGAGGCATGGTGTTGAAATGATGATGTGGCCATGTAAAGTGGTGTTGAAATGATGATGTGGCCATGTGGAGTGGTGTTCAAATAATATGGTGGCCATGAGGAATGGTCTTGAAATGATAGTGGCCGCAATGAAAGGTTTTGGAATGAGAAAATGGCAGCGAGGAACTATACAGGTCTGATATCCTGGCATGAACGAACAGCCTTAGGATGTTCCCAGTTCACTGAATAAATTTAGTAAATAAATTTATTAAATAAATTCTCTTGAGAATTTTTCACTGAATCAAGTAATCGAGTAAACTTTTATAACCTTGAATTATAAACAAAAATTATATCTGTCGTAAATCACTGATAAACTTTGAATTTGAGGCGTCGTGATATAAAAAAAAACATTATTTTTTCTGTTTAAAGATTTCTTCTTCGAACGCTGAAAGTTGCATACATTTTTTTTTTCATAATGTTAAAAATATATAAAAGCAGAAGAGAAATTTCAAGATTTATTTTTGAAAAAAAAAAAAGGTATAGGGAGAATATATGAACATGTAAGGTGTACTTGCCGAGTAAATATTTTTGAGTATAATTCTTGTTTAGCAAAATACTGAGAAAAAAGGAATAAGAGGACAGAGATAAAAGCCCAAACAAAATCGAATGAAATTACATTTGCGAAGTCACAATGTACAAGCAAATCTCGTCTCTCCAACCTAAACAAAATTATTCCTGCCAGGAAGGGGAGGGGGGAGGCACACTGTTGGCTGTCTCAAAGTAAGAACCACATGCTACTACCCTCGCTAGCTGGGGGAGGGGGGCGGGGAAAGCGAAACATAATATCTTCAAAGTGTGTTTTGTAAGTGACGAAGCTTGTGGCTGAGTTAACCCTCTCCAGTCCTTCTATATATAGCAGACTGAGTGACTACTTGAAGGAGCCCCACCCATCCTTGACCCGCTGTGGAAGACGTCTAACCAGCCTGCCTACCTACCTACCAACCTACCTACCAACCTACCTACCTACTTACCTACTTACCTACCTACCTACCTACTTACCTACCTACCTACCTACCTACCTACCTACCTACCTATCTACCTACCTACCTATCTACCTACCTACTTGCCTACCTACCAACCTACCTAGCTACCTACCTAGCTACCTACCTACCTACCTAACTACCTACCTACCTACCTACCTATCCACCTACCTACCTACCTACCTACCTACCTACCTACCCTACCTACCTACCTACCTACCTACCGACCTACCTACCTACCTACCTACCTATCTACCTACCTACTTGCCTACCTACCAACCTACCTACCTACCTACCTACCTACCTACCTACCTCTACCTACCAACCTACCTACTTACCAACCTACCTACCAACCTATCTGCCAACCTCCCTACCTACCTACCTACCTACCTACCTACCTACCTACCTACCTACCTACCTACCTACCTACCTACCTACCTGCCAACCAACCAACCAACCAACCTACCTACCAACCTATCTACCAACCTCCCTACCAACCTACCTACCTACCAACCTTCCAACCTACCTACCTACCTAATTACCTACCTACCTACCTACCTACCTACCTACCTATCTACCCACCAACCAACCTACCTACCTACCCACCAACCAACCTACCTACCTACCTACCTACCTACCTACCTATTACCTGCCTGCCTACCTACCTACCAACCTACCTACCTGCCTACATACCAACCTACCTACCTACCTACCAACCTACCCACCAACCTACTTACCAACCTACCTACCTACCAACCTATCTACCAACCTACCTACCTACCAACCTTCCAACCTACCTAGCTACCTACCTACCTACCTACCTACCTACCTACCTACCTACCTACCTAACTAACTAACTAACTAACTACCTACCTACCTATCTATCTACCAACCTACCTACCAACCTCCCTACCAACCTACCTACCTACCTACCTATCTACCTACCAACCTACATGCCAACCTCCCTACCAACCTACCTACCTAACTACCTACCTACCTACCTATCTACCTACCTACCTAACTCCTCATCCACCTCCTCTTCCCTTCTCCATTGAAGTACATCTCTCAAACAATACTAGACTTTAATCTTGTAACTTATCGTATGCAATGGAGAAATCGATCGCCACTGTATAAACTTGCACACGAATTTGCAATGACTCGTGTGTTATAATCCATGGGTGGTCAACAGACTTTCATGCAGAAAAGAAATATTCACTTGAGAAACTTATTATCAGTGTTTAAACTTGATAAGTATTATTGGTTTCTTAGAGTTTTAAAGTCTTTCGTCTACACGAGGTTACTGAGGATGCATTTCTCTTGTACATTACCATTCAAGGCTACTTTATAACGTAATATGGGGATTAAAGTAAGCTCGGTGCATATATGCATACATATATAATGTAATGTAAAAAATATAGGGAAGTACCACCTCTATAGCTGGAATGGGGACCCTCATCCTCAGAGTAGACAATAAACGTACCTCAGGGAAAACTCAAGGTTCTCTCCGGAGCTGTTTGAAATATATATATATATATATATATATATATATATATATAATATATATATATATATATTCGTGCCGAATAGGCAGAACTTGCGATCTTGGCTTAAATAGCAACGCTCATCTTGCCATATAGGACAAGTGAAAATTTGTGTATGCAATAATTTCGCCAAAATCATTTTGAACCTAACGAAAAAAATATATTTCAATGTGTTTGTTTAGTATTAAATTATTGTAAATAAATCTGAAATATATTTAGTTGGGTTAGGCTAAAACAAATTGTTCTTGTTACAATAAGGTTAGGTAAGTTTTCAAAGATTCTTCTGGAGCAAAATTAAAATTTTTTACATTAACATTAATGAAAAAAATATATCTTTAAACGTATAAGAGAAAATTTTAGAAAGGACTTAATTTTAAATGAGTTCTTGCTAATTGACCAGTTTTACATATTCGGCACGACATTATATATATATATATATATATATATATATATATATATATATATATATATATATATTATATATATATATATATATATATATATATATATATATATATTATATATATATATATATATATATATATATATATATATATATATATATATATATATATATATATATATATATATATATATATATATATATATATATATATATATATATGCCTCACCAAGTACATACGAATTGTGTAGAGTAAACACATGAATATATACATGATAAATCTATCTTTCATCAGTAGTAAAAGGCAAAGACTTCAGTTGCTAGATTCCTGTCATATTCACCTTAATATGCTAGATTAAAATTATATGATGTCTATAAATCACTTGGAATTTATGTTACCCAATGTTATAGCTCAATGAAATGACCATTGTATGCCATATTAATCTGCAAAATGGTCTCTCTCTCCAGGGAAGAACCTTGAGTTTTCCTTGATATATATATATATATATATATATATATATATATATATATATATATATATATATATATATATATATATATATATATATATATATATATATATATAAAGAGATTTTATTGTAACAATTAGCACTTGTTTGGCATTCATATCAATATGACCATTTTAACCCCACGGAAACTAAAGAAACATTTCATACCCATTTTACAATTTGGAAACGTAAATTATTTTCTGGAGTGACTCGTGTATCGTCAATGTCTCTCTCAGACTGTCTGCCCGGACTGGGTGAGGATGGAGTGAACAAGAGTGTGTTTCTCCAGTTACTACTTTGGGAACATACAGAATTCACCAAGTGTGTGTGTGTGTGTGTGTGTGTGTGTGTGTGTGTGTGTGTGTGTGTGTGTGTGTGTGTGTGTGTGTGTGTGTGTGTGTGTTGCACCCACTGAAAGAGACGCAATGTATGTAATGTATATGATGTATATTATCTTTCATATAATTTTATATTGTTGATATTTTCATTAATAGCTAAAATGAAAATGTCTTGCTTTATACTATTATTTGATTTAGCTATGTCATTAGGTAAGATGTAGTAGCATTTACACTTCACTTTGCTCACTGTTCGAGAGTTATGACTGGCTGTCCACATTGGTAAACTACTAACTATCAGCTTGCTTGTTTACCTGCTGGCGTTTCTGCAGTACCGTGGTAGAGTCACGTGATATCACCTGATGTGAGGACTGTAGTCGAGAAATCTTTCTATATAGCTGGTCATCGCTCGACAAGCACTACACTCTCCATCTGCTGCTTGTCCGAGGAGAATGGCTCTTTCCATCAGTTCCTGGTTCGGGTAACATGGCTCTTTCTCCATCTGCTTCTAGTCCTGGAAGCATCTCTCGAGCGACTTCTACGAGAAACATCTCTCCAGGGATCTCTCGTCGCTGGATGTTATTTCGTTACATAGACTCTGTTTTGGTAGAGTATGGTTTTGCTGGCGAGTTCAGAATGTACCCCTCGTTCAGACTTAGTGGTTTTGACGTTTTGCAGAGATTGTGTGTCGTGTGGAGACACTCTTCAACCCTGGTTCCACCTGAAGCTTCTGACCTACTTTGTGTGGCATCTATGCACCGTCGTAGTCGGGAATTTAGTTATGCTGAACTTAGATTCAGTATTAAGAGAGTTTTATTTATATCTTCTATGTAGGATCTGCTGATGATCCTCAGTTAGGTTCATTATTTTGTCTCTCTGTTCCTGACGCAGAGCGGCTGCTGGTATATTATTGCTGTTTGGTTAATGTTACGTCATTTTGTACAAGCTAGTTGTTTTGATTACCTTGATGGTCGAGAAGATAGATTATTTGAGGACTTATTGTCAGTCACTATTTAAGTCTATCTCTAGTCAAGTCTTACTGAGACATTACGAGCACTTTGAGAAAACATACTCATTCATACACTTGTATATATTTGTATTATTCGTATTCAAGAGTATATCTCAACATAATACTCAGGTTCTGTACTGTAGGAAAAGTGTCCTCAGCACTATATTACCACATGTACAATTCAACATTGCACTACAATAGATATGAAGGAGCTTCTTTCCTAGACTATTAATACTTATTATGCACCTAGACACCTTTAGGATTAAAGATCTCAAATTTTATTTCGTTGGATTATTATCACA
>NC_069409.1:69154499-69159499 GCF_026875155.1 Cherax quadricarinatus
CAGAGATCAGTTCTCAGTATATTATCATGTCACTGGCTAAGAATTTTATCCCAGGTTGATTGGATGGTATTATCAGCGTCCGCCTCAGCGCCTTCAGTACTCCTTAACCGGAGAGCGACGTAGAGTTTAAGAACTATACTCACCTCCATGCCCCTTCAGTCTCCTCCCATTAAAATAAATTCCGGAATGGAAAAGGCAGATTTCATGATCGGTTTGCAATAATTGCATTAATTGCCATCCAGCAAAATTTCAGAGGCTAAAAACATACATTTCGCTATACCATGCAAATCATCGATACAATGGACCTCGGTGATATTATTATTATTATTATTATTTTGTTATTATTATTATTATTATTGTTATTATTATTATTATTATTGGGAAGTGCTAGGGTCACGCAGCTCCCCGGTAATGATTGGCAAGCAGGTGTGATCCAAGGAACGGGAGGAAAGCTCCAGTTCTTTATATCAAGGGAGGTTCCTTAATACTGGTGAGGGGCTCTTGATCTAGGGAAATGGACCTGTGCTCCAGTTCCCTGAATTGATCCTGAATACCTTCCATCCCCCCCCCCCCATATGTGCTGTATAACCCTACGGGTTTAGCGCTTCCCTGTGATTATAATAATAATAATAATAATTTATATCAAGAGACCTTCACCAGCCTCAAGAAATCAACTTATTTTTACTTGAAAGTTTTTCTTGAATGGGAATCAGTTAGAAAATTTACTGTTTTAGTCGGTGAAGGAAAGTGGCATCTGAAGGAGGAAAATAACGGCTTCATAGTCCATAAATAATCTTGTGATTAAGCTTAGTCGTAAGCTTTGTTATAGCTCAGTCGTAAGCTGTCTTTGTTTTAGCTCAGTCGTAAGCTGTCTTTGTTTTAGCTCAGTCGTAAGCTGTCTTTGTTATAGCTCAGTCGTAAGCTGTCTTTGTTTTAGCTCAGTTGTAAGCTGTCTTTGTTATCGACTCCCACTACTTGTGTGTGTGTGCGCGCGTGTGCGCACTCTTATCAGTGGTTGCAGGAGTCGATTCTCATCTCCTGGCCCCGCCTCTAGATTCACTCCCTCTTAACCTCGTGGGCCGTATCGTACCTGCTCCTAAAATTATGTATGTAAAATTATATAGCTTCCTCACCAAATAATTACACTTCCAGACCACTCTGAGACTGAAGAAATACTTCCTAACATCCCTATGGCTCTGCTTCCCTTTTCTCGTCTCTCAAACAGCCTATCCCTGTTAACCTTTCCAGTCCCACTAAGTACTTTGTATGTTATTATCATGTCCTTCCTGGTATTACTATCCTCCAATGTCGTTATGTTCAATTTCGTTAACCTCTCCTTGTAGCTCATGCCTCTTAGTTCACGAACAAAACTTGTTCCATACTTCTGCCCTTTCTCCAGATTCTATTATGCTTTTTCAAGTGTGGGTTCCGGAATGGTGCTGCATATTGAAAGATGGTCCTAACGTATGTTGTATAAAGATCCTGGAACGACTCTGTCGTGAATCTTAAAGGGGACTCTCAGATTTGCCAAAAGGAGCAATGACTGCAGAGGTATTCGGCTGATGTGAGTCTCTGGAGATATATTGGGCACTATGCTCACCCCCACGTCTTTCTATTTGAATAAAGTCTGCAGCGTCTGTCCCCTAGTTTATACACCGTTTTTGGTCTTATTTCTTCCTTAATATTCATGACCTTACATTTACTGGGGTTGAATTCAAGCAACCACTTGCAATTCATCCCGAACCTTTTGGTGCGTTTCCTTGTCCTTATCTGCACTTATTCTCCTCATTAGACTTACATGTCAGCAAACAGGAATATATCTCATTCAATCCCATATGATATATTAGCCACATAAACCACCATCATTACTGGTTCTAATACCGATCCTTGCGGAACCCCACTGGTAGTTATTTCTTTCTGTGCTAATGTCTCTGCTTTTTTCCCTAAAATACTCATCCACTGAAGTGGGTTCCCTATTATTCATGCTTGAATCTTCAGTATATCAGCCCTGCTTTTTGTTAGGTACAGTATGAAACTAAGAGAACCCTCTCCCCCCCCCTCTCTCTCTCTCTCCCTCTCTCTCTCTCTCTCTCTCTCTGTCTCTCTCTCTCTCTCTCTCTCTCTCTCTCTCTCTCTCTCTCTCTCTCTCTCTCTCTCTCTCTCTCTCTTTCTCTCTTTCTCTCTTTTATCGCACATCTGTTACAATATCAAAGGACCCCAACAAGTTTGTAAGACAAGATTAGGTATGCCTAAACTCACGCTGCCTGTTGTTATGAAACCGCTTCTCCCTAAGTATTCTACTACTCTCCCCTGACAAGTTTCTACAATACCTTGCAAGGTATGCATGTCAGAGAATCTAGACTATAGTCTAACGCCTCCAATCTGTCTATTTTCTCAACCGTGGGGACTACATTTGCTGTCTTCCAGATCTCTGGTAACTGTACCCTTATCCAATGACTTATTGTAAGTCATAACTAATGGTTTTAGACAGTGATTTTGTACCCTCTCATAAAATCCATGGTGACACGTTGTCAGGTCCCATTGCCTGTGAGGTATCTAGGTGTGTGTGTGTATACGTACGTACGAGTGTATGTATTGGAAAGTGAGAGAGTGAGAGAGAGAGAGAGAGAGAGGAGGGGTAGGAATTAAAGACACATTCCTCCTGAGACAAGCCACACAGGGGTCACACCCAGAGCAAGAAACTCACTCCCTCCGCAGCATTCAAACATCCAGCATTAACACCAGATACAACTAATTAAATGAAAGAATGAGACACTTCAAGGTACGGTGGTTCATAGAAAACTCATAATATAAAGAAAGTACAATAATTTAGACTTCTTATTAATACACAATACAATAAAATACACACACACACACTTATGCCAGACCTCAAGTCGTGCACTCAGTAGTATTTAAATGTCGATTTAGAATAACAGAAAACAATTAACGTAACTAAACACCAAAATTAAATCTCTTACAGGCTAGAACACAACCATGTGATCTAGAATTATTATTACAAATCATGGGAAAGAGAAAAAAAACACACAGGGATCATACAAGGTCTTGGAATTGGTCGGTAAAGAAATTTGATCTGAAGAGGAAAACAAGCTCCAATCCCTTGGATAATAAGCCTTTCAGTAGCACCAAGGCGCCCTCCTTGAAGGGTTATAGATCCTTGAAAGGTCATAGATCCTTGAAGGGTCATAGATCCTTGAAGGGTCATAGATCCTTGAAGGGTCATAGATCCTTGAAGGGTCATAGATCCTTGAAGGGTCATAGATCCTTGAAGGGTCATAGATCCTTGAAGGGTCATAGACCTTGAAGGTCATGGATCCTTGAAGGGCCATGGTCCTTGAAGGGTCATAGATCCTTGAAGGGTCATAGATCCTTGAAGGGTCATGGATCCTTGAAGGGCCATGGATCCTTGAAGGGCCACATATCCTTGAAGGGCCATGGATCCTTGAAGGGCCATGGATCCTTGAAGAGCCATGGATCCTTGAAGGGCCATGGATCCTTGAAGGGCCATGGATCCTTGAAGGGCCATGGATCCTTGAAGGGCCATGGATCCTTGAAGGGCCATGGATCCTTGAAGGGCCATGGATCCAGGACATAAAGAAGTGAGCAAATATATAAATAATCTCATAAACACTGCTACTGGGAGTAATTTGGAATTGCAGATTTTAGCAAATATTTTTTTGGTCTGATTTGAGCTCCGTCCCTTATAAAATTATATAATTCACACTGCTTTAAAATAATAATAATAATAATAATAATAATAATAATAATAATAATAATAATAATAATAATAATAATTATGTCTACCAGTACATATACAACGCATACAGTCGTAGATGACATCAATTAATACTACTGTATAGGAAGCCTCTTCGGGCAAATTATGCTCATTTTGTCCCCGGAGTGCGACCCACGCCAGTCGACTAACACCCAGGTACCTACTTACTGCTAGGTGAACAGGGACAGCAGGTGTCTTAAGGAAACACACCCCAGTGTTTCCACCCGTACCGGAGATCGAACCACGGATCTTAATGTAGGAGCTATATACGTGTTTCAACTTGAAGATTATTTCCACACAGTGACGATGTATAATATTTCAATGAATATCAAAATAAACAAAAATAAAGTGATTTATGGCAAAGATTATTTTAAAAAACTCATTTTAGCCAGAAATTTTAATTAGACATTTTAATTAGATTTCGTAGTTAAAATATTAAATAATCGTAGAATGTATTGGATGTTATTAGCCTTTAGGCCTGGCTAGTAAATAGATAATAATCATGCCATCAATAATAATAAACCGAGAGGAATTAACAAGTTCAAATGAAATTATTATTATTATTAAATTATGCAAAAAATACTAATCAATAATTTAAAAGTAAAATATAATAAATTATAATAAATTATTATTTATTATTATTATTTAAATTTTTTATTATTATTATTATTATTATTATTATTATTATTTTTATTATTACAAAAACGTAATTATTAGCTGAATCTGAATCAAATTCTTTAAAATCGAGAAAGGGTTCTTTGATCCTGATGTGGAACTACTATTCAAGGTCTCCTCCAGGCGCTGTTTTACCCCTCCCCCCTTTTTCACACTGAGCGAAACGAGTTCATAATAAAGAATAATAAAAATTGTTCTTTGATACCCCCGACAAGTGACTTTATTAATCACAACTGACGTTTTTTTGACTTTTAAATCAAAACATAAAGTAAAAAGCAAAATTGCGATGGATGATAAATTCATGTGTTTAAATGGTACCTTGATACCTTTAAAGGTTGACGTGACATCGTCAACAACAACAACATCGTTGTTGTTGTTATTGATGGCCTTGATATCGTTAATGATGGCGTCGACATAGAAGAGGCTTTAATGCCGTTGGATTCAACGTTCGTAGTGTTGTAGGCTGCGTTAATGCCGCTAAGGGTCGAGCTGATACCGTTAAGAGGGGGCGTTGACGCCGTTGCTACTTGTT
>NC_069409.1:69164499-69171999 GCF_026875155.1 Cherax quadricarinatus
TGACACTTTCACTTGATACCTGACAATTTCACATAATACCTCACAGTTTCACTTAATGCCCCACACGTCCACCTTATACCTCACAATTTCACTTAATACCTCACAATTTCACTTGATACCTCACACTTTCACCTAATACCACTCAATTTCACCTCATACCTCACAAATTCTCCTATTTTCAAATCTTTGCGCCTTACCACGCATTTTTACCTAACAATTTCTCCCGGTAATCTTCCCACTCTGCTTCGCCTCACTTTATATACCTTTTTTTTTCGTGATCCCGACATGCCTATCTGAGGTAATACATTTTGAGGTCAGGTGTAATCTTATGTCCGCCTTGGTGTTCCGCTCCCATGACCCTCCTCCATACGTCACTGTCCAACATGTTACTCTCACCAATACACGAGTTTGCCAAACTCTAATCTAATTCTGTATAACTTTTTTTTTTTGTATTTTCCAACCATTGTAAGATATAAAATGTGTAACTTTCTGTGATGCTATTTGTGATATGGTGTTATTGTGCAGTCTTTACCCTGGTAATCAGGAACTGTGGAGGTAGGTACTAGTAAACTGTAATATTAATATGAAATGGAAGCTTGTTAAACGTTTCGCACTCTGGCTGGATGGCAAGTCTCTTGTCTCTCATTTTTTCCTCCATAACACGCACGATGACTGAAAAAATCTTACAGACTTCTAATTACATTCAGTATAGGCTTATTTTTGACATTTCAGTGTTTCTAAGTTGTTTCAAGTCTGTAATTATTTATATATATATATATATATATATATATATATATATATATATATATTATATATATATATATATATATATATATATATATATATATATATATGTATATATACATATATATATATATATATATATATATAATATATATATATATATATATATATATATATATATATATATTTTTTTTATCACACTGGCCGATTCCCACCAAGGCAGGGTGGCCCGAAAAAGAAAAACTTTCACCATCATTCACTCCATCACTGTCTTGCCAGAAGGGTGCTTTACACTACAGTTTTTAAACTGCAACATTAAACACCCCTCCTTCAGAGTGCAGGCACTGTACTTCCCATCTCCAGGACTCAAGTCCGGCCTGCCGGTTTCCCTGAATCCCTTCATAAATGTTACTTTGCTCACACTCCAACAGCACGTCAAGTATTAAAAACCATTTGTCTCCATTCACTCCTATCAAACACGCTCACGCATGCCTGCTGGAAGTCCAAGCCCCTCGCACACAAAACCTCCTTTACCCCCTCCCTCCAACCCTTCCTAGGCCGACCCCTACCCCGCCTTCCTTCCACTACAGACTGATACACTCTTGAAGTCATTCTGTTTCGCTCCATTCTCTCTACATGTCCGAACCACCTCAACAACCCTTCCTCAGCCCTCTGGACAACAGTTTTGGTAATCCCGCACCTCCTCCTAACTTCCAAACTACGAATTCTCTGCATTATATTCACACCACACATTGCCCTCAGACATGACATCTCCACTGCCTCCAGCCTTCTCCTCGCTGCAACATTCATCACCCACGCTTCACACCCATATAAGAGCGTTGGTAAAACTATACTCTCATACATTCCCCTCTTTGCCTCCAAGGACAAAATCCTTTGTCTCCACAGACTCCTAAGTGCACCACTCACTCTTTTTCCCTCATCAGTTCTATGATTCACCTCATCTTTCATAGACCCATCCGCTGACACGTCCACTCCCAAATATCTGAATACGTTCACCTCCTCCATACTCTCTCCCTCCAATCTGATATTCAATCTTTCATCACCTAATCTTTTTGTTATCCTCATAACCTTACTCTTTCCTGTATTCACCTTTAATTTTCTTCTTTTGCACACCCTACCAAATTCATCCACCAATCTCTGCAGCTTCTCTTCAGAATCTCCCAAGAGCACAGTGTCATCAGCAAAGAGCAGCTGTGACAACTCCCACTTTGTGTGTGATTCTTTATCTTTTAACTCCACGCCTCTTGCCAAGACCCTCGCATTACTTCTCTTACAACCCCATCTATAATATATTAAACAACCACGGTGACATCACACATCCTTGTCTAAGGCCTACTTTTACTGGGAAAAAATTTCCCTCTTTCCTACATACTCTAACTTGAGCCTCACTATCCTCGTAAAAAACTCTTCACTGCTTTCAGTAACCTACCTCCTACACCATACACTTGCAACATCTGCCACATTGCCCCCCTATCCACCCTGTCATACGCCTTTTCCAAATCCATAAATGCCACAAAGACCTCTTTAGCCTTATCTAAATACTGCTCACTTATATGTTTCACTGTAAACACCTGGTCCACACACCCCCTACCTTTCCTAAAGCCTCCTTGTTCATCTGCTATCCTATTCTCCTCTTACTCTTAATTCTTTCAATTATAACTCTACCATACACTTTACCAGGTACACTCAACAGACTTATCCCCCTATAATTTTTTGCACTCTCTTTTATCCCCTTTGCCTTTATACAAAGGAACTATGCATGCTCTCTGCCAATCCCTAGGTACCTTACCCTCTTCCATACATTTATTAAATATTGCACCAACCACTCCAAAACTATATCCCCACCTGCTTTTAACATTTCTATCTTTATCCCATCAATCCCGGCTGCCTTACCCCCTTCATTCATTTTACCTACTGCCTCACGAACTTCCCCCAACACTCACAACTGGCTCTTCCTCACTCCTACAAGATGTTATTCCTCCTTGCCCTATACACGAAATCACAGCTTCCCTATCTTCATCAACATTTAACAATTCCTCAAAATATTCCCTCCATCTTCCCAATACCTCTAACTCTCCATTTAATAACTCTCCTCTCCTATTTTTAACTGACAAATCCATTTGTTCTCTAGGCTTTCTTAACTTGTTAATCTCACTCCAAAACTTTTTCTTATTTTCAACAAAATTTGTTGATAACATCTCACCCACTCTCTCATTTGCTCTCTTTTTACATTGCTTCACCACTCTCTTAACCTCTCTCTTTTTCTCCATATACTCTTCCCTCCTTGCATCACTTCTACTTTGTAAAAACTTCTCATATGCTAACTTTTTCTCCCTTACTACTCTCTTTACATCATCATTCCACCAATCGCTCCTCTTCCCTCCTGCACCCACTTTCCTGTAACCACAAACTTCTGCTGAACACTCTAACACTACATTTTTTAAACCTACCCCATACCTCTTCGACCCCATTGCCTATGCTCTCATTAGCCCATCTATCCTCCAATAGCTGTTTATATCTTACCCTAACTGCCTCCTCTTTTAGTTTATAAACCTTCACCTCTCTCTTCCCTGATGCTTCTATTCTCCTTGTATCCCATCTACCTTTTACTCTCAGTGTAGCTACAACTAGAAAGTGATCTGATATATCTGTGGCCCCTCTATAAACATGTACATCCTGAAGTCTACTCAACAGTCTTTTATCTACCAATACATAATCCAACAAACTACTGTCATTTCGCCCTACATCATATCGTGTATACTTATTTATCCTCTTTTCTTAAAATATGTATTACCTATAACTAAACTCCTTTCTATACAAAGTTCAATCAAAGGGCTCCCATTATCATTTACACCTGGCACCCCAAACTTACCTACCACACCCTCTCTAAAAGTTTCTCCTACTTTAGCATTCAGGTCCCCTACCACAATTACTCTCTCATTTGGTTCAAAGGCTCCTATACATTCACTTAACATCTCCCAAAATCTCTCTCTCTCCTCTGCATTCCTCTCTTCTCCAGGTGCATACACGCTTATTATGACCCACTTCTCGCATCCAACCTTTACTTTAATCCACATAATTCTTGAATTTACACATTCATATTCTCTTTTCTCCTTCCATAACTGATCATTTAACATTACTGCTACCCCTTCCTTTGCTCTAACTCTCTCAGATACTCCAGATTTAATCCCATTTATTTCCCCCCACTGAAACTCTCCTACCCCCTTCAGCTTTGTTTCGCTTAGAGCCAGGACATCCAACTTCTTTTCATTCATAACATCAGCAATCATCTGTTTCTTGTCATCCGCACTACATCCACGCACATTTAAGCATCCCAGTTTTATAAAGTTTTTCTTCTTCTCTTTTTTAGTAAATGTAAAACAGGAGAAGGGTTACTAGCCCATTGCTCCCGGCATTTTAGTCGCCTCATACGACACGCATGGCTTACGGAGGAAAGATTTCTTTTCCACTTCCCCATGGACAATAGAAGAAATAAAAAAGAACAAGAGCTATTTAGAAAAAGGAGAAAAACCTAGATGTATGTATATATATATATATATATATATATATATATATATATATATATATATATATATATATATATATATAATATATATATATAATGTCGTGCCGAGTAGGTAAAATTGGTTAATTAGCAACAACTCATTTAAAATTAAGTCCCTTCTAAAAGTTTCTCTTATACGTTTAAAGATGTATTTTTTTCTTTTATGTTAATGTAGAAATTAAAAATTTTGTACCAAAAGAACCTTAGAAAACTTACCTAACCTAATTATAACAAGCGAAATTTAATATATAAAGTAAAAGGACACATACATACACATACATATTGTCAGTAATTCTACCAACTTTATTACGAAATTTAATATAGCCTAATTCAATTCAATATATTTAGATAAGTTTACAATAATTTAATAATAAACAAACATAATGAAACATTTTTTTTCATTAGGTTCAGAATGATTTTTGCAAAATTACCGCATACACACATTTTCGCTTGTCTTATTCGGAAAGAAGAGCGTAGCTATTTAAGCCAAAATTGAAAGTTTTACGTATTGGACACGAACACACACACACACACACACACACACACACACACACACACACACACACACACACACACACACACATAAAGCCAATCACCTGCACGTTGGTCAAGAATGATTAAATTCCCTCACCAATTCATTTCCCCATTTTTGAAGTAGCTACTCAAAGAAGGAGGGAGAGGGGGGGGGAGGGATTAGGGGAAAGAGGGCACTTTCTCAGAAGATATAAAAAAAAATTCTTCATGCTGGTCTTAGTTTCACGAAGACGTTGGTGCAGCGTATGGTCATGTGATCGAGGTCTCACTCTGACTTACATGTCCACTAAGAGAATAACAAACCGTAGTTTATATACACATCTCTGAGCAAACCGTAGTTTATATACACATCTCTGAGCAAACCGTAGTGTGTATATATATCTCTGAGCAAACCGTAGTTTATATACACATCTCTGAGCAAACCGTAGTTTATATACACATCTCTGAGCAAATTGTAGCTTATATACACATCTCTGAGCAAACCGTAGTGTGTATATATATCTCTGAGCAAACCGTAGTTTATATACACATCTCTGAGCAAACCGTAGTTTATATACACATCTCTGAGCAAATTGTAGTTTATATACACATCTCTGAGCAAACCGTAGTTTATATACACATCTCTGAGCAAATTGTAGTTTATATACACATCTCTGAGCAAACCGTAGTTTATATACACATCTCTGAGCAAACCGTAGTGTGTATATATATCTCTGAGCAAACCGTAGTTTATATACACATCTCTGAGCAAACCGTAGTTTATATACACATCTCTGAGCAAATTGTAGTTTATATACACATCTCTGAGCAAATTGTAGTTTATATACACATCTGAACAAACCGTAGTTTATATACACATCTCTGAGCAAACCGTAGTTTATATACACATCTCTGAGCAAACCGTAGTTTATATACACATCTCTGAGCAAACCGTAGTTTATATACACATCTCTGAGCAAACCGTAGTTTATATACACATCTCTGAGTAAACCGTAGTTTATATACTCATCTCTGAGCAAACCGTAGTTTATATACAGATCTCTGAGCAAACCGTAGTTTATATACACATCTCTGAGTAAACCGTAGTTTATATACACATCTCTGAGCAAACCGTAGTTTATATACACATCTCTGAGCAAACCGTAGTGTATATACACATCTCTGAGCAAACCGTAGTTTATACACACATATCTGAGCAAACCGTAGTTTATATACACACATCTCTGAGCAAACCGTAGTGTATATACACATCTCTGAGCAAACCGTAGTTTATACACACATATCTGAGCAAACCGTAGTTTATATACACACATCTCTGAGCAAACCGTAGTGTATATACACATCTCTGAGTAAACCGTAGTTTATATACACATCTCTGAGCAAATCGTAGTTTATATACACACATATCTGAGCAAACCGTAGTTTATATACACACATCTCTGAGCAAACCGTAGTTTATATACACATCTCTGAGTAAACCGTAGTTTTTATGCACATTTCTGAGCAAATCGTAGTTTATATACAGACATCTCTGAGCAAACCGTAGTTTATATACACATCTCTGTGCAAACCGTAGTTTATATACACATCTCTGAGTAAACCGTAGTTTATATACACATCTCTGAGCAAACCGTAGTTTATATACACATCTCTGAGCAAACCGTAGTGTATATACACATCTCTGAGTAAACCGTAGTTTATATACACATCTCTGAGCAAACCGTAGTTTATATACACATCTCTGAGCAAACCGTAGTTTATATACACATCTCTGAGCAAACCGTAGTTTATATACACATCTCTGAGCAAACCGTAGTTTAATATACACATCTCTGAGCAAACCGTAGTTTATATACACATCTCTGAGCAAACCGTAGTTTATATACACATCTCTGAGCAAATCGTAGTTTATATGCACATCTCTGAGCAAACCGTAGTGTATATATACATCTCTGAGCAAACCGTAGTGTATATACACATCTCTGAGCAAATCGTAGTTTATATACACATCTCTGAGCAAACCGTAGTTTATATACACATCTCTGAGCAAACCGTAGTTTATATACACATCTCTGAGCAAACCGTAGTTTATATACACATCTCTGTGCATATACCCTAATGCATCTAATATGCTCCTCAGTGTATATGCCGAGTGAATTTTTCCTTTATATATTTACCCTTTTTATTTTATTTTTTATATATTTTTACTTGACAAGCTGGTATGCTGTTATGAGATTCTATAAAGACATAAATAATGGCGGTCTCTAAAAAAAAATACGAATTTACCCTCTTCCACTTATTTCTTGGAGGCGGCCAGTCGGAACACAAGCCGGGACTCGGAAATTACCATAAATCGGACATTCCATGAATTAGCTGGCAGTAAGTGCTGCCTTTTGTGGACACGACCGCCTTGCTATTGACAACATCCACCAGCCTTTGTCTCTTCTCATAAACTTCCAAATTTGTCATTGACAGCTTGTCTTGCCTGGGCCAGGTCCATTGGGGAGCAAATTTCAAACCGGGTTTCTTTTGCATTTTCCGCAGAAACTGGACGTTTCGTCTTATTTGATAAATGGAGGCGAGTAGAAATACACGGAGGAGAGGGAGGAGACGTCATCAATCTTCTCACCATTCAT
>NC_069409.1:69174499-69195009 GCF_026875155.1 Cherax quadricarinatus
AGCCAGATATAAAAATAAATACAGGAATATCTGTAGCAAGATGAGAGAATCACAGATCATCGCAAGGGAACAGTCTCCTGCGTTATTGTTCTCAAGAACTGTTCAGTAACTAACGTAATTTCTCCTTCCTTACGGGCCCCTGTGGAAAGATTAAGGGCGTGTGCAATAAATTCACGCTGTTCTCATGAAAAGACATTCCCAGCAGCTATATAACACCACTGAGCTCAACACTGTTTTGCTCCCCAGCTCCCTCGCCTCGGGTCCATTAACACTCACCGCTAAAGCGCTTAATCACAGTTTATTCCCCTTCGAACACTTAGTTAATGCGGGTAATTAGTCTAACTTAAGCTGCGGATGATCTGATAACCTGCATAATGAGGGCTAATTGAGGGCTACCGAGCTGAGGCTATTAGCTGCCCTGTCATCACGTGTTGGGGCGCCGGGATCTGCAGCCTCTCTAACTCTCTCCACCGCGTGGACGCCTATTTACAAAATGCAATAACACAGCTTCTTCTAATGGTCAGTGGTTAGGAGAGAGTGAGTGGCATCTGGGTGTAACGGGAGAGGCGGAGCACTCAGCTGCAAGAATTAGTCTTTCAAAGAGTTTAATGTCGATAAAAATCTTCAGTTTCTTTGTTATAACCGACGTTTAGCAGTTTTAATCGCAACTAACGATGGTCCTTGATTTTTTCTTATAATGTGCGCATTTAATTGCTAGTAGTCATGTTTTTAAACGGAAATATTTTCCATTGCAGAGGAGGGGAGGGTGGATGGATACGCAAAGGAATTAACACACCAGGGTTTTATGTGGTGACAAGTGTCGTCATCAGCTGACGCTTAATAACCTGGTCGTCCATGGTCGATGAGTCTTGCATAAATCGTAAATCGCAGGTATACATGATTTTACTTTTCTTCCATCGTGTACCTGGCTGGCTGTGTATACGTAGCAGCATCACACAGATCCACGTTACACTACCGTCAATACAAAGATGACGTCTTCATAAATTCAAGTGTAATTATATTTCACAAGATTTTGTCCGAGCTCTCGGCAGATATTAACGTCTGTTAACGATCAAAAAGACATCGGATAAAAAATTTAACAGCTGCCAGGTGTCCGTAGTGTGAGAATCAGAAGGCTGCCTAGCCTCCAGCCATCTGTATTTAGAAGTGTAATTGGGAGCCTCGTACCTCATAACCACAAGGAGCGAGGTGAAAGCCTAGCGAGAGTATTTTTTCGTTCCTTGCGTATCAAGTTGAACTCGGGCTATTCAGGAGGTAGCAATTTATCCACTTCCAGTGAGACTTTTTTGACAGCACAATCGTGGGGACCCGCAATACCTCACACTTTTCTCTCTATCATTGATAATGACATCCTTCGCGGAATGACATCGCGTCCAGTTGAGCTCGCATGAGCTTCAATTAAGATATTATCTGGAGCGTATGATCATGCGTTATTTACGATGATCAGATACCGTAGATGATGATCAGGCTTTCTTTAAGATTTATTCAAGATAAGCAACCAAAACTAATTTTCAACAAACGAAACTTTGTCTTGCATGTGAGACCTTCATTTTGCTGTCTAGGTTAACGTTCTCCGAAAGGATATGAGAGAGAGAGAGAGAGAGAGAGAGAGAGAGAGAGAGAGAGAGAGAGAGAGAGAGAGAGAGAGAGAGAGAGAGAGAGAGAGAGAGAGAGAGAGAGAGAGAGAGAGAGAGAGAGTGATAGAATGATAATCTCATAATCTCACATAGTTGTTGTTGTTCTCATATAGTTGTATTCTCCTAGAGCCGTCGAGTCACTGTTTTGGAACAATTATTCAAAAAACTGATACACAGCATTCTTGGCTTTATGTATATCACACCTACTGTTAAAACAGCGCATAAATTTTGATTCTACAACTTCCTCATCCATATCACTACATTTCTCGGCCACCCGCACTGACTCGTACGTAACTTTTTCTCTGGTTCTCCTATCCTTTAGTGTTGCAAGGCATCATTTCTTCACTCTTTCTTCAGTCAACCATCGTAGCTCACGAACTAAATTCGTAGCATATCTTTAGACTGCATCAACATTCTTTTCATTTGTATAGGTCAGGAGTTTCATATTATTACTGGTACTATGTAACAGGTTATGGATAATATAATTTCAATAACCATATTTTTTTCTGATCTCTGGATTTTTTTGTGTTGGATTTCTCAGTTTTCTTGCCATGTAGATACGCATCTTCTCTGCTTTGGATGTAATATCTTAGTTGCTTGTAAATTCCCTTCAAGGTAATTCTTCGGACATACTACGTCTGTATCTTATGCCTCAAATGATTTTAAATAAACTTCACATGAATAACATTTATTAAAGTTAACCTAAAGCTTTACTAAAAAAATACGAAAAAAATAACGTTTGCTGTCATAAAAAAATACAATTTACTGTATTCTTAACAATATTTATATATTCTCAGAAACTTAGCATGGAGCTCCTAAAACCTCATTAACATGGTGTGGAGAGACTAAGATCCGAATAGCAACGTACCAAGTCCCTAGGATTTGAGCGGCAGTCTACCTAACAAGAGCAGGTCTCTAGAGCCCTGCCCCGGGGATAAGGGCTCTCTCCAACACCCACCTGGTAATTAAGTATTGATAGCATGCTGCTAATTACCTACACGGAGAAACGAGTGTTCCCTTTTTTGTATATATATTACCAGGTATAGCGTAACCGATTTTCAGGTTCTTTCATCTTGTCTCTCATCTGGACTAGCGAGGCTTCCCGAGGGGGTGAAGCTTGGTCCACGTCTGTTTCTTGCTCTCCCGCTACAGTTATCTTAGAATCATATATGTCTGCGCTGGTCATTTACAAGGAGGATTTCTCTCCTAGTTCGCCTTTTTTATTATTCTGAAACTACCGTCACACTCCTGGACAGTGCATTCATACCTCTTCTTAATTCATTCAAACATCCTCTTAAGACATTCACTCACCCTCTGAACCCATTGACACACTCTTCTAATCTATTCATATACCCTCTTAGCCATTCATATACCCTCTTAAAAATTCATATGCCCTCGTAATTCATTCATACACCCTGTTAATCCATTCATACACGATCTTAAATTCTACATATAATCTTACGAGTCTCATCTCTCTTTAAACCCTTTCTATACTTGCCTAAAAAACACAAACGATTGTTTCAGTAAAGTCGAAGTTTACATGGCCACAACTTTTGTAATAACCACTAACAAAAAAAGCAAAAACGCGAGTCTTACAAAAATAAATAACTGACAGGGCACAAAAAGGTACAACTGGCAATTTTGACAAAGTTAATAATCCATAATTATTACTATTTTTTCGAAATCATTCATCCGGAGAGTCTGCAGAGGCATTATTGGCATTCCAGGCAGTTAATGTAGTACTTAAAGATCTAACGTCACACACAAGTAACTAGATCACAGGTATACAATACCGACTAGTTGATGTATTGCAACACTTGGGTATACTTGTTGATCAGAGTTTTTTTTTCATTCATTATAGTTTACATGGAAGAAGTGAGTTGCAGTAGTTATTCATAGGTAGACTGGACAGACTAGTCCTATCCACGAAGTGGAACAGAGGTTAGCAATAGAGTTTAGAGTCAATATCCTGTGCAAACTCACTGTCTCTCCAGTGACGATACCCAGGTGTTGCACTTGTCTTATTCATCAACCAATATGCAACATGGAGCGATAGTGATGTTATCAGGTTTTATTGCCAAAAAAAATAAAAACATTCTTTTTATATGCGCTTCTTACAATAATATCCATCTTTATTTCGACCTCGAATAAGGAATATTTTTATTTCTTACTGTAACTTGCAGCAACAATAATGGCGTCATCAGTGAAGCCCCAGCAGTGATACCATCACTTAGTGGACGGAGGACCGAGTCTCCACAACTCCTTGTCCTGACCCACACACATATAAAGCGCTTCATCAGAAATTAACATCTTAAATAATTATTCTCCCAACAGTAACTTACAGAGAAGAATAATGTGAAGACTGTCACTCAATGTCGTCAGAAAGAAGGCTAAAGTTCCCAAAAAATTCTTTTACAGAATAATAGCTAATATTATTTCATTGACAGTTATATAAAGATTTTTATTTGCGGTCCAAAAATAACTTAAAAACGTCACCTAACCTCTCTTAAACTAACGCATTTTTTTTAATAAATTCTGAGATATATTTCATAGGTTAATTTAAATTTATTTAATTTTTAAAATCAATTATATATATTTTTTTCGTAATGGTAAGATTGACTTCCACTGATTTAAGGCAAAAACAAATTTTTATTCTGCTAATTAATCAAAGTTCACCCTTGCTAAACAGTCCAAACTCGACGATTAGGCTTGAGTTTTCCCTGAGGTGCGTCTATTGTCTTCCCTGAGGATGAGGGTCCCCAGTCCAGTTATAGAGGTGGTAGTTCCCTCTATCTATCTATCTATCTAATATATATATATATATATATATATATATATATTATATATATATATATATATATATATATATATATATATATATATATATATATAACACTGTATTTATGGAATCACACAAGCACTCAGGTTTGGGGTTTCTTGGCTCGCTACCTGGCTGGCATTGAGGTCTCTCGTACAATAATATTATGAGAGATTTCAATGACGCCTCAGAAGATAATCCAGTCTTTATTATTATTTTTTTTTTACCTACCTGTGGCATAACTTGTTTCGAGAGTTTTTCTACTCTCGAAGCCTTAAATGAAGCCAGACTCTAGAATGTTTTGGTCAACCAGTTTGTTGCTGTTTGGGGACCGCAATCCCATTCTGCACTTCTGCCCTTGTTGACATGTTATTATAAATATTGTTACAAGATCAGATAAGAGGACGGAGGATCGAGCTTCCCCCACTCCTCGCGCTTTATCGCCCAAACGGTTTTACCGCTTTAGATGATAATGATCATAATAATAAAAATTATTATTATTTCGTGTAATAAATTTGTATCTTTTATCATTTTAATTTTTAATGAGTAATTGTAAATGTTCTTATTTTCCGTTTATATTGTTTTTATTACTCTCCGATAAGACGTAGCAAGGAAAAGCCATTTGTCTCTACCAGGATATTAAAAGGACCACTGTGACACATGATGTGTCTCTACCAGGTATTAAAAGGCCATTTGGGAACTAGTGTCTCCCAGGAATTAAAGGACCATGTGACCAATGTGTCTCTCCCAGGAAAAAAAAGGTCCACGTGAAAGTTTCTTACCAGGATTTAAAAAGGACCACTGTGACACAGGATTACTTCTCCCAAAATTTAAAAAAAAAAATCATAGTGAAACGTAAATTTATTAATCCAAAAAAAAGACACCAAAACACCCCCTCTACATGCACCGCACACAACAAAACACACAAAAAAAAAAAAACTGAAATTTGTTAGCTCTCCCGGGGAGAAAAAGAAACGAGGGAAAATGATACACCGTTATCGCGGTACAAAATAAAAATCAACTCAGGTGATTTTTTTTTGCTGTTCCTGTGACTCTTGACTCTGGTTAATGCGGGGGCTCAGCGACTAACGTTAAAATTTAACGTAGCTGTTTCAACTTTGGTGCCGTTTTCTCGTTGAATTTATTAGAGAGGAATGATTTTGTGGGGAAAGCTGATTGCTAGATAAAAACATGTACTCTGGAAGGGGCTTGAACCTTGTCCGTATTTTTCTATTGTTCCATTGCGTAAGCCCCTTAAAATAACTGACCAATGGTATTTGGTAAGAAAAAGAAAAAAATTTGGAAAATTTTATGGGGGAAAAGGGCGGGGTTTGAGAGGGACGTGACCTCCCAACGACACATTTTACCTTACTAGTGACCTACTCTCATCCCTGGCGGATAAAAGGCCCACCTGTCACTTCAACTCCAATTTTTTTCAGATATAAAACAATACTCTTCTCCAGACTGAGGGACGACCCCCAAAATCTTCAAGGGTGAGGACTGATTACATCGTCTTCACGTCCTTTGCTTCTGTCAGCTTCTTGTACTCGATGAAGAAGCCTACTGTGTAGGCGAAACGTTTCGAAATAAAGATACCTAACTTTTTCATATGTGTCTACCTAAAAACCCTGTCGGATTTTAACCATTTAACATTAAAAATAAGAAAATTATAAAATTTTTTTTATTTTTTGCTCGCTTTGCATTGGTAAAAAAAAGTCTCCTTTATTTCTTACACTATTACAAAATAAGTTAAGAAGAATTTAAACACACATTAGTAACAAAAACTAAGAAAAACAGAGGACAAAAAACATTTATTCCACTCCCTATCACACATCACTGTGGGGATTACCACGTGGGCAAGACCAGGTATAGCTAGTGTGCCACTGGGCGAGAAGCGCACTGTACCGCATTATTTACTTGCTTGCCAAAAAATGTCTTTTATGTTCTTTGTTCACCTATAAAGGGAAAAATTGAAATTTGTTTCCCCCTTTGGTTCCAACATACCCGGGGTTTTGGCTCTGAACGCCGGCTGAGCCGACTCGAAATCTTGCTCCACGACGAAACAAAAATGCACGTCACTCAAATTTATGTTTAGGGGTTTTGATATGTACAATGTAATTCTTTCCTCTTTACCACCGGGCATTGGGTGGATTTGTAATAATTTGTAAAATGATTAGCATGCTTTATGATTTCTTACAAAACTTTGGAATCATTGTGTTGCAACGAGCCCGTCAGAAACACTCGTGAGATAAAAGCTCCGTATAACCTCACATTCTGACATTTTTGATGGTAAAGGCAGCATTTAAACCCCCTTATGTAAAACAAACTGAAAATTTGCCATTAATTTTACAGTAAAAAACACCTCCCACACAACACACCGTTATTACAGGGGTATACCCTCACCCACAACACACTGTAATTACAGTGGAAATACACTCTCACAACAACACACGTTTATTACAGTGGTAAACACCACAAAACACCACCCCGTATATACATGAAAAATACACTCTCACAACACCACCCGTATATTACATGGAAATACACTCACACACACAACACACTGTTTTTTCAGTGGTAATACACCTCACACACAACCACCGTATATTACAGTGGAAAATACACTCTCCACACAACAACTGTTATTCATGGAATACACTCTCACCAAAACACCCGATATTCAGTGGAATACACTCACACACACAAACACCGATATTACAGGGGTAATACACCCCACACTCAACACACCGATTTACAGGGTAATACACTCTCACACAAACACCCCGTATATTACAGTGTAATAATCTCACCACAAACACCTATATTCAGTGGGAAATACACCCCCAAAACTAAATGCACCTTTAATTACGTGGTAAACATCCACATACCCCCCGTTTTTTACGGGTAAACCTCTCACACCAACACCAGTATTTTACGTGTTTTAATACCCCCCACTCAACACCCCTATTTTTAAGTGGAATTTAACTTCAACTCAAAAATGTATATTACAGTAAAATACACTCTCAACTAAACACACTGTATATTACAGTGGTAAAAACACTCTACCAACACACCGTAAATTACAGTGGTAATACACTCTAATAACCACTGTATATTACGTGGTAATACACTCCAACAAAACACACCGTTTATTACAGGGTAAAAACTCCATCAATACACCGTATATTACAGTGGGTTTTTTTTACACTCTCACACCAACACCAGTATATTCAGTGGTAAACACTCTCCCCCCACAACACACATATATTACAGTGATAATACACTCTCACCCCAAACACCGTATTTACAGTGGTAATACATCTCCAAAACACACAGTTTTACAGGATAATACATTTCCACCCCAAAACACACCGTTTTTTACAGTGGTAATACAACCTCCACACAACAACAGTATATTACATTTATAATACACTCTCCCCTCAAACACGTATATTACAGTGGTAATACACCTACACAAAAACCCCACAGTATTTTTACAGTGAAATACACTCTCAACTCAACACATTTTAATTACAGTGGAAAATACACTCCCATCAACACATGTAATTACAGAGTAATACATCCACACCACACACCATATTCAAGGAATAACTCTCACACTCAACACACGTATTTTACAGTGGTAAACACTCTCACCCCAAACACACTGATTTCAGTAGTAATACCTCCACACTCAACCCTGATATTCGTGGTTAATACATTTCCACCCCTAAACACCGATTTTACAGTTAATACCCTCACACTCACACATGTTATTACGGGGTAATCACTTCCCCAAACAACACACCGTTATTACAGTGGTAATACACTCTCACATCAACACACTGTATATTACAGTGGTAATACCTCTACACAAACACACCGTATATTACAGGGGAATAACCACACACAAAATACACGTAAAAACCGTGAAAATACACTCTCAACACAACACACCGTATATTACAGTGTAATACACCCACACAAACACCCCGTATTTACAGTGGAAATTAACTCTCACAACAAACACCTATATAAACATGGTAAACACTCTCACAACAACAAAAACCGTTATTACAGTGGTAAAACACTCATAACAAAACCACCGTATTTTAAGTGAAAAAACACTCTCAACACACACACCGTAATTACAGTAAAAATACACTCTCACACAAAACACACCGTTATTACAGTGATAATCACACTCACACACAAAAACCCTATTTACGTGGAATACACTCTCACCCCAAACACTATACATTACAGTAATATTGTTTTATTTTTTAAAGAACATCCTTAAAAGGTTTGTAATAAAGGTTCAGAAACCGACTGTTGAAAAATTTGAACTATGCAACTCCTGTTCTTCAAGTTTCTCCTACGTAGGAGGATGAAGCCATGTGGGGCGAAACTTTTTCCTCAATAAAATACCCAAAGTTGCATTTGTGTCAAAATTTATCATCCTACAAGGTTACTATTAAAAAACATCAAACACTGAAAATTTGGATTGTACAATAAAACAGAGATAAAATCCCAAAACACACACAATGACACACATACACAAGCACACACGTAAAACACTACATGAGACACATCGGGCACATACTAGGGAGGTTTCGCTGTCAACACACAGAGCAAGACTAAGTTTTAAGATCTCAGGTCCCCAACGAGCACCAGAACTCAAACAAAATTTAGGGATTACAGAGATCTTAACAAAACTAGGTATTGGGTTTTCAAAAGAAGGAAAACGGGATAAACAAAAGTCACAATAAAAACATCCATATAACAAAACAAAACACGATTTTGATATTTTACATTCAGCAAAACAAAAAAAAATGATCAATTATTTACATGTAATATAAATTACTGAAAAGCACACGTAACACAGCATAAAATATAAAAAACATAAAAACCCAATTACTTATGCTAAAAAACCAAAATTTTTTTTTTTATGTTTTTACCTTTTAAAATTGAATAAAAATCTTTAAAGACACCTTAACTTTTTTGGGTCACTTGAAAATTTTCATCATAAATCCTTGAAATATTATACATGAAAAATAATAATAGCAATCGAGTGCAAACATTTCCAAATGATAACTGTGTATTTTTCCTGAAAACCCTCGGGGTAATAACCCATTCCCCTTAATATAAAAAACTCAATTATACATCCATATAAAAGCTCCCCATGCTCACACCCATGTCGGGAAAATAGCCCGTTTACCCCTTTTAAACCCACTTTGCAAATCCCAAAAATCCCTTATGTGAAATTTCGATAACCCTCAAAAATCTCTCTCCCCCCTCCCCCCCATACACCCCTTTATTTCTACACTGTGTCCAAAAAAAAGTTGCTGCCAACGCTTTTAAATTCTTGCCCCCCTTTCGCCTCCCTCATACCCCAATCATATTTAAAAATCCTAATCATATCCCCAAAACGCATTCTCAACCCTTTTATTCACCCCATTATATCAAATTTAAAACCCCAAGACCGAAACCCCCCTCCCCCCCCCAAAAACCAAAAAACCTTACCCCCCAAACCCTTTAAGTTAATAAAATCGAAAAAATAACCCCGTATAAAATGTCGCCAATCCCCCAAATCCTTGCATTCCCCATCCTCTCATTTTCTTATATAAAAAACCCTTTTTTACGGCAAGTTCCATGAAAAAATCAAAAATAACTCTCTATTTTGGGTTTTAAAACGAAATTTGTTTTAAACCCCCCCCAAAAAATACGCCTCATACATGGAAAAACTCCTTCTACCCCCGCTCCCGGGCCCTTACCATCGCCTATAAAAGATTTCCTTTTTAATATGTGAAGGACCCTCACGTTTATAAAGCCCCGTAACTTGCCTACCTACATAAAACCCCCTACCCCCCCACCCCCGTGCTATCCTGTGTATCCTAGAAAGACCGCTTCTTTCCCCCCTCCCTCCCGTTTTAAAACGTTTTAAATACATTTTTTATCCTCTTTTCGCATCCGACCCACCCCAGGGCCAAGGGGGATTGATCCCGTTACTTAAACCATTCGCCCCCCGTTTCCCCAAATAAATCTAAAAACCTTTTTTTTAACCTTTTTTAACTCAAACGAAGTATCGGAAAAATTTTCCGTAACATGCCATATTTACTATATAAACACATTCGGAAAAAAACCCCTTTGTTGCAAATTTAAAAATTACAGCTTTTAAAACCCCCTAGGCGCTTCAGAACACATAAACGATCGCAGGAATTTATTTTTGTGCAACTTGATATTTTTTACAAAACGTCCCAAATCTTTATTTGGTCCACCCTTTTCCCACCTTTCGCAACCTTTTCCTTCCTCACTGCCCTTTTTCCCAAGATTCAATATTTGTTTTCCCCCGTTTAATCGCATGCCAGTAGCCTTTTAAAAAAACTTTCACTAACTTTTCTACCCGAAAAATCCAATTTTCTCTCACAAAAATCGTCGACGTCGACATATCCAACAATGCCCCCCCCCCATCCCTTACATTACCCTCCCCTTTGCTTCCAAAAACCCTTTCCCTCTATGAAAGGGATCGTGAAAACAAGCAAAAAAAATTTTTTAAAGGGGGACAACCTTGACGAAACTTTTTCCCTCTGAATTCGATCCCCCAAACCCTCCCATTCCCTGCACACGAAAGGGTTTTGCCTCTTGAAAACATTAATTGGCCCAGAATAATTTCCCCCCCCAAACCCCTCCCATCTCATGATCTTCCAAAACATCTCCCGTTCCACATTTTCAATGCCCCCCCCAATCTATACCAATCCCCCCCCCCTCCCAAACTTACCTTTCTTTCAAAAAAAATTTCTAATCATACCTGCCTTCATACATAGACCCCCCGGGCACCCCATATTGCCCCTTGTCAATCACTTTCCCCAGGATTTTTTTTTGTTACCAAAGATCCCCCCCAAAAATTTTAAGTCCCCACAAAAATAACAGATTGCAGATAACAAAACCTTTAAAAGGGCTAACTTTAGGAACGGGACGCCCACACCAACCTTTGTTGTTCCCCAAAAACCCCATCCCGCTTCTTTAAATTTTGAATAAACGAACCAAAAACCCCTTTAAAACTTTCCCAATTTTGAAATAAAAGTCGTGGGAAACCCTCAATTCCTGGCGCCTTCCCCAATTTGCGCCCCAATAAAGCCTCCCAAGCTCACATCCGTTATCGGCCCTCCAACATAAAAAACGATCAAGCTCCACGCTCACACTGACAAACCCACCGTTTGACTGAAGGAAATTTTCACTTATTCCAACATTTTGCTTTTTCAATTTAACCCAACTCAATATCCCCACTTTCCCCTCCGTGTCGTCAACACCTATTCACTCTATACCCCTCCCCTACCTGAACATTCAACCCCATTAAAATTCCCTTGCTTTTCCGTCTGTTTTTGATTCCTCAACACACACGCCGACGGCCGATTTCCCCATAAAACCCCCTTCGATTTTCCCCCCTTAACCTTTTCCCCTCAAACCTTTCGTTTTGTAAATTTCGTAGTTGCTCCTTAATTCTTTTAATTTTTTAAACAGGAAATTTTGCAATCCTTTACATAGCATCGCCAACTCCCCTCTAAATACGTTGGAAACCTACTGAAATGTTAATCTCCCCCCCTTGACAATATAATATCCTTTTTTCGCTTTTTGGCTATCGTTTTTCCTCAATTAACCAAAGCCACATCTCCAGGGCTTTTAAACCCCCAAGGGTTTTCCCACATATGCCCAAAAACAAAAAAATTTTTCCCCTCTCTTTAATAAAATTTACATTTTAATTTTAAAAAAGACGGGCCCCCCCTAGGCACACCCCCAATATCTACATCCTTAAACTCCTCTATGATCCGAAAAAAACACATTTTTCACATTACTTCCGCACTGTAAGCAAAGACAGTACATTCTATCCAATTTCGGGCCCCATAAACTGCTAATGAAATATGCTCCCCTGCCCCCCCCCCCCCACACAACCCCTAAAAACCCCCACCACAATAAAACTCCCAGAAACCCCAAAACAACAAACCCCTCCTCGAGGTCCATCCTTTCGTCGATTAACAATTCCATTTTCCCCCCCATTTTGCTACATTTGGTAAACTACGAAAATATACTAATCATCTGTACAAAATGAGTTTTTTGTACATCTCCCTTGCCGGCCCATTACACAAAAAAAAATTATTGTATCTACCCCATAACCATCCACCCCAATCACTTCCCCCCCTCCCCCCTTTTACATGGCGTACAAAAAAAGGGGATTTTTTTTTTCCTTTTCCAAATGGGGACGCCTCCTTTTAACCTCGTGCATATTTCCCTATACACATCGAACCGTCCATTTCTAAAATCATATCCTATTTTGTAATTGTTTCTTGGATAAATACCACATCCACACTAGAAAGCACCAAAAATTATTAAACCACTTTCGCTTTCCCCTCAGATTTTTCCCAAAACCTTTAATATTATTGTCAAAACCTTAAAGTCAATTTAAAGGGAATTTTTTCCCTTTTGTTTTTTGGTTTTAGACTTTTCACTTATACATTTTACAACACCTCCATCCCCTCCCCTTTTTGGGAAACACCTTTTATAAAAACTTTTTTGTGGATTCACTGTTCCCTTTTTCCCTGTACATCCGCCCAAGACTTTTTTTTCCCGGCCTTTTGGGAGAGTAAGCACTTCTTTTGAGTCCAGGGGTCGCATTCGTTTTGCGTCCCCACCCTCCCCTTGCCAAAAGGGATTTTGTATACATCGTGATCACCTCCCCTTGCAAATCACCTATCCATGCGACACACTAGGCCCAAAGCTTTCACCCGCCTCACCATGAGCTCATTCCCATCCCAAAAGCACCTGGATCCTCCCACGGTTGACGCACTGTTAACAAAACACCAGTGCCTTCACTAAAGAGCCCCTACTCCCTTCCCCCATAGTGGGGAGGTCCCTTTTAAATACTTTGTTTATGTCCCTGACGGGATTCTTTTCGCTGTTTTGCATCCTCCAAACATTTTCCCCCGCGTTTTTCTACCTTTCACTCCAAGATGAGTTGTCGAGACGGGGGAGCATAAGACTGTTTCTCGTCCCTCAACTTCCCCTCGACCCTTCCGATTGTTGCTGTTGCATATTTTGGAATTTCCCACGCGCTTACCACACTGGCCCATTGTCATACGACCCCACACAGCCGACAAAGTACGACGTTGCCCCGATATGTTACATATACTTGGTTCGAAAAGCTTTCAACATTTAAAAAGGATGGTATGGGTGGCGTTAGGTCATTTTGACTGAATGTTTCCCCCCCAAAATTCCAGCATAAGTCAGCGGCCCACCGACCTGCAGAGGGACATGAAAAGTACCAAAAAAAACGTAGTTCTCTTTTATAACAAAAAACCCGTCCCCCAAAAGGCACATTTCCCGGGTTTTTACCCATGTAAGTGCTTGTACACATAAGACGTACGATAAGCTGAATTTCGGGTAAATGGTCTCTTGATACTTACCACCCGCTTCGTAAATTTGCTGACTTTATTTTAACGAAATCCGTGCTCCCTTAAAGTGCTACAAAAAATATTCTTCTTGCGGTACCGAGGTATCAGGATAATCGCCGGTAGAAAAAAATCCATGTGGCCCCCGTGACAGCCCACGGGTCAAACCCAAAGTAAACATGTTGTGCCCTGTTGCATGGGGCCCATGTTGGAAAATGAGCAGCTCACGTCCCACTATCAAAGGTTGAGTGACAAATAGGTAGCTCGCCTGAAAACAGCAAGGGGGTGCTGAGCACAACCGCACTCTCCTGGTCAGGCACGAAAATATATATATATTTAAAAAAATATATAAAAATATATAAATATATATATATATATATATAAAATATATAATTTAAATTTAAAAATTTTTTAAAAATATGAAAACAAGAAGAATTAAACAAAGGGGAATTTTGATTTCAAGGGGCGAGTTAAAATGGAAACCATGTAAACAACCCAATGGGGGTGTTTTTTACCGCCACAGAAAATTTGCTCAGAAAGAAAATGCATGTGGGACGGAGAACCTTGTTCTTCAAAGCTTGAAACTCAGAATAATAAATTTTTTTCTGATGAGTGGGGTATAGCAATAAAACTAATAATGAGCAAAATGCCCGCAAAAGGCCCCCCCCTACCCTCCCGCAATTAGTTTTTCTAGCATGAACATGCTCCGTCATATTAGGATTCCAAAAAGTTTAGGGGAAACCCCCTGGGATCGTTGTTTGCATAACCAAAAAAATAGTTGAACCCCCCTCCACCCTTAAAAAATTTGGATTTATGGAAAAAATAACAGGAAATGGCAAATTTGGGACGGCGGTTGGGGATCATTTATAATGGGAAAAACACAGGCCGTCAGTTGGTTTAGTTTCGATTCTAACGGTCGAACTTTACTGTCTGTGTAAATAATTTAAAAAAGGATTTTTTTGCATAAGCAAATTAAAAGAAGAATAATGGCGCGCATCTTTAAGGGAAAGTGTAGTAACGTGGGTGGAGGAACTCACAACTAACCCCCAAATGATTTGATGAGAATTTTCTCCTATCTGCTTTAGCGGGTTTGGGCCTTGCTGCAACCTGGTAAAAAAATTTTTGCGGAATCGTACCTAGGTCGCCACCATCGAAAACTCACCGAAGACTCTACCTTACACCAAAATAAGTTTTGATTATTTGTTTAGTAAAAAAAAAAAATGTTGTTAAAAACCAGGGTAGGCCCCCGGTCCCCCCCGGGTGTCAAGTAAAATATTTTCCCGAAAATTTGCTGTCATCTTGTGTCCCTTTTTGCCAGCCCCCCGGACGAGAAATAAATTGGTAGTTTCCAGAACACTAAAACCCGGGAGTGTGGGAAAGAGTGCAGGGCCGGGTGGTAATTACTGGTAATTTTTTGCCCTGTGAGAAAAACATCTTGGGGTGTAGGCCCACCTATATGGGCAAATTAATGTTCTTCCGCTGCGCTTCGGGGGCCGTAAAATTACACCCACAGCACGATAGCGTATTATAAAAATTGCGAGTTGGGGAAAACTTTACGGATATTGATAAATGAGTATTTAGTCCTACTGAAAGGAAAGAGGAAAGGAAAAAAAAATCGATTTATTTTGTGATGCCTTGGTATAATTTTTTTTTAAAAAAGTAATTAAAAAAATTTATTGATTGTTTCCCTTTTAAAAAAAAGAGTTTTTCCCCGTAAAAATTTTTGAATAATATTCACTTTTGCTGGTCTCAGGCGCGTGCTAAAAGAAATTTTCTGTTTCCGGAGGGGAAAATTTAAAAATCCTTAGTTTCTGCAATTTTGAACATATCCATTTTTAATGTTCAAAAGTCACCCTTTTGGGGATTTTCATTCGTCACCAACACATCATGTTTCTTTTGTCTTTTTCAGAGTTACAGTCACCATCACTTTTACGGGGGGTCCCAGTAAGTGAACAGACTTGGCCCCTTTCCCGGGCCCTTTTCTGCGCTCCTAATGTTTGTGGTTCTAATGCGGGCCCCAGGATACCCCTTACATTTGTACCTTTTAAACCCGTATGATTTTTTTTGCATGGGGGGCCCAGATTATCCCCCCGGGCAATAACTGCAACTAGCATCTCTTTTTTCTTACAACAACAAGCATTGTATGTACCTCAGATTAATGGGGAGAGAAGCTTGACTCCCTCCAAAAGCTTAAAGTCAATACCTCGCACTTTTCCTTAGCGAAACCTCATGCTCCCTTTCCCACGTACCCAGGTCAGGATAACCGGACCACCCGTGGATCAGGCTCAGAGGGGCCCGAGGGGACGGGGAGCGCCCCGTGAAAAGGTAGACGGGGGGGAGGGGGTGGGGTGTGGAAAAGGTAGTCGCGTGTTGGTAGCGTGAGGGTGGGTGGTGAGTTTTGTTGTGTGGGCGGTGTTGTGGTTGTACCCTGAGGGGGGTGGTGATGTTTGATGGGTGGGACCAGAGGTATCCGGGGTGTGGGGGGCGGGGTTGGAGAAAAAGTGTGGAATCTAGTGGGGGTGGGAATGAAGGCTGGTTGCAGTGGGGTCACTAGTCGTACAGAGTCGTCAGTGACCCAAATGTAAGTCTCAACTCCCAACATGCCCAACATAAGAAAAAAAACATAAGAACATAAGAAGAAGGGAAAATGCAGAAGGCCACTGGCCCATGCGAGGGAGGTCCAAGTCCCACCGGGTTTTAAACCAATGCACCCAACCAGTCAGGTCAGGTCACATTTACTTAAGGGAGGAACCGGGAACCGACCCGTTAGCAAAAGCACAGGGAACCACACCCACCCACTCTACTAAAGTATTTATCCAACCCATTTTTAAAGCTACACAACGTTTTGGCCTCTATAACGGTACTTTTGGGGGTTTTTTTCCACTCATCCCCCAAATCTTTACCAAACCATATTTCCTATTCCCTCCCGAATCGAATTTTTCCAAAAATTTTAAAAACCCTTGCTGGAGTCCTGTTAAGGGGTAATATTTTCAGCACATATTTTTCATCCCCTTTTTTTATTCCTGTCTTCCCCTTTAAACCTCAATCATATCCCCCCCCAATTCAGCTTCAGGGGTGCAGTTTTTAGGGGGCCCCTTTTCTATCCCCAAGGGAAGGTTTTTTGATACATGGGATCATCTTTGTCACCCCTTTTTACTTTTCCAAGAATTTTTAAACCATTCGTAAAACGGTGACCAAAACTGTGCAGAAAATCTAAATGAGCCTAACCAAAGGGTGTAAGGTTTAAGAACAACCCGAGATCCTATTATTTATGCTTTTTGAATGAAGCCAAGGATTTATTAGCTTTATTGCGAACACTTTTGCACTGTTGTCTTTGGTTCAGTTTTCTGCTAACCAGAACTCCAAATCTTTTTTTGCAAACCCTAAAATTTTAAGTCTACATTTTTTAGTTTTATATGTGGCATGGTTATTGTCCCGTCCAACATTTAGAACTTTGCTTTGTCAATTAAACGATCTGGGCCCCTTCTCCGACCACTGCATAGTCTATTCAAATCTTCCTGGAGTGCTCGAATTCCCGCGAATGAATTCGAGCCCATTTTTGGTGTCATCGGCAAACTTGCCGAAAGTCGCTCTTTATGCCCCACAGTGTTTTGTAGATTTTGAAAAAGCAGGGGCCCCAAAACGACCCTGTGGGAAAACCGCCGTGAGCTCCCCCATTGATTTCCCCCATTTATGCAAATCCCCCTGCTGCCTATTTGTCAACCCGCCTCTATCCCGGAAAAAATTTCTCCTCCTATTCCATGTGCTTTTAATTTTTTCCCCAATAGTCTTGTGTGGGACCCTGCAAAAAACCTTACTGAAATCCATAACACAATATCATATTTTTTACCATGACACCTCCTCAAAAACCTTAGTGAAAAAAGTTAAAAAATTCGTAAGGCAGGAACGCCCCTTTGTAAAACCATGCTGAGATTCGTTGATTAATTTATGCTTTTCAAGGTGGCTACGAACTGCCTCGGCAATTATTGATTCCATAAATTTTCCCACTATGGAGGTTAGGCTTATTGGTCTATAGTTCGAAGCTAAGGACCTGTCACCTGTTTTGAAAATAGGTATCACATTTGCCATTTTCCACTTATCTGGCACCATGCCAGTTTTGTAGTGATATGTTGAAAAGATTAGCCAAAGTGTGCTAAGCTCCTCTTTACATTCCTTTAGAACCCTTGCATACAGTTCATCAGGGCCTGGGGATTTGTTAGGTTTTAATTTATCTATTTGCCTAAGGACCATGTCACTTGTGACCCTAATAGTGCACAGTTTATTATCGTCCTGTTCTACATAATTTATCATTACTGGAATATCGCTGGTATCCTCCTGTGTAAAAACTGA
The DNA here is from genome assembly GCF_026875155.1 of Cherax quadricarinatus. Taxonomy (NCBI): domain Eukaryota; kingdom Metazoa; phylum Arthropoda; class Malacostraca; order Decapoda; family Parastacidae; genus Cherax; species Cherax quadricarinatus. The sequence continues at coordinate 69,192,769 of NC_069409.1, forward strand.
GAGGAAGTATGTGTTAAAAATTCTACACATTTCCTTATCACTGTCATGTGAGCTGACCCGAGGAACTTTTGAGTGGGCCTATCTTGTCCCTGATCTTACTTCTGTATACCTGAAAGAATCCTTTTGGGTTAGTCTTCGATTCTCTTGCAACTTTAACCTCATAATCTCTATTTGCTTTTCTAATTCCCTTTTTTATTTTCTCTCTTTAACTGAATATATCGATTTCTTAATTGCCCCTCTCCTCTTTTGATTTGCCTATATATGCCTCTCTTTTGACCAATCAGATATTTTAATCTATTGTTCATCCCTTTATTTAGGATCATTTTTGTTTGATCTGATTTCCCTATTTGGAACATAATTTGACTGAGCAGCTAGAACTATGCCCTGGAAAGCATCATACGGCAACCATCACCACCTACCTGACCCCTAGTCAGGTCATTCCAGTTCAGCCACCTAAGTAATTTTTCAGTCCTATGAAATCAGCCAAGCGAAAGTCAGGGACGGAGACTTGATTGCCATTATTAGGGGAATTCCATGATATGTTAAAACTGAGTGATTTGTGATCACTTCTCCCCAAGCTCATCATTAACCTCAAGATTATTAATTAGTGTTTCCCTACTGGCAAGAACCAAGTCAAGGAGGTTATTTCCCCTAGTTGGCTCTGTCACAAACTGTTTTAAAAAACAATCCTGGATCGTATCAAGAAAGTCACCCGACTCTAAATTTCCTGTCAAATTGCTCCAGTCAATCTGTCTATAGTTGAAATCTCCATTAGCACAACATTTTCGTATGTAGATGCCTTACGAATTTCGTCCCATAGAAGTTTACTGCACTCCCAATCAAGATTTGGGGCCCTGTAAATCACACCCAAAATTAGTTTTTCTCGGGCCCTCGAGAAAGCTGTAACCAAACAGATTCAGTGGCTGACGCTTCTAATTTAATATCTTGTCTAACACAACAATTTAAATTGTCTCTGACATACATCGCTACCTCCACCACCTTTCCTGTTGACCCTGTCAGTGTGAATAATTTATAGCCTGTAAGTGACATTCAAGGGCATCTCTCTATCTTTCAGATTGAGCCAGGTCCTGTTATAGCAATAATATCTATGTTTCCTGCACTTGCAATTAATCTTAGCTCATCTATCTTATTTCTAACACTCCTGCTATTAGTATAGTAAACCTTAAGGGAGCTAGTCCCTTGCTGCCCTCTGCTGTCCCCCTTTGTTTGCTGACCTGTTCTTTGTCTTTATTTATAACTTCATGCTGAATGCCTTTTATACATTTACTGTTTCCAACCCTAGTGTTGCAACCTGCTTGTTTCCCACACACACCCATACCTCTATCTTCCATCAGTTTAAAAATCATAGGCATTTCACCAATGGCCTTCTCAATCGAGTCTGCAAGTGCTACCACCCCTGCCCCAGAGAGATGAACCCCATCCCTTGCATACATATCATGTTTGCCATAAAAGTTGTTCCAGTTTGTCAATGAATGGGATTGCAAGTTCCTTGCAGTATCTGTCTAGCCAGCAATTTACACCAATTGCCCTAGACAACCATTCATTTCCTACTCCCCTTCTAGGCAAGATGCTACATATGATTGGGATCCCTCCCTTAGACTTAATGAAATCTATAGCTGACCTGTACTTATCTAGCAGCTCTTCTCTCCTACCCTTCCCAATATCATTTCCACCAGCACTGAGACAGATAATGGCTTGTTCCCATTACCTGACATGATATATATCCAGTCCTGTTGACAATGTCCCCAACACCAGCTCCAGGGAAGCAACACTCTATCTCTCATCTTCTTATTCCTATTACAAAAAGCACGATCAACATATCTTACCTGAGAGTCACCAACCACAAGAATGCGCTTACCTTCATTAGCAGGGGCAGTAGTACCCTTACCTTCACTGGCCACTGAAGTACATTCATCCTGGAGAACAAGAAGCGATTTCCTACCTTCAGATCTGCACTCTTAACTTTCCTTACTCTGATGCGCCTCCCATTACTGTGAACAACTCGCCACTTGTAGCAGGTGCTGGCTGCACCTCACTGCTTGGTAGCCGTTGCTACCAACCCCCCCTACAGCCCCTCACAGTGAGAGAAGACTGCACTCAGCTAGAACCTCATTTTCCCCCCCCTCTCCCCAAACCCCCTCACACTCCTCCAGGCCCATTGAGGTGGACCTTCACCCCCTAATCTCCTCCTGGAGAGCAAAGACCTCCTCCCTTTAACTC
>NC_069409.1:69195509-69278009 GCF_026875155.1 Cherax quadricarinatus
AAACTGCAAGATATTTTTTAAGCTCTACCGGGATGAATAAGAAACTGAGGGAAAGATGATATCTACCGTTATCGCGGTACAAAATAAAAATCAACTCAGGTGATTTGTTTTGCTGTCTCCTGCTGACTCTCTGACTCTGGTTAATGCTGGGCTCAGCGACTCAACGTTGAATTTAACGTAGCTGTTTCATACAGTGTGTGCTCGTTTTCTCGTTGAACTTATTTAGAGACGGTAATGTATTTTGTGGGGAAAGCTGATTGCTAGATACAACAGTGTACTGCTGGAAGTGGCTTGGAACTCTTGTTCCGTAGTTCTATTGTTCCATTGCTGTAAGTCCTTAAATAACTGACACAATGGTATCTTGGTACAGAACAGAAAACAACTTGGACAACTTTTACTGGTGAGAATGGCTGGGTTTGAGAGGGACGTGACCTCCCAACGACTACATTCTTACCTCTACTAGTGACCTACATCTCATCTCCTGGCGGTATATAAGGCTCCATCCTGTCACTTCAACTCCATATTGTTTCAGACTATGAAACAATACTCTTCTCCAGACTGAGGGACTGACCACCTCAAATCTTCAAGGGTGATGGACTGATTACATCGTCTTCACGTCTCTTCTGCTTCTGTCAGCTTCTCTGTACTCGACTGAAGAAGCCTACTGTGTAGGCGAAACGTTTCGAAATAAAGATACCTAACTGTTGCATATGTGTCTTACCTAACAACCTGTCGGTATTTTATACCATTTTAACATTCAAAAATAGAGAAAATTATATATTTTTTTTATTATTTTGCTCGCTTTGCATTGGTAGAAAAAGTCTCTCTTCTATTCCTCTTACACTCATTACTAACTATAGTTAAGATAGAAGTTATCACACATTAGTAACAGAAACTAAGATAAACGAGAGGACAAAAAACAGTTATTCCATCTACCTATCACACATCACTAGCTGTAGGTAGTGTACCAGCTGTAGCTAATGTACCAGGTATAGCTAGTGTGCCAGCTGAGGGCAGAGAAGCGCACTGTACCGCATTATTTACTTGCTGTGCCAGAAATGTCTATTATGTTCTTTGTTCACCTATCAAGGGACAATTGAAAGTTTGTTTACCTCTGGTTCCAACATGAGCCGAGGCTTGGCTCTGAACGCACGGCTGAGCCGACTCGCAATCTTCGCTCTCACGAGCGAAACACAAATGCACGTCACTCTTAATTTTCGTTAGTGGTTTTGATATGTACAATCGTAATTCTTTCCTCTTTACCACCGGTCATTGGGTGGATTTGTAATAATTTGTAAAATGATTAGCATGCATTATAGATTTGCTTACAAACACTTTGGAATCATTGTGTTGCAACGAAGCTCCTGTCAGAAACACTCGTGAGATGAAAGCTTCCGTATAACTCTCACATTCTGACAGTTTTGATGGTAAAGGCAGCACTTAACCCCTTATGTGAACGACTGAATAATTGCCATTATATTACAGTGATAATACACTCTCACACACAACACACCGTATATTACAGTGGTAATACACTCTCAACAACACAACAAAGCACTGTAATTACAGTGGAAATTCACTCTCACACACACTCACTGTATATTACAGCTGGTACTAACACTCACTAACACACAACACACCGTATATTACAGTGATCATACACTTCACACACAACACACCCGTATAATTACAGTGTACTACACTCACACACACAACACATCAGTATCTTAAGTGTAATACACTCTCACACACAACACACCGTATATCACAGTGTTAATACACTCTCGACACTCACCAACACACTGTATATTACAGTGGTAATACACCACACACACACCACAACGTATAATACAGTGGTAAGTACAGCCACACCACACACAAGCCGTATATTTCCAGTGTAATACACTCTCACACTCAACACCCGTATATTAACAGTGTAATACACTCTCACACACACACACCGTATATTACAGTGGTAATACACACTCACACAATAACACACCGTAATATTTACAGTGGTAATACACACTCACCACTCAATGCACCTATATTTACAGTGTTAAAATCCTCTCACACTCAGCACAGCCGTATATTACAGTGGGTAAAACGACTCCACACATTACACAACACACAGTAATCTTACAGTGATAATACACTCTCACACTCAACACACCGTATATTACAGTGGTAATACACTCTCACGACTCAACACACTGTAAGTACAGTAGTAAAACACTCTCACACGACAAACAACACTGTATATTACAGTGGTAAATAAAGCACTCTCACACACAACACACCGTATATACAGTGGTAAATCACTCTCACACTCAACACACTGTATTATTACATGTGTTAATCACTCACACACACAACAACCCGTATATTACAGTGGTAATACACACTCACACATCAATACACCGTATATTTACAGTTGTAATACACTCTCACACTCAACACACAGTATATTAACAGTGGTAATACACTCTCACACACAACGCAGCATTATTACAGTGATAATACATCTCTCACCTCCACACAACCGGATAATACAGTGGTAATACACTCTCACAACACAACACAACAGTAAATACAGTGATAATACACTCATCACACTCACACAACACACCGTATATTAACAGTTGTAATACGACACCATCAAGACACACAACACACAGTATATTCTCAGTGATAATACACTCCCTCATCACTCAACACACTGTAATATTGACAGTGGTAAACACGTCTCACAGACTACAACACACAGTATATTACAGTGATAAAACACTCTCACACTCAACACACTGTATATTACGTGGTAATACACTCTCTACACTCAACACACTGTATATTACATAGTAATACACTCTCACACACAACACACCGATATTAACAGCGGTAATACACTCTCACACCAACACACTGTATATACAGTGTAATACACTCACCCCACTCAACACACTGTATATTTACAGTACGTAAATACACTCTCACACTCAACACACTGTATATTACAGTGGTAATACACTCTCACACTCCACACACTGTATATTACAGTAGTAATGAACGCTCACACTCAAAGACACTGTAATATTGTCAGTGGTAATACACAACTCACACACAACACAAACACACCGTTATTACAGGGTAATACACACTCACATCTCAACACACTGTATATTACAGTGTAATACACTCTCACACACAACACAAACCCTGTATATTACAGAGTAATTACACTCACACACACAATACACTGTATATTACAGTGGATAATACAACTCTCACCACCACAACACAACCCGTATTATACAGTGATAATACACTCTCACACCACAACACACCGTATATTACAGTGTAATACACTCTCACACAACAACACACCGTATATCAACAGTGGTAAAATACACTCTCACACCCAACACACCGTCTATTTACCAGGGGAATACACTCATACCACACACACACCGTAATACAGTGATATTACCTCTCCGACACAACACAACCGTCTATTACAGTGATAATACACTCCTTTCACACACAACACACCGTAATAGTTACAGTGATATACACACTCACACACACAACAAGGGACTCGTATATTACAGTGGTAATACACTCTCACCACAACACTATACATTACAGTAATAATGTTTTAATTTGTTAAAAGAACATCTCTAACAAGGTTTCGTAGATGAATGGTTCAGATGAACCGACATGTTTATCACTTAGACACATATGCAAGCTCCTGTTCCTTCAAGTTTCTCCTAACGTTATGGCTTGATGAATCACTGTGTGGCGAAACGTTTCCTCAATAAAGAACCCAAGAGTTGCATTTGTGTCTAAATTTATCAATCTCTAACAAGGTTTACAGTATTACAAAACATCAAACACTGAAATTATGAGAAGTGTACATAAAACAGGGGAGATAAATACCAAACACACACATGACACACATACACAAGCCACACACGTATACACTACATGAACTACATCAGGCACATACAGGTGAGGTTTTCTGCGTCGCACACAACACTTATGCAAGACTAAGTCTAAAGATCTCAGGTGCCAAACAAGCACCATGATACTCAAACATTATTTAGGCGATTAATCAACGAGCACTTAACATAGACATTAGGTGTTGTATTTAGGATCAAAGAATGGAAACGGATAATACTAAAAGTCCACAATAAAAAACATCCAATTTTTAATCACCCAAAAAAAAAGAAAAACCCAAAAAACAAAAACTACGATTGTGATAGTTTACATCTCAGCACAAACAAAGAAAAAAATGATGCAATTAAGTTAACAGTAAATAGATATTACTGAAAAGCACACTGTAACGACAGCATAAAATATAAACATACATAAGAACCAATACTTATCTAGGAATCACATATTATGTTTTTGTTTATTGATATTTACCATTTACAATTGAAAAATCAAATCATAAAGGAAACCTATAACAATTGATCACATTGAAAATTTTCATCATAAAAGCCCTTGAAATAATTATACATAAAAAATAATATATGAAAATCGTAGTGCAACACATTCCAAATGATAACAGTGTAAGTTTCCTGAAACCCTCGGGTACATAACCCTATTGCCCTGTAGATGATCAAAACTCAATATATACATCCATATAAACAGCTCTCATGCTCACACCCATGTCCTATGAAAATCGCCCGTTTTATCCCTTTACCCACTTTGCAAATACCCCATAAATCACCCTTAATGGAAATTTCGAATAGACCCTCACTAAAATCTCTCTCACCATCTCCCTCCATACACCCCTTTATTTCTACACTGTGTCCTATAAAAATTGCTGCCATACGCATAAATTCTTGCACGCACGTTCGCCTCCCTCATAGCCCAATTCATATAATATAATCCGAAATCATATACCCTATCGCATTCTCAACCCTTTTATTCACCCCAGTTATATCTAAACTTAAAACCCTCAAACCTGCAAAAACCCCCTCCCCCCACAAACCTTAAAAACCGAGACCCATGCCAAACCCCTTATAAGTTCAATACAATCGCAAAAATACACCGTATGATAAATAGTCGCCAATCCTCCACATCCTTGCATTCCCCATCCTCTCGTATTTCTCTTTATATAAAAAAACCTTTCCTGTCGGCAAGATTCCATGTAAAAATCTATTACATAACTTCTCTACTTTATGGTTTTAAAACGCAATTTGTTTAAAACGCCCCCAAATATTCCCAATCAACGATAGGATAAACTCCTTCTACCGCCGCTACCAGAGCTTACCTAACTTTCTGCCCTATATCAAGATTTCTCAATAATATGTTAAGGATCCCTCACGTTTAAAGAAGTCCCGTAACATGCCTCACCTATCATGAACTCCCTACCCCCCCACCACCGTCGAGAGGAATAAACAAACCTGATGTATCCTATGAAGACCGTCTCTTTCCGCCCCTCCCTCCCGCTTTATAACTGTTTTAAATACATATACTATAATCCTCTTTTTCGACATCTACAAGACCCAGCCCTCCACGGCCAACGGGGAGTGTGACTACGCTCTCTACTTAACCATTCGCTATCCCTGTTCCCTCAAATGAATCTAAAAACACTTTTATGTAACGCTTTTTAACTCATCAACGAAGTATCGAAATATTACCGTAACAGCCATGAGTTTTACTATAAAAGCACAATTCGATGTAATCACCCTTTGTTGCAGAACTTAAATACAGCTCTTAAACCACTGAGGCTCTTCAGAACACTATCAACGATACGCAAACAGGAATTTAAATTGTTGTGCTAACTTGATATCATTTACATAAACGATCCCACATATCTTTATTATGGTCCACCCTTTCCCCCACCTTTTCCAGCAACCATCCTTCCTCACGTGTACCCTTTTCCCTCAAGAATCATATCCTTTGTTTTCTCCCCCGTGTTTAATCGTCATTCCTTAGCCTTATCAAAACTTTCAACTAACTTTTCTCTACACGAATCAAATCCAAGTTTTCTCTCACCAAATATCCGTCGTATCGTCGACATATCAACATCCCGCTCCCCCCCCATCCCTTACATTACCCATCCCCTTTGCTTCCAATAAAACCCTTACCCCTATGAAAGGGATCGTGAAAACAAGCAAAAAAAATATGTGAAAGGGACAACCTTGACGCAAAAACCATTTCCCACTGATTCGATCTCCCCAACCTCCCATTCACACTGCACACGCAAGGTTCCTCTTGATACATTAGTTTGGCCCATGAAATCATTACCGCCTCAAACCCCTGCCATCCATGATCTTCACCATAACATCTCCCGTCCACACTAATCATATGCCGCCCTCCCAATCTATAGCCAATACCCCCCCCCCGCCCCAAACTTTACTCTTTCTTTCAATAAAACTTCAATCATTAGAAAAGGGACCGTGACCTGTCATACATAGACCTGCCCAGCAACCCCATATTGTTCCCTTGTCAATAACTTTGCCAGACTTTTTTTATTCTGTTACCAAGATCCTTCCAAAAATTTATAAGTCCCCACATAATAACGAGAATTGCACGATAATCCTTAAACCGTTAATGGACTCACCTTTAGAACTAGGACGACCTACAGCCACACCTATGATTTTCCCACTATAACCCCCATCCCGCTTCATTCTTATGAATCAACGTAACCAAAAACCCCTAAACCGGTCCAATTTGAAGATAAAAGTCGCTGGGCCAACCCATCAATTCCTGGCGCCTTACCCAATTTTGGCGCCCAGATAAAGCCTTCCCCCCAGTCTCACACTCCGTTATCGGCCCTCCCAACATCAACGATCAAGCGCCATACAGCCTCACACTGCACAAACCTACAGATTTGACTGCAATGCAATTTCACTTATTCAACACTTTGCGTTTTCAATTATTTTTTTTTTTTTTTAACCCAAGCAATCAATATACCCCACGACACCCTCCGTCGTCGTCCCACACCTGAATCACTCTATACCCCCTGCTTACCTACCTGAACATTTCAACCCCATTAACCTCCATTGCTTTGCGACGTCTTGTTGATTCCTCGAACACACCGCCGACTGCCGATCTCCCCCTAAAACCACTACGATTTCCACCTTAAGCCTTCCCCTTCAAACCTTTCGTTTGTAAATTTCTGTAGTTGCTCCTCTATTCTTTCAATTTTATAACAGGTAATTAGCATTCGCTTGTACATAGCAGTCGCGCACTGCCCCTCTAAATATCGTATTGGAACCATACTGGTAACTGATTATATCTCACCCCTTGACTAATATAATATTCCTTAATTCGCTTTTTGGCTATCTTTTACCCATCAATAAACCAAGCCTACATCATCCAGGTGCTTCAACCACAGCGTTCCCACATATGCCCAAAAGAAGACAAACGACTTTCCTCTCTCTTCAATAACTTTACATTTAATAACATCCAAATGACGACCCCTTCAAAGTCACACCCTTCAATATCTACATCCATTACACCCTCTATGATCCGAAAAAAACCCATTTATCACAATCACTCTCCTCACTGTAACCGCACAAACATTACACTTCTATCATCCAATTTCGCCGCAAATCCTCTTCACTATGACGTATGCTCCAGCAAGTGCCCACCCCCCCCCCCACACACACCCCATTAAACCCACATCTCATCAATAAATCTCCCAGAAACCCAACAACAACCCGCTCCTCGAGGCTCTACATCCTTTCGGTCGAAATACACACTTTCCAGTCGCCCCCTATTATCGCTACATGTGGTAAACAACGTAGATAATATACTTATACATCTGTACAAACATGAGTTTTAATCGTACATCTCCCTCTGCCGGCCCATATACACATACAAAACTATGTGTACTCTACTCCCATAAGACATCCACCCTAATCGACTCCTCCCCCCCACCCTTTTCACTATGGCTCTACAAACGTGCTATTTTCCTTTCCAAATGGCGACGCCTCCTTTTAACCCTCGTCGCATATTTCCCCTATACACATCGTAACCGTCCCATTACTAACTCATATACTATTCTGTAATTGTGTTCTGGATAAATACCGACATCCACATCAAAAACGCACCAAAATTCATTAAACCCACTTTCGCTTTTCCGCTCATGATCTCAAAAACCTTTAATATTATTGTCAAAACCTTAAAGTCAATAATGGGATTTTCTTTCGTCTAGGATATAGACTGTTTCACTTACCATTTTACAATCACCTCTACCCTCTCACCCATTTTTGGGAATCACCTGATAAACACTTGTTTCTGGATTCACAGTTCCCTTTCTCTGTACCGCATACCGCCCAAGACTTTTTTCCTAGGCCTTGTGGCAGGAGTATGCACGTCGTCAGAGTCCGATGAGGGTTCGCAGTTCGCTTTCCGCGTCCTACCCTCCACTTGCATTGGTATTTCTGTATTACATCTAGATGCACCTTCCCACCTCTGCAACATTCACCATCTTACCATGAGACACACTCTAGGCTCAATGTATTCATCTCCGTCGCCTCACCATGATGCCATCCGATCCCAAAATAGCACCTGGAATCCTCCACACGGTTGAACGATCGACTCGTCCTAACAAAAACATCCAGTGCCTTTCACTTAAAGACGCCTCTACATCCTCCTTTCCCCCATAGTGGCAGAGTCCCCTCATCAAATACTTTGTTTATGTCCAGTGACGGTGATTCTTCTCGGTGTTTTGCATCTCCAAACATTCTCCTGCGCTTTTTTTCTACCTCTTCCCTCCAAGAGATCGTTGTCGAGACGGGTGAGCAAAGACTGTTCTCGTCCCTCAACTGTCCTCGACCTCTTCCGATTGTTGCTGTTGCGATATTTTGGAGATTCCCACGACGCTTACCACACTGTGCCCGCTATGTGGTCATACGACTTCCCACACAGCCGACACGTACTACGTTGCCCCGCATATGTACATATACTTGATTCGAAATGCTTTCCACATAATAGATGTATGGATGGCGTGTAGGTCATTTTGACTGAATGTGTACCCCCCCATCCAAACTCCAGCATAAGGTCCAGTCGCCCCGACCTGCAGAAGGCCACATGAACCGAACCATAAATTACGTATTCATCTTTTAATAACCAAAATCAGTCGCCTCAAAATGCACATTCCTGATTTTTACCCATTTATTAGTGTCTTGATAACATCATGAAGGACGTACTGATACAGCTGAATTGACGGCTATAATGGTCTTCTTGATACTTATCCACCACTAGCTTCGTAACATTTTGAGCCGTCCATTTTAACGAAGATCCGTGTCGTCCCATTAAGTGCACAACCACAGTATCCTCTTGCATTTTCATTTGCGATACCGTAGGAATCACGGATAATCGCCGGTAGTAACAAATCCATCGGTCTCCCGTTGACAGCCCCCCGGTTCCCAACTCAACGTAAACAGTGTTGATGCGCCTGTTGCTATGCAGCGCCATGTTGGAAAATGAGCAGCTCACGTCCTCACTACTCAAAGGTTGAGTGACGAAATGAGGTAGCTCGCCTGAAAACAGCAAGGGGGTGCTGAGCACAACCGCACTCTACCGTGGTCAGGCAGCGAATATATATATATATATATATATATATAATATATATATATATATATATATATATATATATATATATATATAATTATATATATATAATATATATATATATATGAAAACAAGAGAGAATTAAACAAGGTAGAATTTAGATGCAATGGAGCTGAGTATAAAATGGAAACACATGTAAACAACCCAAGTGGGAGTGTTTTACCTGCCACAGAACATTTGCTCAAGAAAGAAAGTGCATGTGGGACGGAGAACCTTGTTCTTCAAAGCTTGAAACTCAGAATTAATATATTTTTGCTGATGAGTGGGTATAGCAATAAATCAATACATAATTGAGCAAAATGCCAGCAAATGGCCCCACTACCCTCCCGCAATATAGTTTGTCTATGCATGAACATGCAGTCACTGTCATATTAGGATCACAAATACGTTTTAGGGAACCCTCTGGGATCGTTGTTTGCATAAACCAAAAGATAGTTGACCCTCCTCTCTACCCTTAAAAAAATTTGGATTTATGGAAAAAATAACAGGAAATGGCAATTGGTACGGTCGCTGTTGGAGAGTCATTTATAATGAAGCAAAAACACAGGACACGTCAGTTGGGTTTAGTTTTCAGATTCTAACTGGTCTGAACTTTACTGTCTGTGTAATATAATTCAAAACGGAGTTTTTTTGCATGAAGCAGAGATTAACGAGAGAATAATGTGCGCGCATCTTCAAGGGTACAAGTGATAGTAACGTGGCTGGAGGAACTCACAACTAACCCACAAATGAGTTTGATGAGAATTTTCTCCTATCATGCTTCAGCGAGGTCTCTGGACCTTGCTGCAACCTGGTAAATATCTTGCTGGAGATCGTACCTAGGTCGCCACCAGTCGTAACACTCACCGAAGACTGCTCACCTTGACACCAACAATAAGCTGTTGATTATTTGTTTAGTAAAAACAAAATGTTGTTAAAAGCCAGGCGTAGGCCGCCCGGCTCCCCCCGAGGATGTCAGAGTAGAAATATTCTCAGAAATTTGCTGTCATCTTGTGTCTTCTTGCCACGCCCTCGGACGAGGAAATAATTGGTAGTTTCCAGAACACGTAATTACCACAGGGAGTGTGGAATGAGTGCAGTGCCGGGTGGTAATTACTGGTATTTCTTGCCCTGTGAGAAAAACATCTGAGTGTGTGAGGCCGACCTATATGGGCAAATTAATGTTCTTCCGCATGCGCTTCGGGGACCGTACAAATTACTACCTGACAGCACGATAGCGTATGTATGAAACATTGCGAGTTGATAATTCATTTACGGATATTGATAAATGAGTATTTAGTCCTACGTGAAAGGAGAAGAGAGAGGAAAAACTAATCGATTCATTTTGTGATGCCTTGGGTATAATTTTTTTTTTAAAAAGAGTAGATTAAAACTTTATTGATTGTTTCCCTTCAAAAAAAAGAGTTTTGCCCAGTAAATATTTCTGAATAATATTCACTTAGCTGGTCTCGAGGCGCGTGCTAAAAGAAAATTTTCTGTTCCGGAGGAAATTCAAAAGTCCTTAGTTCTCGCAATTAGACACTATCATCCATTTGCTAATGTCTCAAAATGTCACCCTTTTGGGTATTCTCATTCGTCACCATCACATCATAGTATTGCGTCTGTCTTCTTCATGAGTTACAGTCATCCATCACTTTCACGGGAGTCCCGAGTAAGTGAACATGACTTGGCCCTTCGCTGGCCTTGTCTGCGGCTCCATCTATGTTTGTGGTTCTAATGCTGGCCACGAGTGATACCGTGCTTACATAGTTGTACCTTTATATCCCGTAGTGATTTTCTTTGCATGGCGCTATGATTTATCCCCGCGTCAATAACTGCAACATATGCATCTCTTTCTTCTCTTACAACTAACAAGCATTGTATGTACCTCCAGATATAATGGGGAGAGAAGCTTGACTCCGTCACACGCTTAAAGTCAAGTATCCTCGCACTTGTCCTTAGCGATTATCCTCATGCTCTATCCTCCTCACGTACCCGAGGTCAGGATAAGCAGGACCACCAGCTGGATCAGGCATCAGAGGCCAGAGGTGACGGGTCAGCGCCCTGTGAGAGGTAGACGGGGGTAGGTGTGTGGGTGATGGTAGAGGTAGTCGCAGTGTTGGTAGTCGTGAGGGTGGGTGGTGGATGTTTGTTGTGTGGGCGGTGGTTGTGGTTAGTAGTCGTGAGGGTGGGTGGTGGATGTTTGATGGGTGGTGACCTAGGAGGTAGTCCGGGATGTGGGTGGCGGTGTTGGAGAATAGTGTGGAAGTCTCAGTGGGTGGTGGGAATGAAGGCTGGTTGCAGTGGTGTCACTGAGTCGTACACTGAGTCGTCAGTGACCCAAATGTAAGTCCTCAATCTCCGAACAGTGACCTAACATAAGAACATAAGAACATAAGAACATAAGAACGAAGGAACACTGCAGAAGGCCTACTGGCCCATGCGAGGCAGGTCCAAGTCCCTACCGGCTTAAGCCAATGCACCCAACCTAGTCAGGTCAGGTCACATTGACTTAAGGGAGGAACACGGCAACCGACCTGTTAGCACAAGCTATCAGGTCCAACTCACACCCACCCACATCTACTCATGTATTTATCCAACCTATTTTTAAAGCTACACAACGTTCTGGCCTCTATAACGGTACTTGGGAGTTTGTTCCACTCATCCACAACTCTATTACCAAACCAGTACTTTCCTATATCCCTCCTGAATCTGAATTTTTCCAACTTAAAACCATTGCTGCGAGTCCTGTCTAGGCTAGATATTTTCAGCACACTATTTACATCCCCTTTATTTATTCCTGTCTTCCACTTATAAACCTCAATCATATCCCCCCTAATTCTACGTCTTTCTAGAGAGTGCAGTTTCAGGGCCCTTAGTCTATCCTCATAGGAAGGTTTCTGATACATGGGATCATCTTTGTCATCCTCCTTTGTACATTTTCCAGAGAATTTATATCCATTCTGTAATACGGTGACCAAAACTGTGCAGCATAATCTAAATGAGGCCTAACCAAGGATGTATAGAGTTGAAGAACAACCTGAGGACTCCTATTATTTATGCTTCTTGATATGAAGCCAAGGATTCTATTAGCTTTATTGCGAACACTTATGCACTGTTGTCTTGGTTTCAGATTACTGCTAACCAGAACTCCTAAATCTTTTCGCAATCCGTAATATTAAGATCTACATTATTTAGTTTATATTGGCATGGTTATTGTCCTGTCCAACATTTAGAACTTTGCATTTGTCTATATTAAACTGCATCTGCCACTTCTCCGACCACTGCATCAGTCTATTCAAATCTTCCTGGAGTGCTCGAATGTCCTCGTCAGAATGAATTCGACGGCCTATTTTGGTGTCATCGGCAAACTTGCCGATGTCGCTCTTTATGCCCTCATCTATGTCTTTTATGTAGATTGTGAACAGCAGGGGCCCAACACTGACCCCTGTGGAACACCGCTCGTGACGCTTCCCCACTCTGATTTCTCCCCATTTATGCAAACTCTCTGCTGCCTATTTGTCAACCATGGCCTCTATCCAGGAAAAAATTTCTCCTCCTATTCCATGTGCTTTAATTTTCCTCAATAGTCTCTGATGTGGACCCTGTCAAAAGCCTTACTGAAGTCCATATACACAATATCATATTCATTACCATGATCTACCTCCTCAAATACCTTAGTGAAAAAAGTTAATAAATTCGTAAGGCAGGAACGCCCCTTTGTAAAACCATGCTGAGATTCGTTGATTAATTTATGCTTTTCAAGGTGGCTACGAACTGCCTCGGCAATTATTGATTCCATAAATTTTCCCACTATGGAGGTTAGGCTTATTGTCTAAAAGTTCGAAGCTAAGGACCTGTCACCTGTTTTGAAAATAGGTATCACATTTGCCATTTTCCACTTATCTGGCACCATGCCAGTTTGTAGTGATATGTTGAAAAGATTAGCCAAAGTGTGCTAAGCTCCTCTTTACATTCCTTAAAAACCCTTGCATACAGTTCATCAGGCCTGGGGATTTGTTAGGTTTTAATTTATCTATTTGCCTAAGGACCATGTCACTTGTGACCCTAATAGTGCACAGGTTTATTATCGTCCTGTTCTACATAATTTATCATTACTGGAATATCGCTGGAAATCCTCCTGTGTAAAAACTGAGAGGAAGTATGTGTTAAAAATTCTACACTTTTCCCCTTATCACTGTCAGTGAGCTGACCCGAGGAACTTTTGAGTGGGCCTATCTTGTCCCTGATCTTACTTCTGATACCTGAAAGAATCCTTTTGGTTAGTCTTCGATTCTCTTGCAACTTTAACCTCATAATCTCTATTTGCTTTTCTAATTCCCTTTTTTATTTCTCTCTTTAACTGAATATATCGATTTCTTAATTGCCCCTCTCCTCTTTGATTTGCCTATATATGCCTCTCTTTTGACCAATCAGATATTTTAATCTATTGTTCATCCATTTAGATCATTTTTGTTTGATCTGATTTCCCTATTTGAACATAATTTGACTGAGCAGCTAGAACTATGCCCTGGAAAGCATCATATCGGCAACCATCACCACCTACCTGACCCTAGTCAGGTCATTCCAGTTCAGGCCCACCTAAGTAATTTTTCAGTCCTATGAAATCAGCCAAGCGAAAGTCAGGGACGGAGACTTGATTGCCATTATTAGGGGAATTCCATGATATGTTAAAACTGAGTGATTTGTGATCACTCTCCCCAAGCTCATCATTAACCCTCAAGATTATTAATTAGTGTTTCCCTACTGGCAAGAACCAAGTCAAGGGTTATTTCCCCTAGTTGGCTCTGTCACAAACTGTTTTAAAAAACAATCCTGGATCGTATCAAGAAAGTCACCCGACTCTAAATTCCTGTCAAATTGCTCCAGTCAATCTGTCTATAGTTGAAATCTCCCATTAGCACAACATTTTCGTATGTAGATGCCTTACGAATTTCGTCCCATAGAAGTTTACTGCACTCCCTATCAAGATTTGGGGCCCTGTAAATCACACCCAAAATTAGTTTTTTCTCGGCCCTCGAGAAGCTGTAACCAAACAGATTCAGTGGCTGACGCTTCTAATTTAATATCTTGTCTAACACAACAATTTAAATTGTCTCTGACATACATCGCTACTCCACCACCTTTCCTGTTGACCCTGTCAGTGTGGAATAATTTATAGCCTTGTATGTGACATTCAAGGGCATCTCTCTATCTTTCAGATTGAGCCAGGTCTCTGTTATAGCAATAATATCTATGTTTCCTGCACTTTGCAATTAATCTTAGCTCATCTAATCTTATTTCTAACACTCCTGCTATTAGTATAGTAAACCTTAAGGGAGCTAGTCCCTTGCTGCCCTCTGCTGTCCCCCTTTGTTTGCTGACCTGTTCTATTGTCTTTATTTATAACTTCATGCTGAATGCCTTTTATACATTTACTGTTTCCAACCCTAGTGTTGCAACCTGCTTGTTTCCCACACACACCCATACCTCTATCTTCCATCAGTTTAAAATCATAGGCATTTCACCAATGGCCTTCTCAATCGAGTCTGCAAGTGCTACCACCCCCTGCCCCAGAGAGATGAACCCCATCCCTTGCATACATATCATGTTTGCCATAAAAGTTGTTCCAGTTGTCAATGAATGGGATTGCAAGTTCCTTGCAGTAATCTGTCTAGCCAGCAATTACACCAATTGCCCTAGACAACCATTCATTTCCTACTCCCCTTCTAGGCAAGATGCTACATATGATTGGGATCCCTCCCTTAGACTTAATGAAATCTATAGCTGACCTGTACTTATCTAGCAGCTCTTCTCTCCTACCCTTCCCAAATCATTCCACCAGCACTGAGACAGATAATGGGCTTGTTCCCATTACCTGACATGATATTATCCAGTCCTGTTGACAATGTCCCCAACACAGCTCCAGGGAAGCACACTCTATCTCTCATCTTCTTATTCCTATTACAAAAAGCACGATCAACATATCTTACCTGAGAGTCACCAACCACAAGAATGCGCTTACCTTCATTAGCAGGGGCAGTAGTACCCTTACCTTCACTGGCCACTGAAGTACATTCATCCTGGAGAACAAGAAGCGATTTCCTACCTTCAGATCTGCACTCTTAACTTTCCTTACTCTGATGCGCCTCCCATTACTGTGAACAACTCGCCACTTGTAGCAGGTGCTGGGCTGCACCTCACTGCTGGTAGCCGTTGCTAACCACCCCACCTACAGCCTCCTCACAGTGAGAGACAGACTGCACCTCACTGCTAGAAGCCTCATTCCCCACATCTCCAACCACCTCACACTCTCTCCCAGGCCCATTGAGGTGGACCTTCAGCCTCCTAATCTCCTCCTGGAGAAGCAAGACCTCCTCCTTCAACTCTCCAACCTCAGCTTTTAAAACACTGTAGAAGCAAGCCATGCTTTGTAACCGTCCACGCTAATCCCCAAGCAGCTCAGGGTCTGTGACCTCACGTGACGACTGACCACTGAACACTAACAGTGGCCCAACGGTAATTCAGCAGAGATCAACAGTGATCCAACAGTGACTCATCACTGACTCACCAGTCTCTTCTTCAGTAAACACTTTATCTAACAAGTAAATAAAATTCTCTTATTGAAAAGTACAAACTGTGTATTTATCCATTCAACTCTTTATTCTTAAGCAATTTATTACTGACAGTCAAATTTATTCCGCTAAAATAATTGAAAAAAAAAAATTAGAGTTATATAGAATAATTAGATATCGGTGAGACGTCAAACCCCAGTGGCTGGTTCAGCTGGCGGAGCCTCGATCCTCCGTCCGTGTGAATCATTCAACACAAGCTGTGGTGGAATCATGACACTCGTACTGTTTGGATCGTTCCGCGTAGTGAGTGCTCCAGGATCGATCCTCCGTCAGCTGTTTCAATTAACTATATAGTTTTACAATACGGAAGACCAAAGGAAAATGCGAATTGAAGATAATCCGACTGAGCGATGGGAAACGCAAATATACACGTATAAGGTAGATCTTTAAGAAACAGTTTATCACACTTAATTCCCATTATTCAGTCCTAATACTGATGAATCACATGTACTCCCCATTAATCTGGTCTACCATGCGCC
The DNA here is from genome assembly GCF_026875155.1 of Cherax quadricarinatus. NCBI lineage: Eukaryota > Metazoa > Arthropoda > Malacostraca > Decapoda > Parastacidae > Cherax > Cherax quadricarinatus. Next base: position 69,212,197 of record NC_069409.1, read on the forward strand.
GCACCTCTCAAATCATCAAGGGAAAGCGCATGTTTTAGTCCTGGGGAGGACGGGTGGGGTAGATCATGGGGACGAGTACCCAGGGAAGATGGTAAGGCAAGGGGTGTTGAAAGATAGTCTCTGACCACTACAAGTGGTGCTGGTGAGAGGGGGAGGGGAAAATTGGGGTGGTGAGGGTGGTTAGAGGGGGTGATGGTAGTGGTTCTAGTGGTGATCATGGTTGTTTAAATTCCTCGGGACTAGCTAGGACTCGTCAGTACTTAATACTCGTCAGGACTCAGAACTTCCCTACAGTAGTTGACTCAGGTGAAGCATTTTAGAATGGCTGTGCAGGTTTCTTCTGTTATTTGTTTTTATTTAATCATGCTTTTCTTTCTTGTTCTTTTGCCTTTTAGGGATCTGGTGGACTATCCTACCTCATCCCACCTTTTTTCAGACTTCCCTAACTCTCTTGCTTACCATCATGCCCTCTCTCCTTCCCACCCTCTCTGTATTCTTCCCTGCATCAGTCATTCCTTTTCCTTTGTTAGTCTCTCCTACCCTACCTCCCTCCCTCCATAACTGCCTTTTTATCCAGCCTTCTACCTCTTCCTTTCCCTCCTTTCCATACTCTTTCCCCAACACCGCGGGGCTGCGTGTTAGTCTGGAAGTACCGAGGCAGATCTGCTATCGACATTCCGCTTATTGTCAACAGCACACTATGCAAATGAGTCTCTGCCGCGGCCCCACGCACCAACCAGAGGTCATTACTACACTGAACTTCAATTAGCAAGTCGCTCCACTGCCAGGTATATTGCCTTCACCTTAACTCCTGTTGTCGAATTGATTTTACAGGCCCCGGAATATTATTAGATGTAGTGTTGTCGTCAAGAAATATTAGTGTGCCTGTCGCATTTAATATTAGTTGATAATAGGCAGTAAAGGAACTTGGACTTCTTAAATAATTCTTAAGGGAAATTTAAGCGAATATGTATATATATATGAAATAATTTATTGTGTAATTGCTGTGTGTCTGAAAGAAAAATTTATAAATTATGTGAATGTTTAGGAAGGGAATTTATATATATATATATATATATATATATATATATATATATATATATATATATATAATATATATATATAAGGGAAGGAATAAGAGAGAGAGATAGAGAGGGGAAGAGAGAGAAAGAGATATGAAGGAGAGGATGAAAATTAGAGAAATAAATTACTGTCTACCACACCGGTGTGAAAGTTTCTCAACACAATAGATGTTAATAATGAACGATAATGAAGTGATTAAAACTCCGGTGGATACTAGAGGCTAATATGTGCTTAACTAAACCTAATTCTAGAGTGGTTTAGTGTCAATGAATCACAGGAAGGTGAGGAAAAATCTTATTTTCTTCCGTGTTAGAAAATCACGATGTAGTAATGTATTTGAACTCATAGAATTGTATTCGACTTAATTGACAAGGAGAGGGAAATAAATTAGTATTATTGTTGGCTGTTTTTTTTTTTTTTTTGCTTTGTTTTGTTTTGTTTTTTGCTTGATGGGGTTTAATGCCTATCGAATACACTAAGGTCATTACGAGCCACGAAAGATTTTCATTACCAGACAATAGTATAATACCTAATAGAGGGATTAAAGTATACTCTCAGGATATATACACTGAGAAAAATACACCTTTGTATATATATTCTGTGATTATTATTATTATTAAATTATAGTTTATATATATATATATATATATATATATATATATATATATATATATATATATATATATATATATATATATATGTACGATGACAAGAGAAGGCAGAAATGTTAAATTTATTATTATTATTATTATTATTATTATTATTATTATTATTATTATCCTTGATCATGTATTAATAACATGACTTGCACAATAAATTATAAAACCTAAGTCCCTGTCCACTCAGGTCTGACACAACTGTTGCCAGAAGACAGAAACCAAACTGCCGAACTGAATGTGAAACTACTCATTCACGCTCTCTCTTGCCCAATAATCTCGACCCATGATGGTTTAACGCTGTTATTAAAACGTTAACTGTAATAATAATTATATCTGATAATAAAATTTGCTTGAAGAATGTATCATTTTCATTTTCGCTATCAATATAACTTTATTATCATTTTCTTGACTGTGGTTTACAGGCTACACTAACAATGCTTTTCTCTATATGGTCCTGCGGGAGTGTGTCTTCTCTCGGGAAAATGAACGTAAGATGGAACCTCCACCACTTTTGGCGATGAACGACCCGCACCCACTCAAATAAACGCACAGATAAATCCTCACAGGAAAATTAAAACAGAAAGAAAACGGAGTAATGCGTATTTTTCCCTGCAATTTTGGTGCTTTTCTGCCCCGTTGCAGAGAGTCTCAAGGAAAAAGCTGGTTGTTTGAGTAGGGTTGTTGCCTCTAGTTTAGTGAACGGAGGATCGAACCTTCAGCACTTCCTGCGGTAAGAAACAAACACGGGTTCATCGCTTCCTAGTTATATAAAGTAATAATTATATTAGAGACTCAGTGGACAAGGCGAAATATTCAGTACTCTTATTACATTTTCTCTACAAGTGTTTGTACAATGTGGATCTTGTATGTGTGTGTGTGTGTGTGTGTGTGTGTGTGTGTGTGTGTGTGTGTGTGTGTGTGTGTGTGTGTGTGTGATCGTGTCAAGTGTGTGTGTGTGTTCGTGTCAAGTGTGTGTGTGTGTGTGTGTTCGTCTTAAGTGTGTTTGTGCGTGTGCGTGTGTGTTGGTGCCATTGTGTTCGTGTCCAGTGTGTGTGTGTCAGTGTTTGTGCCATTCACCAGTGCTTGTTTAACTTCTGTGTTTATTTTTCTGTTTATGCACTTTTCAAAATATTTTTGTCACGTCAGGTAAAAATAATTATTGTCAAACAACTCTTGATTTGATATTACGTAATGAACAACCTTTAAAAAAAAAACAGGCGATACATTTTCCTTACTCAAATTACAGGTATGAAAGATATTCGAGTTTTCCAGTGGGCAATTTTTCTTATAAACACAAACAGCACACTGATATCAGCCTGACTGTTTTCCCACTAGCATGTTGACACTGTTGTTCACCCACTCTGCGTCCAGGTCACATCACACACAAACACACCCACTGCTACACAAACAAGGCGAGAGGCTCGATCAAGTATTCACCTCTGATGCATCCGCCACCCAGCGACAGATTCTGAATACACAGATAAGAATCTTCCTGAGCAATCACACATTATAACTCGTTAGAGGAGGAAAAATCGCATGAAAGGTCTCGCCAGAAAAGGCACAGTCGCTCCCTATATTTCGACACGGCATCCACCATCACACCTTACATCCCACCAGAGCAGGCACATTCCCTCCTGATATCTCGGTAGAGGCGGCTCACCCATACCCAATATCTTGCCAGAGTGGGAACAGTTTCAACTTATATCTTACCAGAGGAGGAACAAGCGCACCCTTTCTCTCACCAGAGGAGGCATAATCGCACCTCATATATCTCCAGATAAGGCACAATGGCAGTCTATATCTTACAGCTGTTACAAGTGATAACTCTCACCGAGCAGTGCGACACAGTAAGCGAATGCAGGCTCCATATAAGGATAATATATTGCTTAAGTGACTGATTTTATCGGTGACAACCCTGGGCTTATTTGGGAGGTTCTTACCAGTCGAAACCTTCCAAGGGCAGTGCAAGACGCCTGTGACCCCCATGTGAAGGGGGGGGGGTTAAAACAACTGCAGCTGGTTTTACCCCTAGAAATGTCATGGAATAATTAAGAACAATTGAAGGTTTTGTTGACTGTTACTGTTTCCTTTCGACATTCGCTGCTGATTGCTCCGTAATCAGCTTAGCGAATCGCACAAAAGAAGAGCTGGCGCTCTGTGTGCTCAGGTATTATTGAATACAATCTGTGATTAATGCTCAGCTGCAGCTGAGAAGAAAGTATGGAAAGGATCCATCAAATGGATATTTATTTCCTGTGTGGCATCGAAAATGAATTTGTAACAGATTCATCGGCAAGGAAAGAAAAGTCGACGATGGTCTGCTACGATTGCAGCAACAAGTGAGCGTTTTCCAAGGCGCCACCTATAGTGCTGGAAAGGTCCCACTTTCCCCTCTCTGGTCAGGAAGTTCTGGGGTTCCATCATCGAAGGAGAGAGGGTGGAGGTTCAGTCTTTAGAAGAAGGTTCTAACCACTTTCGTTTTAAACATCTGTATAATTATTATTATAATCAAGGGGAAGCGCTAAACCCATAGGATTATACAGCGCCTGTGGGGATGTAGAAGGCATTCAGGCTTAATTCAGGGAACTGGAGCACAGAGCCAATTCCCTAGATCAAAAGCCCCTCACCAGCGTCAAGGAACCTTCTCTGAGGGGAAACATCTGTATAATACAGGATAACTGGCACGTCGTGTTGCTCGTCAGCTTTATTTACTACAGCCAACAACGTAGAAAATTCTTATAAAACGCTTCGTACTTCGTCCGAATAATTACAAATGTTACGACACACAACAGAGGACGACAAAGTTAAAACAAGCAAAGTTAAACCAAAGGTTCATTATATGCTACACAATATATGAATCGAAACAGAATAAAACTATTTTTTTTTTTTTTTAGCTTTTAAGAGAACACATATTGAAATTCAAAATCTTGCTAATTAAACAGTCGAAATTCTGTATCTATACCTCTTAATTGTTATCTTTTCATAATGAATATATATATATATATATATCCGGGGAAAAAAATTGTAATCACCTTGATGTAATAACTGTTGATAAATAATACAAATGTATAAGAATCTAGATGGGGTCCACCTCTGGTGCAAATTGTGGGACCCATAACCTCGAAGTGGATAAAAAGGCATCAAGAAGAATATTTCGATTTCTTCCTGAAGGATTTTATCAATAATAAATATAACTATGCTTTATTCGCATTACCTTCAGTGAGGAAAGGTTAGAGTGCACGATGCGTTCCACAACTGCTTCCTTTCCACTGATAGTAACATCTTATTAAGTAATATTTATCTCTTTACGGAGGTGAGGCTCAGTTAGACAGCTGTGAACTCTTCCAAGCGGCTCAAAACTCCATTGAAGTGGGTCCTCCTATGACAAAGACTAAGACTCATTAACAACTCACTTACTCTGCTCTGATCACAGCTCTGTTTTACGCAACCAAACCAACACAATACAGCTAAGCCAAAATCTTACCTAACCTAACCCAGACCTGTGCGTACCTCTCACAAAGTTGGCTTGACACCAGCTCCCAGCGTCGGGCTCTCGAGAGAACCCTAAGATCTCACGACTCGTATCTCGAGGGCCAAGTGGAGATGTTTGTGTCTGGACCACAACGGAGACGCCACGACCTCAATATTTATTTTACTTTCAAACGTAAGAATACAAAATAAGGTTCACCTTAGAAATTAGGGATTGCTGAAGAGTATTGTCACAGTCTACGCCCTAGGAATTATCAGGTACTGAAGCCTAGCTAGTTTACGGTATACTACAAAAAGTATCAAGAACCATCCCAGTACTGGAAGTATAGTTTATTTACGATTTAGAAATAATCTACCCATAAGTTATCACCGTTCTCCATTAAATTTAGATTAGGATAACGTTAGATTTTACGTCTCACGTCAGTGTCCTCTGGTCACTGCCAATGCGGTGCAAGATAACCAACAAATAATCAGTGAATCGTTTTAAAAAGTAAGACAAAAGAAAACCATATGTACTCAACGAAAATGTATTTCAACTCAACTTTGTAGGAAATAAAATGCAAAAATGAAGATATAGATCAATAGTAAATCAAATTTTAAAAACGAGGTCAGTCCAGAATTATGATAAAAACGTGAAGGGAATTTTAAAGATAAGAGACTGACGGATGGATAAAGACATATAAAGATTTAAGATATAATATGAAAGTTGATAGAGAGAGAGAGAGAGAGAGAGAGAGAGGGAGAGAGAGAGAGAGAGAGAGAGAGAATGATGATTGCAAAGGAAAGAATTATGTTAGTTTGTAGTAACAACACTGTATTATCTTTGTTTCTTAAACACAACCTCATTCAAACCTCAAGTGTACCTGAGGATGGCTTCAGGGTCCCCGGAGTGGTGGTCCCTGACCGGGCATTCCTGAGCAGCGAAGCTGTTGGTTCTCGTTGCACGCATGAATTGTAATATAATTCTGCTCCACAGATAATAATGCAAAGCACACAAAGGCAAAAATATTACTTTATGCAAATTAGTACAAGAAATACGTAAATCAGATAATCCTTTCTTGCTAGGGACGAGGAGCGAGCGGCCATCTTAAGCACTGCAAACATCAACTCAATTCTTCTGAAGATTGTTGCGCAAACTGCTCTGTTTATCTTGGCTATAAATTATATTTTGTGGCTATTCTATTTTTTCCCTTCAACTGCGCATGTTGTGTCTATCATGTGTTGGCTTCGGTGAACTGGAGGTAATGATTTCTTGGATCAAGAGCCCTCCGCCAACAACATGGCACCCCTTCATCAAGTGCTAAGAGGCGAGAGTCATGAGCTGGGGATCAGCACCTAAAAGAAATACAGATTTGGGAGATGACTAACAACACTGTTGCATATTGACTCTACTCTGATCTTACAGTACACAGGCTGTACCTTGAGGCTTCATCCTCATCCTCAAAGGACTCGTCCTTCTTGAAGAATCCATCCTCATCCTCCTCCCTGGGAGAGAAGAGGAATACCTCCTGAGGGAGAGCGTACCCTTCCTGAGGAACAACGCCTTTCGCCTATGGAGAAATTCGTTCTTGATCACCTCCGAGACCTTCCTTAGTAGAAGTGGTAGCTGGGCTTGAACCTTCGGCTTTTCTATTCCACGACTTAAATACCTAAGAGAATAAAAAAGAGTCCTAAATCTGAAAAAGGAGCACATAGTCCTCAGTAGATAGCCTCGGAGAGGACTCTCATGCTCTCTGATGTCTCTTGCAAGTACTCCATGAAATCATGTACTCTCCACATTTTGCTCACTACTCAGTGATTCCTGTCGTATGCGAGAATTCATAGTTTGGAGATCAGAAGGTGCGAGGTTACTAAAAGCATTACCCAGTGGACTTAGAGGTGGTCTGGACATTTAGAGAGGCTGGAGCAAAATAGGAGGGCTTGGAGAGTATATAAATCTGTAGTGGAGGAAAGGTGGGGTAAGGGTCGCCCTTGGGAAGGTTGGCGGGAGGGGGTAATAGTTTTGCATGCGAGGGGCTTGGACATCTAACAGGTACGTGTTAGATATGAATGAGTGCAGGAAAGTTCTGATGGAATGTGAGCAAGGTGATAACATTAATGAAGGGATTCAGGGAAACCTGTTAGTCGGCCTTGAGTCATGGAGGTGGGAAGCACAGTACCTGTACTCTGAATTATTTGCTGGGATATTACAGATTGTAGGGGCACCTGAGCTGTTAATGTCGGCGTTTCTCTGGCAAGACATAGCTAGAGTGATAGGGAAAGTGTTTTTTTTTCTTTTTCGAATCAGCCTACCTACGTTAGAGACGACCGATGTATATAAAAATATAGGAAGCGCTAAACCCGTTTAAGCTTTCAACGAAAGAGCTGCAAGAGGCTCACTTCTCCGCCTCTGGAATAAGTGTGTTTGAAAGCAGAAGAAAATTATGTAAAGATAGGAAGAGAGCCTATCAGTGTGTGTGTACTCACCTAGTTGTACTCACCTATTTGAGGTTGCAGGGGTAGAGTCCAAGCTCCTGGCCCCGCCTCTTCACTGGTCGCTACTAGGTCACTCTCCCTGAACCATGAGCTTTATCGTACCTCTGCTTAAAGCTATGTATGGATCCTGTGTGTGTGTGTGTGTGTGTGCGTGTGTGTGTGTGTGTGTGTGTGTGTGTGTGTGCGCGTGTGTGTGTGTGTGTGTGTGTGTGTGTGTGTGTGTGTGTGTGTGTGTGCGCACGTGTGTGTGTGTGTACTCACCTATTTGTACTCACCTATTTGTGGTTGCAGGGGTCGAGTCCTAGCTCCTGGCCCCGCCTCTTCACCGGTTGCTACTAGACCCTCTCTCTCCCCGCTCCATGAGCTTTATCAAACCTCGTCTTAAAACTGTGTATGGTTCCTGCCTCCACTACGTCATTTTCTAGGCTATTCCACTGCCTTACAACTCTATGACTGAAGAAATACTTCCTACTATCTCTCTGACTCATTTGTGTCTTCAACTTCCAATTGTGGCCTCTTGTTTCTGTGTCCCCTCCCTGGAACATCCTGTCCTTGTCCACCTTGTCTATTCCACGCAGTATTTTATATGTCGTTATCATGTCTCCCCTGACCCTCCTGTCCTCCAGTGTCGTCAGGCCGATTTCCCTTAATCTTTCTTCATAGGACATTCCCCTTAGCTCTGGAACTAACCTTGTTGCAAACCTTTGTACTTTCTCTAGTTTCTTGACGTGCTTTATCAAGTGCGGGTTCCAAACAGGTGCTGCATACTCCAGTATGGGCCTGACATACACGGTGTACAGTGTCTTGAATGATTCCTTACTAAGGTGTCGGAATGCTGTTCTCAGGTTTGCCAGGCGCCCATATGCTGCAGCAGTTATCTGATTGATGTGTGCTTCCGGAGACATGCTCGGTGTTATACTCACCCCAAGATCTTTCTCCTTGAGTGAGGTTTGCAGTCTTTGGCCACCTAGCCTATACTCTGTCTGTGGCCTTCTGTGCCCTTCCCCTATCTTCATGACTTTGCATTTGGCAGGATTAAATTCGAGAAGCCATTTGCTGGACCAGGTGTCCAGTCTGTCCAGGTCTCTTTGAAGTCCTGCCTGGTCCTCATCAGATTTAATTCTCCTCATTAACTTCACATCATCTGCAAACAGGGACACTTCTGAGTCTAACCCTTCCGTCATGTCGTTCACATATACCAAAAATAGCACTGGTCCTAGGACCGACCCCTGTGGGACCCCGCTCGTCACAGGTGCCCACTGTGATACATCATTACGTACCATGACTCGTTGTTGCCTCCCTGTCAGGTATTCTCTGATCCATTGCAGTGCTCTTCCTGTTATATGCGCCTGATGCTCTAGCTTCTGTGTGTGTGTGTGTGTGTGTGTGTGTGTGTGTGTGTGTGTGTGTGTGCGTGTGTGTTTGTGTGTGTGTGCGTGTTTGTGTGTTGTGTGTGTGTGTGTGTGTGTGTGTGTGTGTGTGTGTGTGTGTGTGTGTGTGTGTGTGTGTGTATGTGTGTGTGTGTGTGCGTGTGTGTGTGTGTGTGTGTGTGTGTGTGTGTGTGTGTGTGTGCGTGTGTGTGTGTGTGTGCGTGTGTGTGTGTGTGTGTGCGTGTGTGTGTGTGTGTGTGTGTGTGTGTGTGTGTGTGTGTGTGTGTGCGCGTGCGTGCGATCGACCTATAATATATGTGCAGTTTTGAACGTTTTCTGTTGTTTTTCAGTCATTGCGTTAACGGACGTATCACGTTATTTTAGTCTTACTCGTGGCTGAATATTAATTAAAAAACGTTATGGTACCCTAACCTAATCTAACCTTAAATAAAGAGAACAGTAATCGTAACTTTACTAAAAGCAGTTTAGGTGAATTTGGAAATCTCAAAGGAAAATGAACATAGCAAAATAGGAAGAAGCTGGCCACGGCACTGACCCAAGAGAAAGTACTTTCCTTAAATTGACGTGACTGGCCACACAGGAGTTCTTGGATATTTGCCAACAAAAGAATAAAAAACTCAAGAGCCTCGTGTGTTTTAATAATTTACATTGATGTACACTTTTAATAATTGGAAATTATATTTTATTACTCTTTAGATGGGATATTGAAGTAAGCCAAAACAAAATAGAAATATTGCTTCAAGAGATTGAATATCCGTCGCTGTCATGGAAGGTGTGATGATCTCGTAGCTACTGAAGCCACAGTAAAATGCATCTCTGTGTCCTCATCTCCCTACTGAAGTCCCCTAGCTCAGGCTATGACATATTTCCTTACCTCACGTACGACAACCCATTCTATGTGATGGAACAGTACAGGGGGGAAACAACGCCACCCTTTTGTTCCCAATGTACATCGTAAAGTGAGTGTTTAATAAAAAGTTGGTTTAATTAAAAATAATAATAATGGCTAGTCTTCAAGGCTGACGAAGTAGCCGCTTCGATGGCTCTCGACCCCACGAGCTGGGGATGATCATGGCTCGCGAGTGACCACACTTGACCCACCAGGGTTGTAAACTAACAGAACGTGACCTCCGCAAAACTGCTGCCGTTGCTAGAATCAGTTTCACGATCTGATAATCAGAGGACCATTTCATTAAAGGTGGGGGAGAGCAGAGAGTAGGATGGTCTCCTGCACGCTCTCCCTCGGCGGTAAATATTGTAGCAAATTGGATTTTGGTGTTCAGAGTCACACAGTGCGAGCGAGCACGCAAGCGCAAACACACACACACACACACACACACACACACACACACACACACACACACACACACACACACACACACACACACACACACACACACACACACACACACACACACAAGAAAATAAATAGGAAATGATAGAAACAAAGAGAGCTTGTTCTTCAACAACAGATGGTGAAAGGAAAAAAAAACCTAAGTGCCAAAGCGCGGAAAAACTATAGGAAACGAAGAACAGAAGAAAGGAAAGCGAACAGAAGAACCACAAATTAATATGCGGGAATGAGAAAAGAAGTTGAACTGCAGTTTAAGAATAACAGTAAAAGTTAAGTCTGAACCGAAACTTCTTCACAGTTACACCAGAAAGGAGAAGAAAGTGAAAGACCAGGTAGTAAGAAGAAGGAGAGGTCACAAGGAAGAACCAGGTAACAAGACTGGAGAAAGAACAAAGCTCACTAGACATTACAACCAAATCTGTGATTAGGTTGTTCCACTAAACTGTGATTAGTTGGACAAGATGTTTTCAGTAGCAATAGGGCAAGCACCAGAGGGAAAGGCCACACCAGACACAACAGAGGAAGAGGTGACAAAACTTTTGAGTAAACTAGATACATTAAAGGTAGTTATGACCTGACAGTGATAGCATGGATTCCACAAGACGGAGCAGAAGCACTGTCTGAACTACGAGCTAATATCTACAACAAGACAATGCCAGACATCTGGAAGACAGAGAATGTAGTCTCGATATATAAGAAAGGAGACAAACAGGAAGCGCTAAACTACAGATCAGTATCACTGGCATGCATACTAAGTAACCAGGGGGAGAGTGAAGGGGCAACTGGGAAGTGGTTTCATAATTATTAGCACGTGTTTAAAGACAGCATATCCTGTCTCACAAACCTGTCGAAGTTCTGTGATAAAGTAACAGAACCGAGGCAAGATAGAGAGGGATCGGTGTATTGCATGGTCTTGGACTGCTAGAAGACATCTGATACTCTACCTCACAAGAGACCGGGAGAAAAACTTGAGGGGCAGGCAAGAGCAACAGTGAATGGGTTACAGCGGAAATGTGTAACAAGTGGGGATTCTGCAAGGATCACAATTAGGACCAACATTGCTTTATGGTAAATGTGAATGAAATACCAGGACAGAGTCAAATATATTACTGCAGATGATGTAAAACTGACGAGAATACAAACTAACGAAGACAAGGAAAGGCTACAAATGGATCCGGACAAACTGCAAGATTGGTCACACAAGTGGCTACACGCATTCAGTCCCAGTAAATGCAAAGGTATGACAGCTGGGGAAGCTTGCATGAAAATAGTAGAATAAATTCAGGAGACAGAAGCTACAAACTTAACACAAGGAGAAAGACCTAGGTGTTAGCTTACTGTTCAGATATTTGTCAGGCGCATCTTGGAGTATGCAGCAACAGCATGGAACCGTCACCTGAGAGGTATGTAACGAGACTGGTCCCGGAGGTAAGGAGAATAAACAGTGATGAGAGACTTAAGGAAGTGAATCTGAGAACAGCGTAAGAAAGAATCGGGGGAGATATAATAACACATAAAACACTTAACAGACTTGCCAGGGCAGGCAGGGATAGAGTGGCCGAGAGGCTGGGAACGGGTACAAAAGAGAGCAGTGGTATTTCAAGGCACTGAAGAGTCAAGGGATATCAGAAGGAATTTCCTCAGTACAAGGGTAGTCAGGAAGTGAAATGACTTGGTTGAATAATTAGTAATGTTTGTTTAATTCATGTTAGAAGCTAAACCCATCTGGGTTATTCAAGACGTGGTGGAGGCTTCACCCTCCGTCTGCTATGAATAAGTAGAGGCTGACTCCATACATAGTTTTAAAATTAGGAAAATTACTGGGCACCTGAACCTTGGAGGGATCAAGTCCTATAATCGACAAGAAGCAGGGCTAAGAGCTGAGACTCAGCCCCTGCAACCCCCATGTAGTGAGTACAAATAGGTAGAGCTAGCACACACACACACACACACACACACACACAAAGATCCTTTTACAACCTCAAACGAGCAATCAGATACCAATGTGCAGGTAAACATATGAAACTACACACGTGTGTATACACCTCCCGTATTAAGAGAAGAGCAATCACTTCGATTTCTCTGGCGATATACATTTACACGATCAAAACAGGTTTCCTTATCCTGCGGACACGACTTCGACGGGCGGCGGGGAGAGGTACGTGAAGGGACAGGAACCATCCCCCCCCCCGCCCTCCATCTGTGGCAGAGAGAGCAGGGAGGATTACCTGGGAAAGAAAGCGACAAAAAAAGGAAAGGAAGGGAGGGAGGGAAAGGAGACTGAGGTAGGGTGAAAGAAGGAAGTATCAAAAGGGAGGAATAGAGTAAGGACAGTTGGGAACGGGGTTACAGAAAGGGAGATTTAGCACCATCCTTGAAGGGTGTGAGGCCGAGAAGAGAGTACTTGTTGACATCACAAGAAGAAATAGAAATTAACTGAGATGGACCAAGGAATGGCATCGGCCCTTGGATTCATACGGCCTTCAAGCCATGTGAACTTTTAAAGTCAACAGTAATTAAAAACAACTGACTTGAGAAGGAATTGAGCAGAGCTCGCTCTCCCTTGATGAATCTTGCTAACTGCTGCTCCGGCGTCCTGGGCTCCACACCGGCGTCTTGGGTTCCACACCGGCGTCATGGGCTCCACACCGACGTCATGGGTTCCACACCTGCTGCCAAGGAGCTCGAGGAGCCCAACACTTTAAATTAGTGTTTCTCGACACATGTTACAATTCTACATGTACGTAAATTCCTGTACTCATAAGTATACAGGTATATGGTCCACGTATCATTCAAACAAAGTTATATATATATATATATATATATATATATATATATATATTATATATATATATATATATATATATATATATATATATATATATTTATTTATTTATTTATTTATTATCACACTGGCCGATTCCCACCAAGGCAGGATGGCCCGAAAAAGAAAACTTTCACCATCATTCACTCCATCACTGTCTTGCCAGAAGGGTGCTTTACACTACAGTTTTTAAACTGCAACATTAACACCCCTCCTTCAGAGTGCAGGCACTGTACTTCCCATCTCCAGGACTCAAGTCCGGCCTGCCGGTTTCCCTGAACCCCTTCATAAATGTTACTTTGCTCACACTCCAACAGCACGTCAAGTATTAAAAACCATTTGTCTCCATTCACTCCTATCAAACACGCTCACGCATGCCTGCTGGAAGTCCAAGCCCCTCGCACACAAAACCTCATTTACCCCCTCCCTCCAACCTTTCCTAGGCCGACCCCTACCCCGCCTTCCTTCCACTACAGACTGATACGCTCTTGAAGTCATTCTGTTTCGCTCCATTCTCTCTACATGTCCGAACCACCTCAACAACCCTTCCTCACCCCTCTGGACAACAGTTTTGGTAATCCCGCACCTCCTCCTAACTTCCAAACTACGAATTCTCTGCATTATATTCACACCACACATTGCCCTCAGACATGACAACTCCACTGCCTCCAGCCTTCTCCTCGCTGTAACATTCATCACCAATGCTTCACACCCATATAAGAGCGTTGGTAAAACTATACTCTCATACTTCCCCCTCTTTGCCTCCAAAGACAAAGTTCTTTGTCTCCACAGACTCCTAAGTGCACCACTCACCCTTTTCCCCTCATCAATTCTATGATTCACCTCATCTTTCATAGACCTATCCGCTGACACGTCCACTCCCAAATATCTGAATACATTCACCTCCTCCATACTCTCTCCCTCCAATCTGATATCCAATCTTTCATCACCTAATCTTTTTGTTATCCTCATAACCCTACTCTTTCCTGTATTCACTTTCAATTTTCTTCTTTTGCACACCCTACCAAATTCATCCACCAATCTCTGCAAGTCTGCCGTCTCCCACCGAGGCAGGGTGACCCAAAAAGAAAATACTTTCATCATCATTCAACACTTTCACTTCACTCACACATAATCACTGTTTTTGCAGAGGTGCCCAGAATACAACAGTTTGGAAGTATATACGTATAAAAATACACAATATATCCCTCCAAACTGCCAATATCCCAATCCCCTCCTTTAGAGTGCAGGCATTGTACTTCCCATTTCCAAGACTCAATTCCGGTTATATAAAATAACCGGTTTCCCTGAATCCCTTCACTAAATATTACCCTGCTCACACTCCAACAACTCGTCATGTCCCAAATACCATTCGTCTCCATTCACTCCTATCTAACATGCTCACGCACGCTTGCATGAAGTCCAAACCCCTCGCCCACAATACCTCCTTTACCCCCTTCCTCCAACCTTTTCGAAGACGACCCCTACCCCGCCTTCCTTCCCCTACAGATTTATACGCTCTCCATGTCATTCTACTTTGATTCATTCTCTCTAAATGACCAAACCACCTTAACAACCCCTCTTCAGCCCTCTGACTAATACTTTTATTAACTTCACACCTTCTCCTAATTTCCACACTCCGAATTTTCTGCATAATATTTACACCACACATTGCCCTTAGACAGGACATCTCCACTGCCTCCAACCGTCTCCTCGCTGCTGCATTTACCACCCAAGCTTCACACCCATATAAGAGTGTTGGTATTACTATACTTTCATACATTCCCTTCTTTGCCTCCAAAGATAACGTTTTTTGCGTCCACATATACCTCAATGCACCACTCACCTTTTTTCCTTCATCAATTCTATGATTAACCTCATCCTTCATAAATCCATCCGCTCACAAGTCAACTCCCAAATATCTGAAAACATTTACTCCTCCCCAATTTGATATCCAATTTTTCTTTATCTAAATCATTTGATACCCTCATCACCTTACTCTTTTCTATGTTCACTTTCAACTTTCTACCTTTACACACACTCCCAAACTCATCCACTAACCTTTGCAATTTTTCTTTAGAATCTCCCATAAGCACAGTATCATCAGCAAAAAGTAACTATGTCACTTCCCATTTTGTATTTAATTCCTCATAATTTAATCCCACCCCTCTCCCAAACACCCTAGCATTTACTTCTTTTACAACCCTATCTATAAATATATTAAACAACCATGGTGACATTACACATCCCTGTCTAAGACCTACTTTTACTGGGAAGTATTCTCCCTCTCTTCTACACACCCTAACCTGAGCCTCAATATCCTCATAAAAACTCTTTACAGCATTTAGTAACTTACCACCTATTCCATATGCTTGCAACATCTGCCACATTGCTCTCCTATCCACTCTATCATATGCCTTTTCTAAATCCATAAATGCAATAAAAACTTCCCTACATTTATCTAAATACTGTTCACATGTATGCTTCAATGTAAACACTTGATCTACATATCCCGTACCCACTCTAAAACCTCCTTGCTCATCCGCAATTCTACATTCTGTCTCACCTCTAATTCTTTCAATAATAACTCTACCGTACACTTTTCCTGGTATTCTAAGTAAACTTATTCCTCTATAATTTTTACAATGTCTTTTGTCCCCCTTCCCTTTACATAAAGGGACTATACACGCTCTCCGCCAATCCCTATATATATATATATATATATATATATATATATATATATATATATATATATATATATATATATATATATATATATATATATATATATACTATATATATACATACATATATATATATATATATATATATATATATATATATATATAGATAGATAGATATATAGATATATAGATAGATAGACAGATAGATAGATAGATAGGGAGAGAGAGGGGAAACAGGACAGAGATAACACAAAACTATGATAGGAATGAGATGAGAGTGTGAGGTGAGATCATCAGCGGAGCTTGAAATGAGAGTATGTCAGATTATGTTCCAGGCTTATCTCTGTCTCTCTCTCTCTCTCTCTCTCTCTCTCTCTCTCTCTCTCTCTCTCTCTCTCTCTCTCTCGTTTCATTCACACAAATAAGGCGAATTGAGGTTAAACAAGACAATGAGTGCAGATCTTGCCAGCGTGTAATGATCCAGGCCATATGAATCAAGAGGTTATAAACCTCTCTGATGAACCATTCTTAGGGCAGTTTCCTCCCTAATTCATAAGGTCGAGAATTCAAAACTTCATTTACTAAATGTTTCTATCATGCGGTCAATCTCGTATGTGTGTGTGTGTGTGTGTGTGTGTGTGTGTGTGTGTGTGTGTGTGTGTGTGTGTGTGTGTGTGTGTGTGTGTTTAAAGGAACGAAACACTTACGATGGCGTAGCAGGAAGTATGGAAATAGAATAAATTAGAAGAATATCGCTGATAATGATAGATAAAGCTGAGGAAGATAATGATGAGAGGATATTCTAGTTGAGGTGACTAGTGGGGTGACTAGTGGGGTGACTAGTAGGGAGACTCGTACACTCAAACAGATGCAAAGAAGTACACAAGCTTGGACGGTCACCAGCCGCCCAGGCGGACATGAAGGAGACGCCATCATGGACCCGCAGCAACAAACACCAGCACTGTCCTCCCCCTTAATTAAAGACTCCTCCTCGCCCTGTTTGTTCTACAGGTCTTAAGTACCACAGCACACGTACGCGAGGCCTTTTATCTGAGAGCTACAAGGAGGACACCAGCGTGGCTCAGAGTGGACATCAGCAGACACTGCCAACCACCACTGTGGACCACGGCAGACATCAGCAGATATTGAATCACAGCAGACACTGAACCACAGCAGACATCAGACACTGGACCACAGCAGATTAGCTAAAGCCGCTGCTCAGGAGCTTATCAGGAATACATAGCAAACTATTGGCAAAAAAAAAAAAGCAGGAAATGCAATAGTTGCCTGGGCCAGGTGGATGGTGTACAAAAGCTTATAGAAGAGTATAGCTGGTGAAAGCGTGTACATAGCAAAGTGCTGATAGTGAGGGCGGTGTAGGCGGGAAGAAGGGCAAACAGAGAAAGAGTATGCAAAGAGAGGAAATTTAAACAGAGAAAGATGAAGATTGTAGACATAGAAAGGGAAGGAATGTACAGTAAATTCCCTTTGAAGCTTCTCTATATGATTAGATTTTTTATTTTTATTTCTTTTTTTTTGGCAAATACGCTTGAAAAAATGCCTGAAAATTTCATTAGTGCATTCCTAAAAGGCCTCTTCATTGGCTATTCAACTTTCAGCTTTATTTTTTTCAACCTCAGTTACAAAAAAAATTCAATTTGTAAAGAAACTTCATAAGAGAGGGAGAGAGGGAGAGGGGGAGAGAGAGAGAGAGAGAGAGAGAGAGAGAGAGAGAGAGAGAGAGAGAGAGAGAGAGAGAGAGAGAGAGAGAGAGAGAGAGAGAGAGAGAGAGAGAGAGAGAGGGAGAGAGGAGTCCACACGCACAACCTGGCTATGGGAAAGAGGTAATTGGCCAGCCCTTTGCTCTGAGCTTGCCACCACCGACTGGAATGCTCTTCTCCAGGGGGATGTTGACAACCAAATGAAAGCCTTCACTGGACACATCTTTAATCTACAACAAGAACACATTCCTCACCGGCAATATGTGTGACAAAGCCTACAGATCATCCTTGGTTTGGCTTTCGTTGTAGAGAGGCTGCTACTGCTAAGTACAAGGCATGGCAAAGGTATAAGAGACATCCTACCACCTATAACAGGATCTTGCACAGGCAAGCAGGTAAGCATATGGGTGTCGTTCAAAAGTGGGCCATTGCTAAATGGGAGATGGACACAAGAAGAAAGCTAGCATCAGGTAGGGTAGGCTCCAAAACCTGGTGGTTCCTGGTCAAGGACAGACAAGGTTATCTGCCTGATGAACTCATTCCACCTCTAAATCTACAGGATGGGACCACCTCTACTAGCAGTCAAGAGAAAGCGGACCTCTTTGCCGAACACTTTGATACCAAAATGCAAGTTCCTGATCCAGCAAGGGACCCTCCTTGGCTAGCTGCAAGAACTGTGTCAAAACTGTCAGTGGTGACAAGAAGGCAGAAAGAGGTGCACTTCCTTCTTAAATCGCTTGACCAAGAAAAGGCTGAGGGCCCAGACAAGTTGAGCCCAAGATTGCTGTGATGTGCAGACAAGCTAGCAGCACCTCTAACTCACATCTTTCAGTACTGCCTAGTACAGTGTAAATGGCTTTCTCTGTGGAAAGATGCAAATGTAGTCCCTGTTCACAAAAAGAAGAGCAGAGCAGAAATCAGCAACTACAGACCAGTGTCACTCCTGTCAATCACTGGCAAGCTCCTTGAGGCTATAATCTCAAGACAAATGACAGAGTTTTTTTGACTACCACTCATTACTTTGTGACCGTCAATATGGCTTTAGGAAAGGTTACTCTGCTGCTGATCTGTTGTTAAACCTCTCTACTAAGTGGCACCAGTCACTGGATGAATCCAAAGTCAGCTGAGTGGTAGCACTGGACATTGCTGGTGCTTTCGACCGAGTGTGGCACCAGGGCCTCTTAGCAAAACTGCAAGCTCTGGGAATTGCAGGCTCTACGCTATGTCTCCTCAGTGATTACCTTCATGGTAGATCTCTAAGGGTAGTTCTCAATGGAATAGAATCAGCAAGACATCGTATCGGGACAAGTGTTCCACAAGTAAGTGTTCTGGGACCTTTATTATGGAATGTCCACTTCAATGACCTTCTTTATCTTATCCCAGAATCCCATGCATATGCAGATGACTGCACACTGACATTCACTTATCCAAGAGAAGAAATGCCAGATGCTCTAAGCTACATCCATCACCAGCTAAGAACTATATCAGCTTGGGGAAATAGATGGCAAGTAACATTTGCACCTGAGAAAACACAAATGATGATGATCTCCAGGCACCAAGATGATAATGCCGGTGCAGTAGTAAGGATGAATGGGAGGGTGTTTGCACCTGGGGAAGAAGTTGATATCCTTGGGGGTGAAATTTGACTCCAAACTGACCATGAAAAACCACGTTGTAAATCTTGCAAACAAGGCAGCCAGGAAGCTTACAGCGCTTCGCCGTATTTTGCATCTGCTTTACAGGAGGGGTTGCAAAATTTTGTACGAGGCACAAGTACGCTCACACCATGAGTGTGCTCCACTTTCTTGGTTCGCCTGGCCCCCCTTCTCATCTGCGACTGCTTGACAGAGTAGAAAACAGAGCAAGGCGTCTCATCTCTCGGCTGGACCAATCCTGGATAGATCAGTCATTTCAGCAGAGCCTTCAGCACAGGAGGGATGTGGGTGGCCTTACTGTTTTGTACAAGGCCAATATTGTAAAAGTCCCACACTTGGATCCACTTCGAGGACAGCGTGAATTAAGTTTCTATACCACAAGACGGGCAGAAAGCAGCAACTTCACTCTAGCTGTATCCTTCTCCAGAACATCACTTCATCTGAGATCATTTATTCCCAGGATGACTTGAGTCTGGAACACATTCGTACAGCATTATGATGTCAATTAGATAAAGTCAGTTGATCAGAGGAAAATGCTGGCCCACAGATGGCTCCAACTTCATCCTGTTCCCTACTTGTATGTTTGATAACAATAAAAATGATTTCAAATGAGCTGATGTAGGTAACAGCTCTTAGCTTGTCAATAAAGTTAGGAATCCTTAACCTGTAAATAGCTTGTCAATAAAGCTAGGGATCCTTAACCTAACCTTGTTAAACCCTGTGTAAAAAAGAGAAAGAGAGAGAGAGAGAGAGAGAGAGAGAGAGAGAGAGAGAGAGAGAGAAAGTTCTCCAACAACACAAAAGTGTAAACGACGTATGAAACTAAACATGAAAAAATGAACAAGTTAATCAGGAAAGTTGAACAATAAAATGTGGTGTGTAAAACACTTACAGTGACGGAGTTTAGTGAGATACAATGTTGCAGAGAGGTAAACATGGATTTTAGAGAGATACAATGCATGTTACAGAGAGGTAAACATGGATTTTAGAGAGATACAATGCATGTTGCAGAGAGGTAAACATGGATTTTAGAGAGATACAATGCATGTTGCAGAGAGGTAAACATGGATTTTAGAGAGATACAATGCATGTTGCAGAGAGGTAAACATGGATTTTAGAGAGATACAATGCATGTTGCAGAGAGGTAAACATGGATTTTAGAGAGATACAATGCATGTTGCAGAGAGGTAAACATGGATTTTAGAGAGATACAATGCATGTTGCAGAGAGGTAAACATGGATTTTAGAGAGATACAATGCATGTTGCAGAGAGGTAAACATGGATTTTAGAGAGATACAATGCATGTTGCAGAGAGGTAAACATGGATTTTAGAGAGATACAATGCATGTTGCAGAGAGGTAAACATGGATTTTAGAGAGATACAATGCATGTTGCAGAGAGACAAACATGGGTTTTAGAGAGATACAATGCATGTTGCAGAGAGACAAACATGGATTTTAGAGAGATACAATGCATGTTGCAGAGAGATAAACATGAATTTTAGTGAGATAGAAAGAGATAAACATGAATTTAGAGAGATACGAAGAGATAAACAAAAATTTTAGAGATACAAAGAGATAATCATGGGTTTAGATACATAACGTGTGTACAGCAAAGAGATAATAAACATCTATGATAAACGAAACAGACGGGAAACCTGCAAATATATTAGAAGAGAGGAGAAGGGAGAAGAGAGATGAATGACTAGAGAAGCCAGGGAAAAAGAGAAGAACGACAGGCCTTTTTGCAGGTGAAAGGCTCTTGATCCAACGAACTGAAGCCATCCTTTCCTTCCTTGGATCAAACCTGACATTCTCCCAATAGCTGTGTTACCCGTACGGGTGAAGATAGAGCTTTCCCATTTAAAATAATTTAAATTAAAAGGGTTAAACTAGGTTTTAGTTGGTTTAGCGCTTAGATTTATAATAATAATAATAATAATAATAATAATAATAATAATAATAATAATAATAATAATAATAATAATTAAACGGGGTTTGGTTAGATTGATGTAAGAACTTGTCTGCCTCGCTTAACCAAAACTTCCATGCTATAAGTGGCAGGAAAGTGGGTAAGGCAAGGGAGCTGGCGGGGCAGGGAAAGGGAGGCTAGGCAGGGTAAAGGGGGCGTGGTAGGGAAGGGCGGCTGGTCAAGGGATTTGGCCAGGGTCAGAAGATGGCCAGATAAAAACTTTCGAATTCAGGACATGTGAGAGACAGAGGAGGTGATTCAACCCCCCCTGGTGATGGACGGGGGGGGTGAAGCCCCCAACACACACTGTGGACACCACAGCACGAGTGACCCGACCTACGGAGAGCACACTGTGTACACAACCACAGTAAAACACTGCACAACACCGCAGTTGATCAGAGAAAACTGTTACCTCATATTATGAGTCACTTTTACTGATAATGACATCACGGCGAGTCGAAAAAGCTGTCTATTAACTTTGCTATGAGAAGGAAGAGGAAGAGGAAGAGGAGGAGGAGGAGGAGGAGGAGGAGGAGAATGATAAAGAATGAGAAGAGGAGGAATGTTCCTCGTAACTTATTAAATAACACCCAAATTTATGTGTTTATTGCGTTAATTAAAGTAAATTGATTTTTTTAAATTAAAATTTCGCTGGCATGATGCTGCTAACCCCAGACAAAAATGTTTTGACGTTAGAGAAGAGATTTATAATGACTCTGAACATTATTCGAGACTGGCCAAAGCCAGTAAGGATTATTATATGAGCAAAAATATATATTTTTTTTCACATCGCCATTTAAAAATCTTCTACGTATCATTAAGAATTTTAAAGCAATTTTTTTGCCCCCCTGCGGAAGATCAGTGACTTTAACCTGCAGAGGATGGTTAACCTCTGACCTCCCCAGCTCGGAGTATTAGTGGAGCCAGTCTGATAAACCTGCTGGTCGGACACACACACGTTTCCAGGGGTAGCTCTTTATCCGGTGATCGTTTCGCTCTAGGTAGAGCTTTTTTCAAGTCACGAGCTCTATTTAGAGCGAAAGGTTGTCCCCCTGAAAGCGTGTTCTACATGCTTGCCTGCCGAGGTTTCGAGGCCCCGGTCAGCTTGCTGCGGTCTTCGCCGGCACTCTGGTCGAACCGGACCATTACATCTCACATTCTTTCTGCTTAAATGCCCTCATATTGTAGCTGGTGTGATGCCTTTATAATTCAAGGTGTTACATGACCTCGAGAGTATATATGGTGCATAAACTCACGTCTGTATCTACCAGGTGTACATGCAAAGAATGTTTTTTATATCTACATGGGGTTTGTTAGAAACTACCTGGTATGTGTATCTTCCTGTAGTGTGTGTGTGTACTCACCTATTTGTGGTTGCAGGGGTCGAGTCCTAGCTCCTGGCCCCGAGGTGTGTGTGTGTGTGTGTGTGTGTGGATGTAGAGGAAACGCAGGTACACGACAGGTGACCTGATTTGGGACATATATATGCACCGTTTACCCGTCTCAATCCATTGTCTGGTGGTGCACTACACAACTGGTGGATCTGTAGGACACATAAGAATAACTGGACACATAAGAATGGCTGGAGCCATAGAAGGCAGGCAGGGGATCAACCCTAGCGTCATAAACATGTGGAGGTGAGCTATATGGCCTGGCTGCCCTCCGTAGCCTGCTGGCGGATCCTCAAGTGGAACGAAGGGAATTAAAAGGTGCTTTGTTGAGCCTACGAAGGGAACATATGTTGAATAGTTTTTACTGATTTTTTTTGTGTTGTTGTTTTTGATGGTCAATATGGAGAATAACTCCTCCTTTTTTAATATGTTAATTCTCGAATAATTAAGTGAGTGTACTAGTAAAATTTTGTGCTATTGAAAAAACAAAGTTTTTAAGAAAAATTCCCCACCGCCCAAAAATTTGGTTTAGGTTTGTTAGGTTATTTAGGTTAGGTTAGGTTAGGTTGGTTAGGGGTAGGTTGGGTTTTTGGTTAGGTTGGGTTAGGTTAAATTGTTGGAGTTTGGTTGGTAGGTTTGGTGGGTTTGGGGTTATTTTAGGGGTTAAGTTAGGTTGGTTAGGTTTTAGGTTGGTGGGTTTGGGGTTAGGTTAGTTAGGTTAGGTTTGGTAGTTGGGTGGGTTGGGGTTAGGTAGGTTGGGTTAGGTTTGAGGTTGGTTAGGTTAGGTTTGGGTTAGGTGAGGTTGGGTTGGGTTAGGTTGGCGGGTTAGGTTAGGTTAGGTTGGTGGGGTTGGGTTGGGTTGGTTGGGGTTAGGGAGGTTAATTTAGAAATTAGGTTGGGTTAGTTAAAGTGGGTTTGGCTTAGGTTGGGTTGGGTTTGGGTTGGTTAGTTAGGTTAGGTGGGTTAGGTTAGGTGGGGTTTGGGGTTGGGTTAGTTGGTTTAGGTTAGGTATTGGGTTTGGGTAGGGTTGGGTTGGTTAGGTTAGGTGGGTTAGGTTAGGTTAGGTTTTAGGTGATTTTTGGGTTGGGGTTGGGTTGGTTAGTTTGGTTGGGTTTAGGTTAGGTTAGGTGAGGTTGGTTAGGTTGGGTTAGGTTGGTTGGGTTTTGGTTGGGTTGGGTTTTGAGGTTTGGTTGGGTTAGTTAGGTTAGGTTGGGTTGGGAAAGGTTAGGTTAGGTGGGGTTGGGGTATTTGGGTTTTTTGTAACCAAGCATAAAGTACCCTTTTTTTTTTTCCCAAACTCAAACAGAATTGTCTATTTCCATGACTCTTTTAAAGGTGATATAATTTCTACGAAAAAGGTCACAAAATTCTTCAAAAAGGTCACAGGCCCCGCCTCGAAAAGACGACAGAACCACTCGCAAGTCGCAGATGCTCTGAAATACTCTTTTTCAATTCAAATGAACCTTAAAATGAATTCTAAAAAAATTTTAAGCAATCTTTTAGGTCCCTTTGGCCCAAAGTTGTTGGATGACGACACTGACAACTGTCACATTGTTTGTGGCGGTGGTGCTGGTGGGGTTTGGTGGTGTTGGTGGGGGTGTTGGTGGTGTGTTGGGGTGTTGGGGGTGTTGGTTGGGTTGGTGGGGTGTTGGTGGTTTGGGGGGTGGTGTTGGGGGTTTTGGGTGGTTTTGGTGGTGGTGTTGGTGGGGTGTTGGTGTGTTGGTGGTGGTTTTGTGGTGGTGTTGGTGGTGTTGGGGTGTTGGTGGGGGTTTGGTGGGGGGGGGTTTGGGTGGTGGTGTTGGTGGGGGTTTTTGTGGGTTTGGTGGTGTTGGTGTGTTGGGGTGTGTTGGTGGTTTTTTGGTGGTGTTTTGGTGGTTTGGGGGTGGTGTGGTGGTTTTTTGGTGGTGGTTTTTGGGGTGGTGTTGGTGGTGTTGGGGGTGTTGGGGTGGTGTGGGGGTGTTGGGGGTGTTGGGGTGGTTTTGGGTGTGGTGTTTTGGTGTTGGGGGTGTTGGTGGGGGTGTTGGGGGGGTGTTGGGGGTGTTGGTGGGGGGGTTTTGGTGGTTTTGGGTGTGGTGGTGGGGGGTGTTGGGGGTGTTGGGGGTGGGGGTGTTGGTGGTATGGTGTGGTGTTGGGGGGTGTTGGTGGTGTTGGTGGTTTTGGGTGGTTTTGGTGGGTTTTGGGGGTGTTTGTTGGTGGGGGTAGTGGTATGGTGTTGGTGGTGGGGTGGTGGTGGTATTTTTGGTGGTGTTGGGGTGGGTTGGTGGTGTTGGTGGGGGTTTGGTTTTGGGTAGGGGGTAGTGGTGTTGGTGGTGGGGGTGGGGGTGGGGTGGTGTTGGTGGTGGTGTTGGGGTGGAGTGGTGGTAGTGGTAGGGGTTTGGTGGTGGGGGGGTGGTGGGGTATGGTGTTGTAGTGGTGGGGGTAGTGGGGGGTGGTGGTTTTGGGTGGGGGTGGTGGGTGTGGTGTGGTGGTGGTGTGGGTGTTGGTGGGGTGGGTGGTGTAAAAGGGTGGTTGGGGGTGGTTGGTGGTGTTTGTGGGGTTGGTGGGGGTGGGTGGGTTGGGGTGGGTTGGGGGGTTTGGTGTTGTTGGTGGTGGTGTGGTTGGTGGGGTGTTGGTGGTGGGGGGGTGGGTGGTGTTTTGGGGGTGGTGTTGGTGGTGTTGGTGTGGTGGTGGTGTAGGGTATGGTTGGTGGGTGTTGGGTGGTGGGGGGTTTTGGGTTTTTGTTGTTGGGGGGTTGGGGGGTTGGGGTGGTGGGGGGGTTGTGTAGTGGGGGTGTGGTGGTTGGGGTGGTGGGTTTTGGAGGGTGTGGTGGTGGTGGGGGTGGTGGTGTGGTGGGGGGTGGGGGGTTGGTGGGTGGGGTTGGTGGTGGGGGTTTGGTGTTTTGGGGGTGTGGTGGGGTGGTGGTGGTGGTGTTAAAAAGGGTAGGGGTTGGTGGTGGGTTGGTGGGGGGGTTGGGGTGGTGGGGTGGTGGTGTTGGTTTGGGGTTTTGGGGGTGGTGTTGGTGGGTGGGGGTTTGGTGTGGTGTTGTGGTGGTGGGGTAGGGTGGTGGGTGGGGTGATAGTGTAGGGTTTTGGGTTTGGGGGTTTGGTGGGGGGTGGTATTGGGGGTGGAGGGGTGGTGGTTTTTGGGGGGTTTGGTGGGTTTTGGGTTTGGGTTTTGGGGTGGGGTTGGTGGGGTGGGGGGTAGTGGGGTGGTGGTTGGTGTTGGTTGGTGTTGGTGGTGTGGGGGGGTGGTGGTGGTGGTTGGGGGGGGGAAAGGGGGTGGGTGGTGGGTGTTGGGGGGGTTTGTGGTGGTGGTTTTGTGGTGGGGGGGGTGGGGGATGTTGTGAGTGGGGGTGTTGGGGGTTTGGGGGTTTTTGTGTATGGTATTGGGTTGGTGGTGGTGGTTTTGGTGTTTTTGGTGTGTTGGTGGTTTTGGTGGTTGGGGTTTGGTAGGGTGGTGGGGGGGTTTTGGTTTTATTTGTATGTTTTTTGGTGGTTTTATGTGGGGGTAGGGGGGGTTTGGTTTTTGGGGGGGTTTGGGGGGGGTTTTTGGGGGGTGGGGGGTTTGGTTTGTGGGTTTGGGGTGGTTTGGGGGAGGGTGGTGGTGACATGAATTTTGGTTTTTAAGGTTAGGGTGGTATCGTGTTTGGGAGATTGAGAAGTAAATCGAGGGGGGTTATTTCCCCTTTTTCCCTTTTTGGGGTTGCGGGGGGTCGATCCCACCCCTTTGGCCCCGCCTTTTTCGTATTGCTACTAGGGGTCCTCTCTCTCCCTGCCCCATGACTCTATCATCCTCGCCTTAAAACTATGTAGGTTTCCCGCCTCCCCACATCACTTTTTAGCTATTCCCTGGCTGACTACTCTATGACGAAGAAATATTCCTAACATCCTTTGATTCATCTGAGTCTTCAACTTAATTGTGACCTCTTGTGTCTGTGTCCCCCTTTTGGAAAAAATCCCCTCTTTGTCCACCTCGTCTTTCCGCCGTTTTTTTTTTTTGTCTTTCAAGTCTCCCCCGACCCTCCTGGGCCCCCATGTCGTCAGGCCGATTTCCCCCAACCTTCTTCATAGGACAAATCCCCCTAGCTCTGGGGCTAACTTGTTTCAAACCTTTCACTTTCTCATTTTTTTGACGTGCTTACTAGGGGTGGGTTCCAAACGGTGCTGCAAATCCATTGGGGCCCCAACGTGATGGGTACGAGTCTTAACGAATCCTTATGAGGGATCGGAACGCTATCCGTGGTTTGCCAGGCGCCCCTATGCTTCAGCAGTTATCTGATTATCGCCTCAGGGATATGCTCGGTGTTTTACCCACCCCCCCGATCTTTTTCCTTGATGAGGTTTCAGTCTTTGGCCATCTAAAATATTTGTGTTGCGGTCTTTTTTGCCCTTCCCCAATCTTCATGACTTTGCATTTGGGAGGGGTTAAAAATTTAAAAAGCCAGTTGCTGGACCAGGGTTGTACCGTCCAATCTCTTTTGTAGTCCTGCCTGATCCCCTCCGATTTGATTCTTCTCCCTTAACTTCACATCGTCTGCAAACAAGGACACTTCTGAGTCTACCTTCCCTAGTCGTTCACGTATACCCAAAAACAGCACAGGTCCTGGGACTGACCCCTGTGGACCCCGCTTGTCACAGGCCCCCACTCTGACACCCGTCGCGTCATGACTCGTTGTGCCCCCCTGTCAAATTTCCGATCCAGAGCAGTCCCTTTCCTTTATGTTGCCTGGTCCTCTAGCTTTTGCGTAAACCCCTTTTGAGGAAATGTGTCGAAAGCCCTTTTTGCAGTCCAAAAATACGCAGTCGATCCACCCCCTCCTCTTGCTTACTTTGTCACCTTTTCAAAACTCTAGTAGGTTGTGACCAGGGGTTTCCTTCCCTGAAACCGGTGGTTTTTCAATTAAACCTTGTTTTTTTTCCCGGTGCCCCACCACTCTCCTCCTGTGATCTTCTCCATGACCTTGCATACTATACACGTTTGTGATACAGGTCGTAGTTTAGTGCCCATGTCTGCTCCCTTTTTTTAAAATTGGACCATTTGCCCTTTTCCATACCCCGGGAGTTGCCCATTTCAAATGATGTGTTGAAGACTTTGTTAAGGCTCACACAATATTCCCGCCCCTCTTTTTTGGGCCCAGGAGAGATTTTTGTCTGGTCCCCACCGCCCCCTTTGAGGGTCAAGTTCGCAAGCAGCTTTTCCCCCCCTCCTTGGTTATATGTACCTCACCACACTTGCTGGGGTGCCCCCCCCGTTCTATTTCTTGGATTTCCCACTGGTTTCCACTGTAAATACCTCTTTAAATCTTTTGTTAGCTCCTGCATACCTCTCGGTCGTTTTGTGAATTCCCCATCACCCTTCCTCAGTTGAAATTTCCTGGTCCCCGACTGTTGTTTTCCTCCCGAGTGGCTGTACCAGCTTTGGGGGCATCTTTTCTTTTGTTCATGTCATTTTTATTGTCTCTGAGCCTCCCTTTTTATCTGGGGCTATTTTTTCTGGCTTTTCGGCTGATTTCTTTATTTCCTGAGTTCTCGTTTCTTACCTTTTCCATTCTCTAGTACACCTAGTTTTGCCTCCCACACCTCTGGGTGAACCAAGGGACTCGTTCTGTTTTTCCCATTATTTTTGTTTTTGTTCTGTGTGTGTGTGGTGTGTGTGTGTGTGTGTGTGTGGGTGTGTACACTCATTTAAATTTTGGTTGCAGGGGTCAGACTCACTCCTGGCCCGCCTCTTTTTTCTGATGCTACTGGGGCCTCTCTCTCCCGCTCCAGAGCTTTATCATACCCTCTTAAAACAGTATGGTCCCTGCCTCCCTACCTCACTTCTAGGTATTCCACTTCCTGACTACTCATGACGAAGAAATACTTCCCAACATCCCTTTGACTCACGGGGGCTTTAACTTCCAATTGTTTGTGTGTGTGTGTTGTACTCACCTAGTTGAGGGTTTCAGGGGGCGATGTGTGTGTGTTGGTGTTCTCACCTAGTTTTACCACCCATTGAGGTTGCGGGGGGTCGAGTCCGAACTCCTGGGGCCCGCCTCTTCACTGTCGCTACTAGGTCACTTTTCCCTGAGCCGTGAGCTTTATCATACCTTCTTAAAGCTAGTATGGATCCTGCCCCACTACATCGCTTCCCAAACTATTTCCACTTACTGATACCCTGGGCTAAAAAATATTTCCTAACATCCCTTGATTCACTGCTCTTCAACCCCAAACTTTTCCCCTTTTACGGGTTCCAATCCGGGAACCCCTGTTTTTGTCCACCTTTAAATTTCCCTCTCAGTATTTGTATGTCGTTATCACCCCCCCCTACTCTCCTGCCCCAGGTCGTCGGGTTGTTTCCCTTAACCTCTCCTCTAGACAACTCTTAGCTCGGGGACTATCTTTTGCAAACCTTTGCATTTTCTCTGTTTCTTTACTGCTTGGCTAGTGTGGATTCCAAACTGGTCCCGCTACTCCAACGTACGCCTAACGTACAGGGTGTACGGGGCCTAATAAACCTTATTAAGATGTGGGAATGCTGTTTGAGGTTGCGGGCCCCAAAGCTGCAGCATTATTTGGTTAATGTCCTTTCGGGAGATGTGCCTGGTTTTTAAACCACCCCAAATTTTTTTTCCTTGAGTGAGGTTTGTAGTTGGGGCCCCCCTAGACTGACTCCATCTGCTGTTTTTTTCCCCTTCCTTGTGTTGTGGTGTGTTGTGTGTGGTGTGGTGGTGGTGTTTGTGGTGGTGTTGTGTGTGTATGTGTGTGTGATGTGAGGTGTGTGTGTGTGTGGTGTGTGTTGTGTGTGTGTGTGTGGTGTGTGTGTGTTGGGTGGGTGTTGGGGTGTGGGGAAAAGGAAAATTAATCCCATTCTTTGAAACGGGAAAACTTTATGGAAAACATATATGTATGAGGGTGGGGTACTCTCTCTGGGCGGGGGGTGACACTTGAAACTGATTGAGAAGGCCATGGGAAACCCCTATGATTTAAACGATGAAGATGGGGGGTATGGGTGGGGGGGGGGGAAAAAGAGGTTGAAAATGGGGGGGGGAAACAGTTGTAAAAAAGGGCTTCAGCTGAATTTATAAAATAAAGACAATAATCGGGTCAGCAAAAAAAGGGGGGACAAAAGGGGGCAGCAAGGGACGCTCCCTTAAGGTTTACATACTAATACGGGAGTGTAAAAAAAAAAATAGA
Source organism: Cherax quadricarinatus (assembly GCF_026875155.1). Taxonomy (NCBI): domain Eukaryota; kingdom Metazoa; phylum Arthropoda; class Malacostraca; order Decapoda; family Parastacidae; genus Cherax; species Cherax quadricarinatus. The sequence goes on from NC_069409.1 coordinate 69,242,049, forward strand.
TGACTAAGATTAATTGCAAGTGCAGGAGACATAGAAAATATTGCTATAACGAACCGGGCTCAATCTAAAGATAGAAGATGCCCTCTGAAGTCACATACAATTTAAAATTATCCACACTGACAGGCAACAGGAAAGGGTGGGGGTAGGATGTATGTCAAGACAATTTAAATTTTTTGTTTTAGACAAATTTTAAATTAAACGTCAGCCACGAATCTGTTTTGGTTACACTTCTCGAGGGCCCGGGAAAAAAATTTTTTTTTGGGGTGTGATTTACAGGCCCCAAATCTTGATGGGGGAGTGCATAAACTTCTATGGACAAATTCGTAAGGCATCACAAAAAAAAATGTTGTGCTAAGGGAGATTCAACTATAACAGATTGACTGACAATTTGACAGGAAAATTTAGAGTCGGGTGACTTTTTTAAATACGATCCGGGATTTTTTTTTAAAACATTTTGCAGAGCCAACAGGGGAAATAACCTCCTTGACTTGGTTTTTTCCATAGGAAAACACTAATTTAATAATCTTGAGGAAAATGATAGCTGGGGAAAGTGATCACAAATCACCAGTTTTAATATATCAGGGAATTCCCCTAAAAGGGCAATCAATCTCCGTCCCTGACTTTCGTTTGGGTGATTTCATGGGACTGAAAATTACTTGGTGGGCTGAACTGGAATGACCTGACTAAGGGTCAGGTGGTGGTGATTTTCCCGATAATCTTTCCGGGGCATATTCTACTGCTCATCAAATTATGTTCCAAAATTTGGGAAAAATCAGATCAAAACAAAAATGATCCTAAATAGAAAAATAAATTAAAATATCTGAGGGGTCAAAAAGGGGGCAAATAGGCAAATCAAAAGGGGAGGGGGGGAAAATTGAGAAATCATAAATTCGTTAAAGAGAGAAATAAAAAAGGGAATTAGAAAAGAAAAAAGAATTATGGGGTTAAATTCAAGAGAATCGAAGACAACCCAAAATTTTTTCAGGTATACAAATAAGATCAGGGACAAGATAGCCCCCTCAAAAGTTCCCGGTCACTCACTGACAGTGAAGGAAAAGTGTAAATTTTTAACACATACTTCCCCAGTTTTACACAGGGGGATACCACGATATTCCAGTAATTAAATTAAATTTTGAACAGGACAAATAAACTGTTCTATTTTGGGCACAATGACATGGTCCTTAGGGGAAATAGATAAATTAAAACCTAAAAAAATCCCCAGGGGCCCCGATGAACTGTATGCAGGTTCTAAAGGGAAATTTAAAAAAGGACTTTCACACCTTTGGCTAATCTTTTCAACATATCACTACAAACTGGCATGGGCCAGATAAGTGGAAAATGCAAAATGGATACCTATTTTTTAAACAGGGGACAGGGCCTTAGCTTCGAACTATGACCCAAAAAAGCCTAACCCCATAGTGGGAAAATTTTTGGAATCAATAATTTTGCCGAGGCATTCGTACCACCTTTTAAAACATAAATAATCAAAAATCTCGCTGGTTTACAAAGGGCGTTCCTGCCTTAAAAGAATTTATTAACTTTTTTCACTAAGGGGATTTAGGGGGAGACATGGTAATGAAAATGATATTTTGTATATGGACTTCAGTAAGGCTTTTTACGGTCCCACCAGAGACTATTGGGAAATTAAAGCACAGGAATAGGGGGAGAAATTTTTTTCCCGGGTAGAGGGATGGGTGACAAATAGGACAAGAGTTTCATAAATGGGGAGAAATCAGAGTGGGGGAAATGTCACGAGCGGGGTTCCCCAGGGGCAGTTTGGGGCCCCCCGCTGTTCACAATCTACATAAACGACATAGATGAGGGCATAAAAGCGACATCGGGAAGTTTTCCGAGACACCAAAATAGGCCGTCGATTCATTCACGGGACATTGAGCCTCCAGGGAAATTTGAATAGCGACGGGTCGGAGAATGGCAATGCTTTTTTAAAAGACAAATGCAAAGTTCTAAATTTTGGGACAGACAATAACCATGCCACATATAAACAAATAATGTAGATCTTAATATTTCGGATTGCGAAAAAAATTTAGGGTTCTGGTTTGCAGAAAAGAAACCAAACAACGTGCAAAGGTTTTTCCCAAAAAAGCTAAAGAATCCTTGGCTTCATATCAAAAGCATAAATAAAGGAAATCCTCAGTTGTTTTTCAACTCTATACATCCTTGGTTTGGCCCATTTAGATTAGCTGCACAGTTTGCACCTTTAAAAAAATGGATATAAAATTTTCTGGGAAAAAGTACAAAGGGGGATACAAAGTTATCCCATTTTCAAAACCTTCCCATAGATAGACTAAGGGCCCTGAATCTGCACTCCAGAAAGACTAGAATTAGGGGGGTATGATTGAGGTTATAAATGGAAGACAGGAATAAATAAAGGGGGGTAAATATGTCTGAAAATATCTAGCCTAGAAAAACTCGCAGCAAGGTTTTAAGTTGGGAAAAATTCAGATTCAGGAAGGATATAGGAAAGTACGGTTTGGGAATAAGGTTGGGATGAGTGGAACAAACTCCCAATACCGTTATAGAGGGCCAAACGTTTGTACTTTTTAAAAAAGTTGGGGAAAAAACATGAGTGGATGTGGTGGGTGTAGTTAGACCAAAGCTTGCTAAAAAGGCGGGTTTCCGTGTTTTCCCCCCTTTTTCAATGTGCCTGACCCCGACTATTTTTGGGGGCATGGGTTAAACCGGTAGGAGACTTGGACCTGCCGCAGGGCCAACCTTCTGCATGTTCCTTTGTTCTTATTTCTTATGTATGTTCTTATGTGTGTGGTGTGTGTTGGTGTTGTGTGTGTTGTGTGGTGTTGTTGTGGAGTGTGAGTGTGGGTTGGTTTGGTGTTTGGTGTGTGTGGTGTGTGTGTGTTGTGTGTGAGTGTGTGTTGGTGAGTGTGTTGTGTGTGTGTGGGGGGGGGGGGTGTGTGTGTTGTGTGTGAGTGTGTGTGTGTGTGTTGGTGTGTGGTTGTGTGTGTGTGTGTGTTTTGTGTGTGTGGTGGTGTGAGTAATTTAAAAAACGTATGGTGGGGAAGCTGTGGTGGAAAAGTGAGTGCTGTATAGGAATATGGGGATGAAACAGGACTTCCCTCTCTCATCCCCAACCTCCTTCCCACCCTTCTTCCCATACACCAACAACACTGGAGTCTTGAATATATTTCAAACGTAAATGCTAAAGCAGAGTCCATCAAGACGCGAGAGAGCCTCAGTGCAGCGCTCTGCTGTACAGATAACGTAGCAGCAGTTTCCAGGGACTGAGGAGAGGGCGATGAGAGCGAGGAGCAGAAAGGAGGAGGAGGAGGTACGGCTGACGACCCACCACGAGATTAATCTCTCGCACCTGAGCTCAAAATCTTGCTTATGATGGTGGTATGTGTGAGCCGACACTGCCAGACTTCAAGATACCGTCCCTGTGCACTTTCTCTGCCCCATACTGGGCTGCACCAGTGATTGTCTGAAATACAATCGTCGGAGGAATCTGAGTCGGACTTAGGGGCTGTATGTTACATTATACTGCTGCGACCAAAGTCAATGAAAAAATCGGTTAATTCTCAAAATTCTTAGTTCCTACTGATGAAAAATGCACTGAGAGATGGCATTTAACTCAAAGAAACATATACTGAACTAAATTCTTTTATATTTATACGTCTAACTTATTACAGTTTTCTTTTTTTTGTTCGCCGGTATTCTCCTGGCCCGGGTCTTTTCCAAGTAGTGGTGAGTTCTATATGCGGCTAAGTTTATGTTTGGAGGGGAGGGGGAACTTTAAATTTTTGGAGGGGAGGGAGAACTTTAAATTTTTGGAGCAGCATGTACTGTTTTTTTTTTCTAAGGTGCTTGGAAAGTTTCACTTCATAGCGGCAGGGAAATCTGAACTACTGGAACAGTAGGGAAAGTTCACTACACAGTGGAAGAGAAATTTGGAATCGAAGAGAGATTTCGTTTTTGGAGCTGTAGGGAAATTTCACGTTTCACTTTGGCTGACTTTTCTCTCTCTTATTTCTCTTTCGCTTCACCTCAGTGTTTCACTCTTCTCATCCCTGACCTTTTTCTTCAACACTCTCTAGTTTTCCAATTCACTCGTCCTCGATTTTCTTTTTCTTTATACCAGATCATTATTCATTTATTCAGCAACCATTCTTCAATCTTTCTTTCACATGGTGTCCCTGCTTTCTTTCCCTTTTTCCACTACACCACTGGGCTTCCTTCCTCACCAGGGGGCACATCACCTACAAGCAATTGCTGGGGTTATTCACAACACAAACTCAGTGCCTACAGCCCTTACCCTCATTCTCTCTCTCCCGGCACAGAGAGTGATCACAACGCTATTTGATCTATTATGTAAGAGCAAACATCAAATTCAACATAAGCACCGTGGGTTTACGAGCCGCTTTAGCTTGTACGAGAGTCAGACTTCACCCTTAAGACGGGGCATGGCTGTGTGCTCAGTGGGGGAGGTATGTCTGGTTTGTGTTGTTGCGGGGTGTGTGGGCGTGGCGACCACTGGCCACAGCCTCGGATATTAGTACGACAAGGCTTTTCATCCACAAATAGCTATGATCTCTTGAACTTCGAGTGCAATCACAGAGCAAGCACAAGACATTCTGTTTCTCATAAACTTTGCATTACACCTGCTATTTGTCTGCTGCGCTCTCAAGAGTTCAGATTTATTGTTACTAAACCGATTGTATCTCTGGCCATCATCATCGGATTGTAATTAGTAGTGTCTTTGTTGCTGCTAATGTGCATTAATGTATTGTTGGTTTTAAAGGTTACTCTCATCGAAGATTTCTAAAGGCTCGTGTGTGCTCATTCTGTTACTTCAAGCAACGAAGCTTTTGTTTCCCGAGCAAGACAACTCTTCATCTCACTCTTATAAAAATAAAAGAATGCCAGTTTTTAAGAGCTCTTGAGGAAAAAGAATACACTGAAGTTCTGAAGGAAACCAAGTTTCAATATCAGAAATATTTCGTGAGCGAGATACCATCTTCACTTGCACAACAACTGCCTTTGTACCTTATCGGAGAGCCAAATGATGCTCAAGTGAAAATACGAATTCAGAAATGTTGTTCACTATGAAACTGCAGGAAATACATTTAAACATTCACAGACCGGGTGAAATGAGCGTAAAAAAAATTCACCATTGAACGAAATATATTGTAACTTAAAATGTCTGATATCAAGGGGGAAAAAATACCCCCCAAAAAGTAATTCGTCTTGGAATTCGGCATTTTTTTTTTTACAGTCACATTTCCAGTAAAAAAAACAAAGTCAACAGAAAAGCAAAATAATGAATAAAATATATTGAACGTCGTCATATGCTAGATAAAAATGAAAGTAAAACCTTAAACTCAAAATTTCCTTAACAACAAAACTGAAAAGAAAAAAAATCACATATTGTGAGTAAATGGAAGTACAAGGGAGAGACAACAATGGTTGAAATTTGTTGAAACTCTGTAAATGCGAGATATAAATAAAACTACTGTCATTTTCAGACGATGTAGAATATTTGAACAGGTAACTAGACTCAGGTCAACACCAGCTGCTGCTGCTTCTTACCTTCAGGCTTAGGTCAACACCTGCTGCTGCTGCTGCTGCTGCTGCTGCTGCTTCTTACTTCCAGGATCTCGTCAACACCAGCTGCTGCTGCCTCTTACCTCCAGGATCTCGTCAACACTAGCTGCTGCTGCTGCTTCTTACCTCTAGCATCAGGTCACCAGCAGCTGCTGGTTCTTCCCTCGAGGATCTGGTCACCTCCAGCATCTTACCTCCAGGACCTGGTCAACTCCAGCATCTTACCTCCAGGACCTGGTCAACTCTAGCATCGTACCTCCAGGATCTGGTCAACTCCAGCATCTTACCTCCAGGATCTGGTCAACTCTAGCATCGTACCTCCAGGATCTGGTCAACTCCAGCATCTTACCTCCAGGATCTGGTCAACTCCAGCATCATACCTACACAATAATATGTCCTGATCTTGTCTTCGTTACCTGAATAATATTTCTTGGTGTAACTTCCACACCGTCCATCATTGTCGTTTGCTAAATGCATCTCACAAACTCTAATTCATCACAAATTATATATTTCTCACGGAATTTCACCCAACTGGATAAAACTGTTTTCAAACGTTCATTGTGACTAGAAATTTTCCAATCATCTATTTTCATATATATATATATATATATATAATATATATATATATATATATATATATATATATATATATATATATATATATATATATATATATATATATATAATATATAATATATATATATATATATAATATATATATATTATATATATATATATATATATATATATATATATATATATATATAAATATATATATATTATATATATATATATATATTATATATATATTATATATATATTAGTATATATATTTTTTTTTTTTTTTTTTTTTTTTTTTCAACAAGTCGGCCGTCTCCCACTGAGGCAGGGTGACCCAAAAAAGAAAGAAAACAATTTTCTTCTTCTTATTCTTTTTAGTAATCTTTACAGGAAAAGGGGTTACTAGCCCATTGTTCCCGGCATTTTAGTTGACTTTTACAACACGCATGGCTTACGGAGGAAAGATTCTTATTCCACTTCCCCATGGATATAAAAGGAAAAGTAATAAGACCAAGAACTATTAAGATAAAATCAAAGAAAACTCAGATGAGTGTGTATAAATAAACGTGTACATGTATGTGTAGTGTGACCTAAGTGTAAGTAGAAGTAGCAAGACATGCCTGTAATCTTGCATATTTATGAGACAGACAAAAGACACCAGCAATCCTACCATCATGTAAAACAATTACAGGCTTTTGTTTTACACTCACTTGGCAGGACGGTAGTACCTCCCTGGGTGGTTGCTGTCTACCAACCTACTACCTATATATACTATATATATATATATATATATATGTATATATATATATATATATATATATATATATATATATATATATATTATATATATATATATATATATATATATATATATATATTAAAAAATATATTTTTAACATATATTTACTTTCTAAATAATATAATTTGAAGAAGAAGAAGAAGAAGAAGAAGAAGAAGAAGAAGAAGAAGAAGAAGAAGAACGTTGTAAATTCCATGCAGATATAAACCAACATTCAGAAAGTAAAGGATCTTAATATTACGGGTTTAATCAAAAAACATTTTCCTCAGACTGAGGATGAATTACGCAGGTCTTTAGTGCGTTATATTTTCTGTCGCAGCGGGATTTTTGCTTCCACTGGTCAGCGTTTATGAAGCATCAAAATAAAACAATTGATGATGAATTAAAGACACATTAAAATGAAAAGAAAACAATTCATCTTTAGCATTCAGTGACAATGGAGAAACTCTCAATGCTGAGTCTGTAAAAGGCTGTGTGCAGAATTTATTTATTTTTCCTAGGGAGGCAACGTGAAATTTCAACAATACACATGTATATGTTAAGCATTCAGGTGCCATTATAGTGTTGAGTTACGTATGACTACTTTTACGAGGCTTGACGAGGGTGCACCAGCCTCAAATATTCCTCATTATTTAATACCGATTTCTCTTCACTAAATTTTTAACAGTGAAACACGTACACACACACACACACACATACACACACACACACACACACACACACACACACACACACACACACACACACACACACACACACACACAGGAGTGGGATTTTATTAAAACACCCCGAAACCCCACAAGATCATTTTGTTTACCATCAATGTTAAAATCTACCTTTCTAGTCTTGCTGTTTCTGTCTTTTCAAATTTTTATTAATTCAGCTTTAAGTCCCACTGTTCGTCATCCACTGGAGTATGTAGGAGAGAGAGGGAGATAATTTCCCAGTAAAAGTAAGCCTTAGACAAGGGTGTGTGATGTCACCATGGTTGTTCAATATATTTATAGATGGGGTTGTAAGAGAAGTGAATGCTCGGGTATTGGCAAGAGGTATGGGGTTAAAAGATGAAAAATCTAACACAAAGTGGTAGTTGTCACAGTTGCTCTTTGCTGATGACACTGTGCTTTTGGGAGATTCTGAAGAGAAATTGCAGAGTTTGGTGGATGAGTTTGGGAGGATATGTAAAAGAAGAAAATTAAAAGTGAATTTGGGAAAGAGTAAGGTGATGAGGATAACAAAAGAATTAGGTAACGAAAGATTGGATATCAAATTGGAGGGAGAGAGTATGGAGGAGGTGAATGTATTTAGACATTTAGGAGTGGACGTGTCAGCAGATGGGTCTATGAAAGATAAGGTGAATCATTGAATTGATGAGGGGAAAAAAGTGAGTGGTGCACTTACGAATCTGTGGAAACAAAGAACTTTGTCCAAGGAAGCAAAAAGGGGAATGTATGAGAGTATAGTTATACCAACGCTCTTATATGGGCGTGAAGCATGGATGGTGAATGTTGCAACAACAAGAAGGATGGAGGCAGTGGAGATGTCATGTCTGAGGACAATGTGTGGTGTGAATATATTGCAGAGAATCCGTAGTTTGGAAATTAGGAGGAGGTGCGGGATTACCAAAACTATTATCCAAAGGGCTGAGGAGAGGTTGTTGAGGTGGTTCGGAAATGTAGAGAGGACGAAACAAAATTGAATGACTTTGAGAGTGTATAAATCTGTAGTGGAAGGAAGGAGGGGTAGGGGTCAGCCTAGGAAAGGTTGAAGGGAGGGGGGTAAAGGAGGTTTTCTGTGAGAGGGGCTTTGACCTCCAGCAAGCATGCGTGAGCGTGTTAGATAGGAATGAATGGAGATACATGGTTTTTAGAACTTGACGTGCTGTTGGAGTGTAAGCATTGTAACATTTATGAAGGGATTCAGGGAAACCGGCAGGCCGGACTTGAGTCCAGTTTGTTGAAAATATATATATATATATATATATATATATATATATATATATTATATATATATATATATATATATATATATATATATATATATATATATATATATATATATTCACAGTAGGATTCAAACCTACATACACTGAATCGAAGTACATGGTACTCAGGCCACTCAGTCAGATCCTAGATCTGCCTGATCCAAGACAATGGCGATGTCAGTAGACGGAGGATTCAAGCCTCTTCCACTCCTTGCGTTAAATAACCAACACTGGCTTAGCGCATTTTCATATGCAATCTGCAGTCTCAGTCTTTTTTGTCACTGTCACAAACTCACTGATCTCAAATCTCTCAGCATCCCCAAGAAATGTCTCAGCATTCTCAGATTTCTCAGCTTCCATAACAAATCTCTCAGCATCCGCAACAATTGTCATCAGCACCTTTCAGAAGTACTCATCACAAAGTTGCTCATCACAGAGGTGCTCATCACAGAGTTGCTCATCACAGAAGTGCTCATCACAGAGGTACTCATCACAGAGGTGCTCATCACAGAGGTGCTCATCACAGAGGTGCTCATCACAGAGGTGCTCATCACAGAGGTGCTCATCACAGAGGTGCTCATCACAGAGGTACTCATCACAGAGGTGCTCATCACAGAGGTACTCATCACAGAGATGCTCATCACAGAGGTGCTCATCACAGAGGTGCTCATCACAGAGGTGCTCATCACAGAGGTGCTCATCACAGAGGTGCTCATCACAGAGGTGCTCATCACAGAGGTGCTCATCACAGAGGTGCTCATCACAGAGGTGCTCATCACAGAGGTGCTCATCACAGAGGTGCTCATCACAGAGGTGCTCATCACAGAGGTGCTCATCACAGAGGTGCTCATCACAGAGGTGCTCATCACAGAGGTGCTCATCACAGAGGTGCTCATCACAGAGGTGCTCATCACAGAGGTGCTCATCACAGAGGTGCTCATCACAGAGGTGCTCATCACAGAGGTGCTCATCACACAGGTGCTCATCACAGAGGCGCTCATCACAGAGGTGCTCATCACAGAGGTGCTCATCACAGAGGTGCTCATCACAGAGGTGCTCATCACAGAGGTGCTCATCACAGAGGTGCTCATCACAGAGGTGCTCATCACAGAGGTGCTCATCAAAGAGGTGCTCATCACAGAGATGCTCATCACAGAGGTGCTCATCACAGAGGTGCTCATCACAGAGGTACTCATCACAGAGGTGCTCATCACAGAGGTACTCATCACAGAGGTACTCATCACAGAGGTGCTCATCACAGAGGTGCTCATCACAGAGGTACTCATCACAGAGGTACTCATCACAGAGGTGCTCATCACAGAGGTGCTCATCACAGAGGTTCTCATCACAGAGGTGCTCATCACAGAGGTGCTCATCACAGAGGTACTCATCACAGAGGTACTCATCACAGAGGTGCTCATCACAGAGGTGCTCATCACAGAGGTGCTCATCACAGAGGTACTCATCACAGAGGTACTCATCACAGAGGTGCTCATCACAGAGGTACTCATCACAGAGGTGCTCATCACAGAGGTACTCATCACAGAGGTGCTCATCACAGAGGTACTCATCACAGAGGTACTCATCACAGAGGTGCTCATCACAGAGGTGCTCATCACAGAGGTACTCATCACAGAGGTACTCATCACAGAGGTGCTCATCACAGAGGTGCTCATCACAGAGGTGCTCATCACAGAGGTGCTCATCACAGAGGTACTCATCACAGAGGTGCTCATCACAGAGGTGCTCATCACAGAGGTGCTCATCACAGAGGTGCTCATCACAGAGGTGCTCATCACAGAGGTACTCATCACAGAGGTGCTCATCACAGAGGTGCTCATCACAGAGGTGCTCATCACAGAGGTGCTCATCACAGAGGTACTCATCACAGAGGTGCTCATCACAGAGGTGCTCATCACAGAGGTGCTCATCACAGAGGTACTCATCACAGAGGTACTCATCACAGAGGTGCTCATCACAGAGGTGCTCATCACAGAGGTGCTCATCACAGAGGTGCTCATCACAGAGGTGCTCATCACAGAGGTGCTCATCACAGAGATGCTCATCACAGAGGTGCTCATCACAGAGGTGCTCATCACAGAGGTGCTCATCACAGAGGTGCTCATCACAGAGGTGCTCATCACAGAGGTGCTCATCACAGAGGAGCTCATCACAGAGGTGCTCATCACAGAGGTGCTCATCACAGAGGTGCTCATCACAGAGGTGCTCATCACAGAGGTGCTCATCACAGAGGTGCTCATCACAGAGGTGCTCATCACAGAGGTACTCATCACAGAGGTACTCATCACAGAGGTGCTCATCACAGAGGTGCTCATCACAGAGATGCTCATCACAGAGGTGCTCATCACAGAGGTGCTCATCACAGAGGTGCTCATCACAGAGGTACTCATCACAGAGGTGCTCATCACAGAGGTGCTCATCACAGAGGTGCTCATCACAGAGGTGCTCATCACAGAGGTGCTCATCACAGAGGTGCTCATCACAGAGGTGCTCATCACAGAGGTGCTCATCACAGAGGTGCTCATCACAGAGGTGCTCATCACAGAGGTGCTCATCACAGAGGTGCTCATCACAGAGGTACTCATCACAGAGGTGCTCATCACAGAGGTGCTCATCACAGAGGTGCTCATCACAGAGGTACTCATCACAGAGGTGCTCATCACAGAGGTGCTCATCACAGAGGTGCTCATCACAGAGGTGCTCATCACAGAGGTGCTCATCACAGAGGTGCTCATCACAGAGGTACTCATCACAGAGGTACTCATCACAGAGGTGCTCATCACAGAGGTGCTCATCACAGAGGTGCTCATCACAGAGGTGCTCATCACAGAGGTGCTCATCACAGAGGTGCTCATCACAGAGGTACTCATCACAGAGGTGCTCATCACAGAGGTGCTCATCACAGAGGTGCTCATCACAGAGGTGCTCATCACAGAGGTGCTCATCACAGAGGTGCTCATCACAGAGGTGCTCATCACAGAGGTGCTCATCACAGAGGTGCTCATCACAGAGGTGCTCATCACAGAGGTGCTCATCACAGAGGTACTCATCACAGAGGTGCTCATCACAGAGGTGCTCATCACAGAGGTGCTCATCACAGAGGTACTCATCACAGAGGTGCTCATCACAGAGGTGCTCATCACAGAGGTGCTCATCACAGAGGTGCTCATCACAGAGGTGCTCATCACAGAGGTGCTCATCACAGAGGTACTCATCACAGAGGTACTCATCACAGAGGTGCTCATCACAGAGGTGCTCATCACAGAGGTGCTCATCACAGAGGTGCTCATCACAGAGGTGCTCATCACAGAGGTGCTCATCACAGAGGTGCTCATCACAGAGGTGCTCATCACAGAGGTGCTCATCACAGGGGCGTGAGAAAACAATCAACACATGAGAGTTATATTAATATTAATCTAAGAACAGGAATCGTCACAACTATTACTATTAATGCTAATTCCATAATTATTTATTTTACATATTATTTATTTTTACATAATTATCTATTCTACATATTTTATTTTTACATAATTATTTATTTTACATATTATTTATTTTTACATAATTATCTATTCTACATATTATTTATTTTTACATAATTATTTATTTTACATATTATTTATTTTTACATAATTATCTATTCTACATATTATTTATTTTTACATAATTATTTATTTTACATATTATCTATTTTTACATAATTATCTATTCTACATATTATTTATTTTACATATTTATTTTACACTTATTTTTTTGAAAGATAAACCTGGGAGATGCCTGTGAGCGATTTTGATTATCCTTCTACCTTCGTAAGTCCTGTCTTGATCAACCAGGTTGTTGTTTTCTGAAAAGAAAGCTGGAAAAATCTTCACCCGGAATGACGCAATTCACATTGTCTGTCTTATTTACGAAAATACGTAAGACTAAGAACCAGGAAGAGTGAGTAAGATCAAGAAAATATAAAGAAAGCAGCAATGTAACTCGGTGCACCTCCGCCCCTCTATCTCTCTCATTCTGCAGAAATTCTTTTTTCCCCCAGTGTAGTAAATATCACCTGAGAATCGTGGCTTTTAGATTTTATCAAAATAACTTTTAAACTAAATTTCTTTTTTCAGGTACTTTCATGTAACTAAAGACAGGCGAAGAAATGAGTAACCAGGTGACTGTTACTGCTTATATACTACTGTTATTATTACCAGTATCATGTTTTTACTATTACCGCCACCACTATTACTGTTTATGATACTACTAGTACCACCACTATTACTGTTTATGATACTACTAGTACCACCACTATTACTGTTTATGATACTACTAGTACCACCACTATTACTGTTTATGATACTACTAGTACCACCACTATTACTGTTTATGATACTACTAGTACCACCACTATTACTGTTTATGATACTACTAGTAACACCACTATTACTGTTTATGATACTACTAGTACCACCACTATTACTGTTTATGATACTACTAGTACCACCACTATTACTGTTTATGATATTACTGGTACCACCACTATTACTGTTTATGATGCTACCAGTAACACCACTATTACTGTTTATGATACTACTAGTACCACCACTATTACTGTTTATGATACTACTAGTACCACCACTATTACTGTTTATGATACTACTAGTACCACCACTATTACTGTTTATGATACTACTAGTACCACCACTATTACTGTTTATGATACTACTAGTACCACCACTATTACTGTTTATGATACTACTAGTACCACCACTATTACTGTTTATGATACTACTAGTACCACCACTATTACTGTTTATGATACTACTAGTACCACCACTATTACTGTTTATGATACTACTAGTAACACCACTATTACTGTTTATGATACTACTAGTACCACCACTATTACTGTTTATGATACTACTAGTACCACCACTATTACTGTTTATGATATTACTGGTACCACCACTATTACTGTTTATGATGCTACTAGTAACACCACTATTACTGTTTATGATACTACTAGTACCACCACTATTACTGTTTATGATACTACTAGTACCACCACTATTACTGTTTATGATACTACTAGTACCACCACTATTACTGTTTATGATACTACTAGTAACACCACTATTACTGTTTATGATACTACTAGTACCACCACTATTACTGTTTATGATACTACTAGTACCACCACTATTACTGTTTATGATATTACTGGTACCACCACTATTACTGTTTATGATGCTACTAGTAACACCACTATTACTGTTTATGATACTACTAGTACCACCACTATTACTGTTTATGATACTACTACTACCACCACTATTACTGTATGATACTACTAGTAACACCACTATTACTGTTTATGATACTACTAGTAACACCACTATTACTGCTAATGATACTACTAGTACCACCACTATTACTGTTTATGAAACTACTAGTACCACCACTATTACTGTTTATGATACTACTAGTACCACCACTATTACTTTTTATGATACTACTAGTACCACCACTATTACTGTTTATGATACTACTAGTAACACCACTATTACTGTTTATGATACTACTAGTACCACCACTATTACTGTTTATGATACTACTAGTACCACCACTATTACTGTTTATGATACTACTAGTAACACCACTATTACTGTTTATGATACTACTAGTACCACCACTATTACTGTTTATGATACTACTAGTACCACCACTATTACTGTTTATGATACTACTAGTACCACCACTATTACTGTTTATGATACTACTAGCAACACCACTATTACTGTTTATGATACTACTAGTAACACCACTATTACTGTTTATGATACTACTAGTACCACCACTGTTACTGTTTATGATACTACTAGTACCACCACTATTACTGTTTATGATACTACTAGTAACACCACTATTACTGTTTATGATACTACTAGTAACACCACTATTACTGTTTATGATACTACTAGTACCACCACTATTACTGTTTATGATATTACTAGTACCACCACTATTACTGTTTATGATACTACTAGTAACACCACTATTACTGTTTATGATACTATTAGTAACACCAATATTACTGTTTATGATACTACTAGCACCACCACTATTACTTTTTATGATACTACTAGTACCACCACTATTACTGTTTATGATACTGCTAGTAACACCACTATTACTGTTTATGATACTACTAGTACCACCACTATTACTGCTTATGATACTACTAGTATCACCACTATTACTGTTTATGATACTACTAGTACCACCACTATTACTGTTTATGATACTACTAGTAACACCACTATTACTGTTTATGATACTACTAGTACCACCACTATTACTGTTTATGATACTACTAGTACCACCACTATTACTGCTTATGATACTACTAGTAACACCACTTTTACTGCTTATGATACTACTAGTACCACCACTATTACTGCTTATGATACTACTAGTAACACCACTATTACTGCTTATGATACTACTAGTACCACAAACTATTACTGCTTATGATACTACTAGTACCACCACTATTACTGCTTATGATACTGCTAGTACCACCACTATTACTGCTTATGATACTACTAGTACCACCACTATTACTGCTTATGATACTACTAGTACCACCACTATTACTGCTTATGATACTACTAGTAACACCACTATTACTGCTTATGATACTACTAGTAACACCACTATTACTGCTCATGATACTACTAGTACCACCACTATTACTGCTTATGATACTACTAGTAACACAATTATTACTGCTTATGATACTACTAGTACCACCACTATTACTGTTTATGATACTACTAGCACCACAACTATTACTGCTTATGAAACTACTAGCACCACAACTATTACTGTTTATGATACTACTAGCACCAAAACTATTACTGTTTAAGATACTACTAGCACCACCACTGTTACTGTGCATGATTCTACTAGCACCACCACTATTACTGTTCATGATATTACTAGCACCACCAGTATTACTGTTTATGACACTTCTAGCCGCACCACTATTACTGTTTATGATACTATTAGCAGCACCACTATTACTGTTTATGGTACTGCTAGCACCACCACTGTTACTGTTTATGATACTACTAGTACCACCACTATTGCTGTTTATGATGCTACTAGCACCAACACTATTTCTGTTTATGATACTACTAGCACCACCACTATTACTGTTTATGATACTACTAGCACCACCACTATTACTTTTTATGATACTACTAGCACCACCACTATTACTGATTTTTATGCTACTAGCACCGCTGCTATTATAACTGTTTGTGTTATTACTTCCACAATTACTATTGTATATACTACCACTGATACATGCAAGTGAATCATCCGATATATCAAAAACCTAATAATGTTATAGAGATGGTCGAGTGGACCGTAGGAGTGGTCCGTCACTAAAGGTCACCAAACGAACCCGAATCGCGTCCCGGCTTCAGTTATGGTTGGGGCGGGTAGGATGGATCCGGGTTCGGTAGCCGTTCCACCCATGCCTTCACTTATCATCATCAGCTCACGAAGTCCAGTCTGGCTGCGGGTGGATTAGCGATATATTATATCAGCAGCATCAGTTATCATCTCAGAGCCTCCCCAGCATTATGATTGATAGTTCAACAAACTAAATCTTAATAGACTCGAGTGCCCATTCTTTTTTTTTTTCTGGCTCCCTGGCGATTGAAAATAATGATATGTAAGCCAACAATTTGCAACAGGCGTATATAAGAACAATTCTGGTTGTAACCTCGAATCTTAAATTTTTACTCTGTACGTATGCTGCAAAACTTTTCTCTCAGTCTCCGGCTCCACCAGGACCACCAGGGCCACCACCACCACCTAACCCCCTTTAAAACACCACCTCCCCAAAAACACTCCCCAAAAAACCACCCCACCCCTGTACCCACCACTCACCACCCCCATCCAAACTCACCCCCAACTACCACCTTCCACCACTAACCTATACCACCACTAACTGTACCCTACCACCACCATAACCCCCAACCCCCACTCCAACCACTCCCCCCTTTTTAACCATCACCCCCCAAATAAAACCACCCCCAATCCCCACCTCACCACCACCATTACAACCCACCTCATTACCATCACCACCCCACTACTTTTATTACACCACTCACAATAACACCACTACCAAACCAATCAATGTAAACATACCAACCTCACAAACTCCCCAAAACACCCACCCCCCTCAACCTATAACCCACTCCACCACCCCACCACTCACCCAACGTACCACCCTCAACAATAAAATCACACACACCACTCACACCCCCACTCAATATAAAATTAAACCCCCAAAACCAATCAACCTGTCCACACTCCCTCCCTCATACAAATAAAATAACCCCATCACACCCCACTAATAAAAACAACTAACCTCGTATCCCCTTAAACCACCTTCACCAAAACTTCCACCACCCTCACCAACCACCAGGGCCACCACCCCCAAAACCACTCACCCCACCATCCCCACCCCACCAAACCACCATCCCCACCACCATCACTAACTCACCACCACCACCACCTTTATCACCACTCACCACCTAACCACCATCACCCCCACCACCAAACCCACCTTACCACAACTCACCACCACCCATCACCCACCACTCACCCCCCACCACTCACCACCCTTCCCCACCCCTCACCACCCACTCACCACCACTCACCACCACCACTCACCACCTTACCACACTTCCACCACACCCACCACCAACTCACCACCACCACTCACCACCACCACTCACCACCAACCACCACCACCAACCACCACTCCACCACCTTTACCACCACTCACACACCACCTCCACCACTCACCCCACACTAACCACCATTTCCCACCTATACCACCATCACCACCACCACCACCACCACCGTCCACCACTCACACCACCACCCACCACTCACCACCACCACTCCCCACCTATACCACCACTCACCAACCACCACCACTCACCACCTGTACCACCACTCACCACCACCATCACCACACTCCCCACCACCATCACCACCAACCCCCACTCACCACCATCCACCCAACCACCTACACCACTCACCACCCCCACCCCTCACCACCACTCACCACCATCCCCCACTCACCACCACCACCACTCACCACCTACCACCACTCCCCACCACATCCCCACCACTCACCACCACTCACCCACCATCACTCACCACCACCAAACTCCCCATCCACCCCCTCACCACCTATACCACCACTCCCACCACCACTCACCACCTGTACCCCCACTCACCCCCACCATCACCACCACTCACCACCACCATCACCACCCACTTCCCCAAACTTACCACCACTAAACCCCCCCTCACCACCACCCACTCACCACCACCCACCACTCCCACCACTCTACCACCACCACCACCACCATACCACACTCACCCCACCACCACTCACCACCTATACCACCACTCACCACCCACCACCACTCACCACCTTACCACCACTCACCACCACCATCACCACCAACCCCACACCATCCCACCTGTCACCTACCACACATCACCACCTGACCACACACTCACACCCCCCTGCCACCATACCACCACTCACCCCACCATCCACCACCACTCACAACCACCATCACAACACCATCACTCCATCACCACCACCACTCACCTTCTATACCACCACTCACCCTATACCCCCACTCACCACCACCACCACTCCCACTGTACCACAACTACCACCACCATCACCACACTCACCACCATCACACCTCCACCCCCCCCACCCCCACCCACCACCCACTCACCACCCCCCACCACCACCACCTCCCCCAACCCCCCCACCACCCCACCCCCCCCCTTCCCCACCCCCCCCCACCCCCCCCACACACCACCCCCACCAAAACCACACCCCCCACCCCCCCCCCCCCCCTTTCCCCCCCAACCCCACCCCCCCACCCCCCCCACCCCACCCCCACCACCAACCACTTCCCCACCACCCCACCACCCCCACCCCCCACACCCCCACCCCCACCCCCCCACCCCCCCTACCCCCCCCTCCCCCACCCCCCCCACCCCCCCAAACCCACCCCCCCCCAACCCACCCCCCACCCCCCCCCACCCCCACACCTCACCTTTATCCCCACCCCCCAAAAAAAAAAAAAAAAAAAATAAAATTAAATAAAATAAATTAAAATAAAATAAATAAAATAAAAAAAATGTAATAATAAAAAAACCCCCAAAAATAATTAACAAAAAATCCCCAAAAAAAATAACCCTAAAATTAAATATAAATAATTAAAATAAAATTTACCCCCACTCCACCACCCCACCCCCCCACTCACCACCTACCCCCAACCCCACCACCCCCCATCCCACCCCCTCAAAACCCCACCACCAAAAACCCCCCCTTACCCCACCACCACCCCCCACAACCCCCCACCAACCAAACTCACCACCACCCCACCCCCACCTTACCACCCTCACCCCACCATCACCACCACTCACCCCCCCCTCCCACCACCCTCACCACCTATACCACCACTCACCACCACCACCACTCACCACCTTAATCCCACCCCTCCCCCACCCCCAAACCACCACCACTCACCACCACCCTCCCCCACCACCACTCACCCCCCCCCTACCACTCCCCCCCTCCCCCCCCCCCCCCCACCCCCCCACCAACCCCCCCCCCCACCCCCCCCCCCACCCCCCCCCACCCCCCCCCCCCCACCCCCCCCCCCACCCCCCCCCCCCCCCCACTCCCCCCACTCCACCCCCATTTTAAAACCACCCCAAATCCCCCACCCCCCCCCCCCACCCCCCACCCACCCCCACAACTCCCCCCCCCCACCCCCCCCCCCCCCACCCCCGCCCCACCCCCCACCACACACCACCCCCCCCCCCGCCCCCCACCCCAACCCCACCCCCCCCACCCCCCCCCACCCCACCCCCCCACCCCCCCCCCCCCCCCACCCCCCCCATACCCCACCACCACCCCCCCCACCACCCCCCCCCCCACCCCCCCCCCCCCCAGAAACCCCCCCCACCCACACCCCCCCCCCCCACCCCCACCCCCCCCCCCCCCACCCCCCCCACCCCCCCCCCCCCCCCCCCCCCCCCACCCCCCCATACCCCCCCCCACCCCCCCCCCCCCCACCCCCCCCCCACCCCCCCCCCCACCCCCCCCCCACCCCCCCCATCCCCCCCCCCCACCCCCACCCCCCCCCCCCCCCCCCCCCCCCCCCCCACCCCCCCCATACCCCCCCCACCCCCCCCCCCCACCCCCCTCCCCCCACCCCAAACACCCCCCCCCACCCCCCCCCACCCCCCCCACCCCCCCCCCCCCCAAAACCCTCCCCCTTTTTACCCCCCCCCCACCCCCCCCCCCCCCACCCCCCCCCACCCCCCTTTGAATAAAGACATCTTACGTCCTTTTTTTGCAGGTAAAAATAAAACAGGAGAAGCTGTTGTGAACCAACACCTGCACAATAATAAGAAGCTTTAATCAAGAAAAAATTTCGCCATTTTTTAGCCTCGAAGAAGCCATTCGTAGCGAAACTTTTCCTCATCAAATATCCTAATATATCACATGTGTCTCATTACACTGTGTCTCACCCAGTAGACACTGTTGTGAGAGCATGAGAATATAGGAGAACTGATGAAGATGTGAGATATATTACACTTTATGGATACGTACAAAAGGCCCCTACTAGGTAGGTCCTTCTTAAACCCTACAATTCTAGCTATCGTAATTGTCCAACCTATATTTATACAGCAACTCAAAGTGCTGCTAGCTTCAACGATGCCGCTTGACAAATTATTCTGCAAACTTCACTGCCAGGCCACTGCCCTCCTATGCTCTTCCTATATTTGAATATAACTTACTTGATACCATTGTTTCGAAAGGTTCCTTGATTTGACATTCTCACTTCCTTGTTTATATCACCCTTATTTGTAGTTGCTTCCATTTTGTTTCTCTGTCACATCTTTCCTGGTTCTATGCCTCACAAACAAGTATCTGTTTACGACTCTCAGTCCTTCTTCGAGGGAAAGATTCGTTATCTGGTGGACTGACTTTGTCATCCTTATCGGTAGGCTCTCCAACGTATTTGTATCCAGTCTGCTGTATGGAGACCAGAACTGCACTGCATAATCTAAATGAGGTCTTGCCAGTGATAAGAACATAAGAACGAAGGAACACTGCAGAAGGCCTACTGGCCCATGCGAGGCAGGTCCAAGCGTGATGTGTAGTTATACTATAATCTTGGGACACCTGTTACTTAAACTTCTTAATATAAAGCCAAGGAGTTTATCAACCTTATTATAAACAGTAAGGTATTTTTGTCTTAACTTCAGATTTCTGCTAACTACAACTACCAAATCCTTTTCATATCTAGTGAGATCAAGTTCCACATTACTCAGTTTTTACTTACAAGAAAGGTTTTCATTCCTAAGGATTTGGATTTTTGTAGCAACAGATAATGGATCTCTAAAGGCAAGTAAAGTGTAAATTTATATAAAAACAAAATGAGCATTTCTGGGACTGTGGAGACCAATGTAGATATGTATGTTATCACATGAGAAGATAAGATATGTGTTGGCGAGATAGCCAGAAGCTTGAACCAGCGCCTTGGTGAACAGAAATGCGCATGCAGTAAAACAGTACTACCATCTGTGATATTTTCAAGTACTTTGACCGTTTAGCGTCATTTATTGCACACAGCCTTAAAAAAAAAAATAAAAAAAAATTGGTCTGTCTAAAACACACACACACACTAAAATTTTGTGTAGTAGTCTATTTGATTATCGTCTGTGTAATACACAGGGAAAGCACACAGACACTTGATGAGGTGGAAGGACGTCAGGTTGGTCATGCAGGACGATCTTCAGAAACGTCACTGCCTTGAGGCTGCCTTCATCTCAGTTCCAGACACAGTAGCCCAAAACTCGCGTAGTTTTAGCACTTCAGGAGTGCTGACCAAGCTGACTACCCCTACACACACACACACACACACACACACACTGCACATGCAGGTGAAGCATGCTGACATCACCAGTCCTGACCCTATCTAACTCTCCTGACTTCACCTATATGGTTTGTATTTTCTTATTCTTGGTAGCGGAACAAAAAAAAAGGAACTCTCAGTGAGCGAAATGTCTCAAATTTAAATTTTTGTCCTTATTCCTCAGCCAATAGACTGATGGCTAATGCTCTATAGCCGGCAGACATCCAACAGGTGGGCAAAAGTCATCAAACAGACGACACAGGTGGGTATGAGTTGCCGTCACTGTTTCTGATGACTCTGCGGTTAAGATGCCACACAGAGATAATCAGACAGTCAGCAAAGGTGCCAATCAGGACCCAGTCACTGGCGGAGGGTAATGATGGGAGGGACCGCTCGTTGGTGACTGGGCGATGACTGGGGGATGACTGGGCACTGATCCATATCAAACGGATTTTGTGCAGCTTCCAGGGAGAGGCCCGAGCTCAGGAAAACCAATGACACCATCATCTAATTAGTTAAGAAGTGCGTGACGAATCAAGATGGTCAGTTGAAGGACTTTCAGCTTATTAAACTCAGTTGATTACGTGGGTGGTAAGGACTACAACTTAAAGCGTGTCATAAGGGTCTTCTAAGACTTTGGCAAGCGTGTCTTTAAGGTCCTTTTTTTTAAGAAGATGGTTTGTGATTGCCACAGAGTGATTTGTGTGGGTGAAAGGATAGCTGGGTTATAATACGCGTGTTCGGTTTAATGTCATCTAATGGTGTTGTATATTGCTGTGTGTTCATTTGGGAGTTTCCCACGCTGCAGACCGGTTTTAGTTCTCTGGTCTCGTAGGTCTGAAGGTCGTCATGTAGATATGGAGGTCGTTATGGAGGTTTGGACGTCGTCACGTGGGTCTGGAGGTCCTCATGTAGGTCTGGGGATCGTCATGTAGAAGGTCAGGAGGTCATGTAGGTCTGGAAGTTATCGTGTGCGGGGTTTGGACGTCGTCATGTAGGAGGTCTGGAGGTCATCATGTAGGTGTGGAGCACGTCGTCTAAGTCTGAAGGTCGTCATGTAGGTGGTCTAGAGGTCGTCATGTAGAGGGGCACAGTTGCTCTGTTGGTAATATGATTCTGAAGAAGTCTCTCCATCCTTAACTCCCTCCTTCCTTCCTTCTCTCTCTCTCTCTCTCTCTCTCTCTCTCTCTCTCTCTCTCTCTCTCTCTCTCTCTCTCTCTCTCTCTCTCTCTCTCTCTCTCTCTCTCTCTCTCTCACTCTCTCAATCTCAGATGAAAATTTGAGTTAACCTTTCCATTAACTTCAATAAATTATACATTATATATGCAATTTTTCTCAGTATATACCCGCCCGTTTCTGCGTGGTGCATTGATATAAAAAAATCGCTTGTGAAATCAGAACATACAGGAGGAGAAATAGCTTGAAACCATGCTTGAGGCCCACTGGTGTGCCCGGGCTGGGAAGAAACATGCCTTGCAAAAAAAGACTGCCCAGCTTTTTAGGCATCTGTGGCCGAGTGCTTTAGAGCGTCTTTTGGGGAATCTTTCCAGCCTCCCTGACGTGGTTTCGAAGCCTGCTAACTGCCATCTTTCTTTGCATATACACTGCGACTAGCCGGGGGATCGAACCCGTGTTGTTTTAGCTCGCCTTCTGGTGAGCGAAAATTCACGACGCTCTAACCCACTGGACCATACAATCCTACAAACAACTTGAGCCTAGCAAACTAGACTTGCTTCAAGTTGCGAGGACATACGATGGTGTGGGTGCCTCAGAGCTAATTTCATTCTACTCCCCGTTTGGTGTACTAGCCTCCACAAGCAGTACATATAGTATTGTAACTACGAACAATTAGTATTTAATCAATAACAACACTGCGACTAGCCGGGGGATCGAGCCAGTGTTGCTTAGCGCGTCGTGAATTTTCGCTTACCATGAGGCCGCCTATACACACACACACACACACACACACACACACACACACACACACACACACACACACACACACACACACACACACACACACACACACACACACACACACACACACACACACACACACACACACACACACACATATATATATATATATATATATATATAATATATATATATATACATATATATATATATATATATATATATATATATATATATATATATATATATATATATATATATATATATATATACATATAGAGATAGATAGATAGATAGACAAATAGGTAGATATTCATTAGTTAATTATTAGTGATAATGTTTAGTCTTTGCTTAATAATATATCAGCAACTTTTACTTGTATTCTGTATCGCATTTTTTTTTTTGAGGGGGGATCATAGGTCATTGAAAATAAAGTATAATTACTAGGAGATACGATGGTGGAAAGAAAGATTGTAAATGTTATTGTTATGTGAATGTGGATGTGGATGTTAGCGTCTTGGGGAAAGGATGTTAGAAGCACTGCAGGAGAGATAGTCTTAAGAAACGCAGGAAAGATAGGAAGATTGAGAGTTTAGAAAGCCATGAGAAATGTTGCAGATAATAACGTCTTGCTAAAACGGCAGGAGGAAAATTTGCCGATGTAAACGTATCAGTCACTGGCATGAGAAACGAAATAGAGATAGATGTTCGTTTATTGAACTCAGCTCAAGTTCTCTCTGAAGACGAACCAAGATCACATCTTGGTGGCAACAGCAGCAGCAAAGTTATTAAATGCTTCACCTATCGTTAAACTCCAGACCGGTCAACCAATCACCCTCAGAGGAAACAAGATCACAGGCGAACCTTGTGTGTTTTTTATGGATCACAATGATTAAGGCAGTTATTAACTAACCCGTGTTCTGCGACTTATTAGGCACGTCTCATTACCTCTGCAACATGTTGACTGTGATTCACAATAACACCAGATAATCATCATGTGTAAGACGGCAATTAAATTTGTGTATTCGACAGGGCAGTAAGGGCTCATTACACGAAACACCATCTAGTGTTTAATTGAGCTGAGCTCAGAGGTGGTGAGGCTTGCACCACCAGTGGTGATATATCAGTAGAGTGGACCTGTGATAAACATATTTGGATGTGTAAAAGAGGGTAATTAAAAGTGAACACAGAAGAGAGTAAGGTGATGGTAGTAACAAAGCGTTTGCGAAATGAAAAAAATGGATATTAGACCGGAGGGAGCATGGAGGAAGTGAATGTTTCTAGATATTTGGGAGTAGACGTACCGGCAGCTGGTTCTATGAAGGATGAGGTGAACCAGGGAATAACTTGACGGGAAGAAAGATAGGAGTGTGGAGGCGTCTGAGGAGACAGAGAAATTAATCTATCGAGAAGGGGGAACAGAAATGTTCCAGACACTAGTAGTAGTAACCATTTTATATGGATTTCAGAGAGTTTCTTGAAGCGTTGCAGTGAAGAGGATGCTGGAGACATTATGTCTGAGAGTAATGTGTAGTGTGAATATTATGCAAAGAATTTAGAGCACAGAAATTAAATGGTGTGGGGATTATGGGCGATACTATTCAGCGGACAGATTAGTTGAAAGAGTGGTTTAGACATTTAATAAGGATGGCACAGACTAAGGTGACTAAGAGGGTTGGAGGGAGGGTATGAAAGGGATTTCAAGCGGTAGGGGCTTGAACATCCAGCAGGCGTGTGAGCGTGTCAGATCGGGATGAGTGGAGAGTGTTCTTTTATGTTGTGACGTGCTGTTGGAGTGTGTGCAAGATAACATTTATGAAGGGATTCAGTGAAGCCTGTTAGCCGGACCTGAATCCTCTACGTGGGACGCACAGTGCCTGTACTCTGAGGGAGGAGTGGGCGAAGTAACGTACATCACAGATCACAGCACTGCTGACACTGTTCTAACATATCCTTCCACTTTCTGTTTATGAGTGTATTCAGACCTCCGTCTCATTTCCTATATAAACTTCAGTGGGACATCGCTTGCATGAGAGAAACTACTTATACAATTGTTGGTTGACCTTGGGCTTATTTTTAACTGTTAAACTCTGACCGTTAAATATGTTAACGGTGGTACTGCACTGACATGTGAGATGGGGGAGACTGTCTCAAGCCTCCCGTGGGGAGATTCCCTGGAGCTGGAAATCGATCACAATTGTCTGTTGCTTGGCAAAGATGCTGTCGACACGCCACACTTGTTGACCAGCTGGCGAGTGTCTGTCACTTTGCTGTTGGTGGAACAACCAGACTGTTGAGTACGACCATATATGCTGTGTGAAGGTGGGTGAATTGAGGCTTTGCTTGGCATTCATGAAGGTATCCACAATCAGCTAGCACTAGCTGGTGTGTGCATGGGAGGGGGGGGGGTGTTGGGGGCAGGGTGAGCTAGGTGCCGGTGTTGTGGAGATGTTGGGGTCAGAGGTTGGTAGAGTGAGGAAGAAGGTTCACGCTGAATTCCAGTTAGTGATGCTAGACAGGTGGGGGTGGGACCCCCACTCAGTGAGAGGTGGGGAGAGTAGTGAGTCAAAACCTGACAGCTAAACGGTCACTGACGTTGTTCACTGACCATTAGTGAAACACTGGTAGGGGAGGCAAGTCTGTAGTGATGGTGGTGTTCCCTGGGGTGGTGGGGGTGCAGGGGGAGGGTTGTGGTAGTGGTGGTGCAAGGGGTGTTGTGATGGTGATGATGCTTGGGGTGGTAGTGGGGTGGTGGTGCCTGGGGTGATGGTGCCTGGGGTGGTGGTTCGTAGGGTGGTGGTGGCGCCTGAAATGGTAGGAGTGGTGGTGGTGCATGAGAGGTAGTGGTGAGGGGTGGGAAAGGTGGTGGTGGTGGTGGCGGCGGCAGGTGTCCTCGACCCCCTGATCTAGGAAAAGAGGGTGATGGGAGGGACGTCGGGGAGGGCAGGGGATACTTTGAGAGATGGAAGGGAGTATTTTATTTGGGAGGAAAAATTTCTCCTGAGGCAAGTCTTAGTCACAAGCTGACCCACTGGAGCTTTTGGTCATGTGGCCGGGGCCTTACAGGTTATATATATATATATATATTATATATATATATATATATATATATATATATATATATATATATATATATATATATATATATATATATATATATATAGCAATGAAACCAACAAACAAGTGGATTTGAATCCTTTACCAAACTGGGGCAGGCCAGGATTCGAACCCACGACTCACTGTCCCGCCTCAAGAGGCCACACAATGTAGTACATGTCACCTTACCATCTGAGCTATCGATCTTACAAACAACATGAGCCTAGCGAACTAGGCTTGTTTCATGTTGCGAGGACACTCGTGGCAGATGTATTGAATAAAATATATTTGAATTTTGTATACTCTCATTTTGAACAATTCAGAAGATTAAGCTGCAAATCAAATCATTTTCGATTAGGAAAAACCTACAGATCTTCCCTGATGATGATAAAGTTGATTCCTATCGACTTATCCGCTGATGTTCATAGCTTCTTGGTATCTATCCTATGTCATCATCAATATCTGCGTTAGCTGGTAATCACGATATATATTTATATATGTATATATATAATCGGATTGAAAAGACAAGAATAATTTGCTCTAGAATGACTGCTACAACAGTTATACGAGGGAATATAAACCTGTAAGAGGCGATCCAAGTGTAGTTTAGTGGTCGTGAATTCCATTCCTATATCTCATCCTCTTATGGAGACGAGACAATAAGTCAGAGACTAAAACTGGCTGCAGTGATTACCTTCGAGTCCAGATAACCCTCAGATGGTATTGTTTACACTGCGAGCAAAGAGAGCAAAGTTTAGGTATCTAATAAACAGAAGAAAGTAGAGTTAATTCTATGCCTCTGGTAGTCTTATTTACTTGTATCTCTCTTTCTCTCTCTCCATGGCGAAGTGAATGCCCGTGAGATACGACGATAATATATTTGGCCTGTGCTATTGAAGACGGGAATCATGTTATCATCTAATAAGTTAATATTTTGGTCTCTCTTGATTAGTGAATATAGCAGTTTTGGTTCTTGTTTTGTCTGGGATTGTTACAAAACTTGGTTCCAGCATTTTCGTAATTTTTTAACTAATTTTTAACGTGATTAAAAGTTAACGTTTAGTGACATTCACCTTTCGCACAGGATGAATGTGCAAGGCAGAATTTCGTCTTGGTCTCACGAGTGATGTTCTTGAGCTGAATATTGGGACA
Source organism: Cherax quadricarinatus (assembly GCF_026875155.1). Lineage (NCBI taxonomy): Eukaryota > Metazoa > Arthropoda > Malacostraca > Decapoda > Parastacidae > Cherax > Cherax quadricarinatus. The sequence goes on from NC_069409.1 coordinate 69,270,190, forward strand.
GACATCTGTGTAGTGGGTAACATAACTGTGAAGGAAGAGGTTTCATCCAGTATAGTAGAGGGAAGGTCATATTCTCTGTCTCTCTCTCTCTCTCTCTCTTTCTCTCTCTCTCTCTCACTTTTCCAGTGTGACTGGAAAAAGACGTGAGCTGGTGCTTTCCCAGACTGACTTAGAAAGCCTCGGGTGCATGGCGTACTAAGAAACGTAACCTGACCTCTGCTGGCCCATAAGCGGTTTGCATATCTCTGATGCAGCTTCAGTCTCCGTGGTGGGAAGGTAACGAGATTAACGTAGGAGGTGCTGTGAGGAGGTGCACTTGCGGGAGGTACACTGGGAAGGTGCACTGGGGAGGTGCACTTGCGGGAGGTACACTGGAGAGGTGAACTGGGGGGAGATGAATAAGAGTGAGGTCTTTCCTTTCACACCCAGACCAGCACACATATTTACGTTCTGTTAAGTAAAAGGACACAAATGGAACTAATGTGACATTTTACTGAGGCAACGTCTCGCTCTCCAGGAGCTTTATCAAGCCGTTGCCACAATAAAATGTCAAATTAGTTGCATTTGTGTCCTTTTACTTAACCATTGTCAGTATTTCTACCAATATTAATACACATGGTTCCCACCGGGATATGTTACTTCAGACATTGGTAGGGACCCACATCAACTAGCCGGCCTGTTAGCTTAAAAAATCTTTCCCAACTCCTTGGAACTATTAACACGGCCAACCTGGAGATCTTTTTCAACAGCATCATGAACATACGGATAAGAGGTTTGAAGTCAGTTTCGAGGTTAGTTTCTTGTTCACCAGTCTGCCTACCATCCATCCAAGCCACTGACATCCTTCGAGTGAAACTTCATGATGAACTCAACTTATCACTGCCTGCACATGATTACCTTGACGCCACCGATTCTTATGTTAATCACAGCTAACTTTCCTTTGAAGACTCCACGTGTAAGCAGTCTTCCGCCTTGACCTTTGGCTCACCCCCTACGTGCAGTCATGGCCGGCCTATACATGGATAAACTGGAGGATGAGATTGAAATTTCACATCCCACGTTGACGATAGCTTTGCCATCGCAGATGCCACGCAGCTCAATTTCCGACACTACACCCAGCAGATACACTGTGCATGATGTCAACTAAATCAACAGCAACCTTTTCAGTACCTTAGGTACAGCTAATATCAAGTTCACTAACATTTCATCTAAAACCTTAAAAGACTTAGTCAACAAGAAAAGAAAACCGATGAAAACCACTGCTGACGTTCATACTATACCGAGAGGAGGTTGTGACAAGAAACTTGAAGGAACCTTGATGCTAGTCAGAGAACATTTATAATAAAGGTCTGTGTCCGATTTGGTCAACGCCTAAGACATTTTGTCGTTCACTCGTCAAAGGCCAAGCTGGGTGCCTCTGCCTCTCAGGCCGTCAACTGTTCTGAGCCCCTTTTTCAAGCCGTTCAAATGTCGGGAACTGTTCCGTCGGGGTTGCTCAGCTGTGGAGATCCCCTCGGCTCCGTCGGGCCGTCCCACTGTCCACCTCCCTCCCTCATCACTTCAGCCAGCGTGGGAACCGTCAGATATAAAAAATAAAAATGAGTTTTCTTTGTGCCTTTTAATTAAGGTCCATTTAAGGGATTGCCAAGCTTTCGTAAGGCATATTTTTAGGACCCTGTGTAAGCGGTGTCGACTTCGGTAGACAGCTCTCGTCGTCAGCGTGTGAAACGTTCCTGACCTTGATAAGTAGCTTTTCCATGTCATCGTCTGAAACATTACCGACTTTGAAAGGAAGCTCGGGTCGCCCTACGTTGTGAAACGTTGCTAAATTCAGTAGACAACGTTCGTTCTTATAGTTAAAACGTTGCTGAATTTAGAGAGCAATATCATTCCTGACGTAAGAACGTTTCTGACCGCCATAAGCAACTTATATCATCAACACGTGAAAGAACCCCACACACACATAATGAGCAGGTAGCACACTAAAACGCTAAGCAGTACCGACCCACGCACGTAGGTCAGTACTGCTTGCCAGTGCTGCTCATACTTTCTTCCCATCATACAAACAGGTGTCAGGGAGTTCTAACAAGACAGTCAGCCAAAAACTCCTCGGAAGAAATACTTAAAAGCCAGTTGATTGCCTAATAATCGGCTCTCTTAAAGATTAATCAACTGACACTTTATTCTCCGCCTACGCTTGCTTCCGTTATCTCTCACGACACTCTATCACTCAACTGGCAATCTCGAATTGGACGCTTCCATTGGCTTTCAACCTATCGCGAATGCATCAAGTTAACTTCGTTTTTCTAAAGGGGACCAAAAAAAACTAATTTAGAAAGTGCTCTTGTGAAACGCAGCTCCAAGTTATGCTTGGAGTTAAAGTCGACTATCAGAGGCAATTTACCTTCATTTAAAAGGTATTAAAAGGCTCGGAACTCTGCACTAGAATTCTCGTTCTCTAGCTAGAATTTGCCTGTTAATGACTTCTGATAGTGGGCAATTACTAAATAGTTGTTGGCTCCGGATAATGACTAGACGGCTGATGGGGTTTAATTGTACGTTTGTGGAGCCTCGGAGCTCAAGGTGAGCTCGATTCTCTGTTTGATGCTCATTAATTCGCGGCATCAACTTAATAAATCCCTTCCTTTGCATGTTGATCTGTAGTAAAAGAGATCTAACGACCTGACTGATTGAGTGTTAAATAGGGACGTTAACATTCACAGTGTTGTTTATGAAAGAATCAGCATTTGTTCGATTTTTAATTGTTTGAGTGTGTGTGTGTGTGTGTGTGTGTGTGTGTGTGTGTGTGTGTGTGTACTCGCCTATTTGTGTTCGTATGTTCTTAATCAATGTACTCCTAAAAGATTCCTGATAATTAAGTCGTCCAGAATGCTAGCATTCTGGACGACTTAATTATCAGGCATTCCAAACTCCATAGAATGCTAGCATTCTGTGGAGTTTGGAAAGCCAGTATGGACTCGATCTTCTACTCGAGTCGAGTTTTATATTTTCTACAGACAGACAGCGATGAAGTATAGCTCTTGCCCCCCCCCTACCCCTGTCGTCAATGTATCCGGGAAAACCGTAATAAATAGCGATAACTTTCTCTTAGAGTTGTCGGGAGGCTCGAGTGTGGCAAGTGAAAACAATAGCCAGCAGCTCAATCCTACTGCCATAAGACTGTCCTCCCGCTAAGGCAGCGGCTATTCACTGCACATCTCATGCTCGTCCCAAATAATAGGATTACGGAGGTCACACTGGGTCGTTGTCAGGCCCCACTGGACACAGTTACGTCATTAAGACATTGCAGTAATTTCATATATTAGTCTCATAGTTTATCTATTCAAGGAGGTATGCAAATGTAATCTTCCCAGAGGACTGGCGAAGATTGTATTTGGTGAGAAAGATACTGATTCTAGAGGAGTCTTTATTGGTACCATTAAAGACTTCTCTGCATTCACTGTCTTTCTCATCGTAAAAATGAAGACTACTTTCCAATCCATGTCTCTCACACCAAATACAATCTTAATACCTTCATCACTGATGATCACTCAGCATCTCATCAGGTTCATCCATCTGACAGGTGCAATGTGTGGATACATTGTCTAGATTTCAAATGTCTCATCATTAACAATGAAATGATTTACCATTTCCTGCAAGATTTGGTTGGACGTGTGTCTAAATGTTTGGATGTTTGCACATTCTAAAATGTCCTGGTGTGTGTTCTCTGTCTGTGTCCACACACTTTACATTTCATGTGACTGGAATTTCCATTCAAACTAAACTGCCATAATTAGTCTAGCTGTGACAACGTCTGCTTAACTTGTGACTCTCTCCATCGACAGGTTTTCCTTGTTATATTTCTTTCTGGTGGGCAATAGATTGGCTAGTTCCTGTTTGTAGTGCTCGACTTCTATCTCATTTGCTAGTTTTTTTTTCTCAGCAATGGTTTCTAAACTTCTTCTCTTCTTTGTTTATTGCCAATTTATCCAAAGCGTCGACTTTACCATACTTACGAAGGCCTCTGTGACTCCCATAAAGGTTCTTCTTGTTGATTCGCCGGTATTCTCCCGGCCCGGGCCTTTTCCAAGTGGTGGCCCGGCCTTGGCTCCCTGTCTAGGTAGTGTCTGAGACCTAAGTCTCCCATGGGAGGAGGTACAAGTACCCCCTCATCGTTGGGACCAACTGTCCCCAGGCCTAGCCACATTCCCCGCCCTCATGGGGCTCGTAGGGAGAAGCTAGGCCTCTCTGGTCTGCCATCCCCGCCCCAAGAGGGCTAATGGGAATGACAGTCTTGTGAGCTGCAAGCTCTGGCTCAGGCACCTACCCTACCCTAGAAGAGCTGGGCATGGTGTCGATCACATCCCATAAAGGTTTACCGTTATTCCTTTGTTCTATAATTCGTGCATATATTTGTGTCTCACCTTATTTATACAAACATATTATCCAGACTTACAGCGAGTAATGACGACGGGAAGTCAGAGACAATTTTATATATATATATATATATATATATATATATATATATATATATATATATATATATATATATATATATATATATATATATATATAGACCTAGTTACTGCTTTACTAGATAATAATAACTTATTACATTTGTATACATACTAACAACAACTTTCCAGTATACATCGTTCGTATGTTTGGGTTGTACATCCGGCATTTTAGTCCGACAAAATGTCGGACTATAACGCCAAGTCATATGACTGCAAATTATTTCCAGTCCACTGTAACGTTCTTAAAGACCTGTTTTCGGGGGTCTTAGGACACTGGGGAAGGGACAAAGACCATTTTCTTTTTTCGGGATTTAAGAGTTTTTCCCCGGTAAGATTTTTATATGGTCTTTTAATTCTAGGACAAAAGAGAACAACACAAAGCTGGATAGCCATAAGGGGAAAAAAATCATTGTTTACTCTTTCAGCTTAATGAGGATTTGGGTTGGATCCTACACTCGTTGGACTGAAACTTTTATTGCACAAATCGCGTCCCTTGGTCTAGATCAGAGGTTTCCAAAATAACAGAACTACGAATAATAGTAGTAGTAGTAGTAGTAGTAGTAGTAGTAGTAGTAGTAGTAGTAGTAGTAGTAGTAGTAATAATAATAATAATAATAATAATAATAATAATAATAATAATAATCATAATTCCATTAAAAATAGGCAATATTTACAGATACACAACGCAAAGCACGTCCACAGACATTCACTGACCCCCTTTTGACCCTCAGCCATTTAATCGACCCTTGGGGGTCGATATTAACCACTTTGGGGGACCCTGGTCAGGATCAAACATCGGATCCGACTAGCATTCTGCCGACTATAGTGAAGAAAAGAAAGAATATCATTATCGTCATCATCATCATCATCATCATCGTCATCATCATCATCATCATCGTCATCATGATGATGCTGCTTCTTCTTTCACGAAGACAACATTAGTGTATACAGAGCAAAATGTAGCCAAAACAGAAAGGCTTGTCGAACAAAGCTAGTCTTCTACTCACCACATCCAGTGGATTCATTTCACAAATAACCCGCTCATAGGAGAAAGAAGCTTATGACGACGTTTCGGTCCAACCTAGACTAGTTAATGGTCCAAGTCGGACCAAAACGTCTCTTCTATGTGCGGGTTATTTGTGTATTGTTCCAGTCACGGTACCGTGCCTTTTTTGGTCTTCAGTGAATTCATGTCCTTGTGCTGTCCTTAGAACGACTTATAAGACTGATGACTTGTAGAGCGACTTGTAAGAATGATGACTTGTAGAGCGACTTATAAGACGATGACTTGTAGAGCGACTTGTAACACTGGTGACTTGTAGAGCGACTTATAAGACTGATGACTTGTAGAGCCACTTGTAAAACTGATGACTTCGAGTAGCGACGAACGATTAGCGAGATGGCTTCTTCGTTCCTTGTCTCTTCTGGTCTGGCAACCCAACAGTTCGCTACGGCTCCTATTTGGCAACCCTGATTCTGTTGTCTGGCAACCTTCTCCGTATTTCCTGTATCTCTTCAATTTGTTTGCCTCTGCCACCCCTGCCGTTCAGCTTCACTTATTTATCCACGTATTTATTCCTTGCCTGCTAGAATTCGTTCTGGCTAATGCAGTTATCAAGGCTCTTGCATTTACTTTCGTTATGCTTATTTACACTTCTGTTTACTAATGTAGATATCGGAGAGGTTTGATTTTTTTTTGTTGTCCTTGATCAGCAACTTCTACTTCAGTCTTTAATCTTCACCCTAATCCTTAATCTTTACTCCAATCTTTTGATCGCTCGAAAGACGCTTGTCCTACTGCCTGATAGTTGTAAGACTGAGTGCTTCTTAAGAATGGTCATACCCATATTCTTTAAACTCTTAGTTATAAATATATATTTGCTGTTGTTGTTAATAATAATAATAATAATAATAATAATAATAATAATAATAATAATAATAATAATAATAATTAATAATTATTATAATTATCGTTATCATTACTATTATATTATAATATAATAATTATAAAATATTCATCGGTATTGCTGTTTATTGTGTAGTGATGAGCTGGACAGGCCAGCAGTGGGAGAATTCTGGTTTTGCTTGTCTCTTGAGCGTCGAAAACTCTCTGGACCTATTAAGAGATATTATCATCGCCAGGTGAGGCTGAGTGGTGAGAATCGCTGTTTACATTACTGTGTCTGTGAACTGCCTTCTATTTAATATATAATTGTTTTTATGGAGTTATATTGTTGTTCTAACCATTCTGGATGTCTGTGCTGCTCTCATAAGAACATAAGAACATAAGAACGAAGGAACACTGCAGAAGGCCTACTGGCCCATGCGAGGCAGGTCCAAGTCCCTACCGGCTTAAGCCAATGCACCCAACCTAGTCAGGTCAGGTCACATTGAGTTAAGGGAGGAACACGGCAACCGACCTGTTAGCACAAGCTATCAGGTCTAACTCACACCCACCCACATCTACTCATGTATTTATCCAACCTATTTTTAAAGCTACACAACGTTGTGGCCTCTATAACGGTACTTGGGAGTTTGTTCCACTCATCCACAACTCTATTACCAAACCAGTACTTTCCTATATCCCTCCTGAATCTGAATTTTTCCAACTTAAAACCATTGCTGCGAGTCCTGTCTAGGCTAGATATTTTCAGCACACTATTTACATCCCCTTTATTTATTCCTGTCTTCCACTTATAAACTCTCTCTCTCTCTCTCTCTCTCTCTCTCTCTCTCTCTCTCTCTCTCTCTCTCTCTCTCTCTCTCTCTCTCTCTCCCTCTCTCAAAATACACCAATAGCAAATCTTACTGTAACGACAGGCATAACAGCTCAGAGAGTAGAGAAAAATACTTTGTAACGACAGCCACGACAGCTCAGAGAAAACATAACCCTATTAAAATACAAACAATCTTTTTAATGGCCAGGCGAGAGGGGAGAACCTCCGTGTGTGGAAGACTGGCAGTAAAAGGGTTGATTCTTGCTTTTGGATCTTACTAGGTTCACCGTTCCCTTTGTCCACCGTTCCCCTGGTCCACCGTTCCCCTAGTCCACCGCTCCCCTAGTCCACCGCTCCCCTGGTCCACAGCACTGTATCATCTTTTGCAGACGATACTAGGATCTGCATGAGAGTGTCATCCATTGAGGACACGGCAAAGCTCCAAGAAGATATAAACCAAGTTTTCCAATGGGCAACAGAGAACAATATGATGTTCAATGAAGACAAATTCCAACTACTCCGTTATGGAAAAACTGGAGGAAATAATAACTAGAACTGAGTATACTACAAACTCCAATCACACAAT
>NC_069409.1:69285509-69288009 GCF_026875155.1 Cherax quadricarinatus
TGTTTGTAATTTCTCCTGATAATTCTCTTCTTCCTACTCTTCCTCTCTCGTCTTTCTCGTCCCTCTTTTCGTCCTACACCTTTTTTTCCAACTTTCCCGTTTCCTCCTTTTCTGTCCTCTTCATTTTCCCGTTTGTCTTTTCCTTCATTCACCCCCCGTTTCCACCTTTTCCAAATTCTCCTCATTTTCCTTCCTCTTCTTCTTCCTTTTCCCCTTCCTCCTCATTTTCCTCCTCCCCCTCCTTCTCCTTTCATTCACATTATTATCCTCTTTATTATTATTTTTGTTTCTGTATTCCTCCTCTTCCCTTCTTTATCCAGATGTCTGGTTCTCCATAAATACATCTTTATTACGTCTGTCTCCATTCATTTTCTTCGCATTTTCTAGGTTGCATTTATTTAAACTTTCATTATCATTTAATTTTTATTGTTATATCTATTGTTTTTACCTTCGTTATTGCTTTAACCTTCGTTATTACTTTCAATTCTCGTTATTGCTTCAGACCTTCGTTATTTTTATCCTCGTCCCGGAACTTTATAAAGCTCAGTATTGAACTTTAAAAAAGGTCTGTACAGAGCTTTAACAAATCCTTGACGGAGCATTCTGAAGCTCTACACAAAACTTTACATAGCCCTGAATACAGCTTTATAAATCTCTAAACAGAGCGAACCGTTATCTCTCTAAAAGCGACTTGAGGCTTTTCCAGTCAGATTTACAATTTCAAAACCGTGTAGAAACACATAAACCAGTTTAAACCAAACTATCTAAACCAACACAAAATAACACGAGCAACGTTATTACATACTTTCTCCAGTACTTTCTGCATTACTCCATGTTTTATTCTATTGTATATCCCTCCCTCCTTAAGACGGTCTCTGGTATGTCTCGTCTCGTGATTATGAAGTTGAAATGCAGTGGTCTCGGGGAAATTAAAGGATGGCCATTGGAGATCTCAGAGGTCGTGTGATCATTGGGGATTGGGAAGAGGTGTACCAGGGTCAAGTAACGACCGTGGGAAACCACCATTATCCGGGCCCAACCGGCCGTTATCCGGTCCTCAGCCGGCCGTTTGAGGGGCCGGAATTAGTGCCTTATGTAATTCATTGGTCCACATCTCGCGGCGTAATGGTCACGAGACGGATGATTGAGACTCGTGTCAATCACGATGCTGTCATTACTCTGTGCTTTTGTATTCACGGGAAGCGACTCTGTTGCGTTACGGCGTTGACCCAGTGTTTTGTGTGTGTGTGTGTGTGTGTGTGTGTGTGTGTGTGTGTGTGTGTGTGTGTGTGTGTGTGTGTGTGTATGTATGTGTATGTATGTATGTATGAGGTTGCAGGGGTCGAGTCCGAGCTCTTGGCCCCGCCTCTTCACTAATCGCTACTAGGTCACTCTCCCTGAGCCGTGAGCTTTATCATACCTCTGCTTAAAGCTATGTATGGATCCTGCCTCCACTACATCGCTTCCCAAACTATTCCACTTACTGACTACTCTGTGGCTGAAGAAATACTTCCTAACATCCCTGTGATTCATCTGTCTTCAGCTTCCAACTGTGTCCCCTTGTTACTGTGTCCAATCTCTGGAACATCCTGTCTTTGTCCACCTTGTGTGTGTGTGTGTATGTGTGTGTGTATGTGTGTGTGTGTGTGTGTGTACTCACCTATTTGTACTCACCTATTTGTGGTTGCAGGGGTCGAGTCCTAGCTCCTGGCCCCGCCTCTTCACCGGTTGCTACTAGGCCCTCTCTCTCCCCGCTCCATGAGCTTTATCAAACCTCGTCTTAAAACTGTGTATGGTTCCTGCCTCCACTACGTCATTTTCTAGGCTATTCCACTGCCTTACAACTCTATGACTGAAGAAATACTTCCTACTATCTCTCTGACTCATTTGTGTCTTCAACTTCCAATTGTGGCCTCTTGTTTCTGTGTCCCCTCCCTGGAACATCCTGTCTTTGTAAACCTTGTCTATTCCACGCTGTATTTTATATGTCGTTATCATGTCTCCCCTGACCCTCCTGTCCTCCAGTGAGGTCAGGCCGATTTCCCTTAATCTTTCTTCATAGGACATTCCCCTTAGCTCTGGAACTAACCTTGTCGCAAGCCTTTGTACTTTCTCTAGTTTCCTGACGTGCTTTATCAAGTGCGGGTTCCAAACAGGTGCTGCATACTCCAGTATGGGCCTGACATACACGGTGTACAGTGTCTTGAATGATTCCTTACTAAGGTATCGGAATGCTGTTCTCAGGTTTGCCAGGCGCCCATATGCTGCAGCAGTTATCTGATTGATGTGTGCTTCCGGAGACATGCTCGGTGTTATACTCACCCCAAGATCTTTCTCCTTGAGTGAGGTTTGCAGTCTTTGGCCACCTAGCCTATACTCTGTCTGTGGTCTTCTGTGCCCCTCCCCCATCTTCATGACTTTGCATTTGGCAGGATTAAATTCGAGAAGCCATTTGCTGGACCAGGTGTCCAGTCTGTCCAGGTCTCTTTGAAGTCCTGCC
>NC_069409.1:69295509-69335509 GCF_026875155.1 Cherax quadricarinatus
TTCAGCGCCTGACAATGGAGGCCCCATTAGTAAAATAATATTATCCCACACTCTTATGTCAAGCTTCCGCTTTCCCCTGTGTCTGTATCCGTCTGTGTTTGTAAGCTGTAGCCTCATGCGACAGCTCTACAATTATCATCCGTGTTTTAGATGGTAATGTTTGTATTTCGTGTATGATTGTAAGACTGTCCATAAAATATTTTCATGAAACACGAGCTTCTAGTTCTGGAGGTGTTGTGTTTACTACAAGGCTTTAAGGCCATTTTTCCAACTGCAAAGTTGCATGTTTTTGCAATCTGGCATTTATAGAACTGCTTAAGCTTTGCGGTATCGTTAGTCTTTTTATAAGAAATAGTGAAGCATTGCGCTAAACCCGCGTGGGTCACTCAGGGCAAGGAGTGATGAAGGATCGATTCTTCCTCTAACTTCAGTTAAAAACACTGTAGTTTTAATGCCATTGGTATCCAAACTGCAGACGTTGTCGCACACTCCCTTCAGGAGGTGGTATGAAAGGGCAGGATGGAGTTTTACTCCCGGCAGTCGTTGAGGAACACTCTTGTCAGGGGCGCTGAAGGAGAGCTGTACAGCCACCATTCGTTACGGCTGTCGTAGGTTGGGATAATGCTGACCTGGGACGGGGATCATCGCTGGGCTCCAGGTCGCCGAAGTCAGACCTTTCCTGCCAGCCTTAACCCAGAACTGACCCTGCATAATTGTCTTCAAGGTGCCCAACCTTCAAGCATGACGGCTTCTTTCATGCAAGTCTAAAGCTTCATTCACACAAGCTTGAAGCTTTTTTTTTTTTTTTGAGCAGAGTGCAACACGGAGCCACGTGGTTTTGATTATGCATATTATTGTATCCCATTTCCGATTTCGCTTATTTTCGTATTTAATTCTGTCCATCTTGGGTCAAGCCGTCCGCTTTCTCGTATTTAAGAAAAAGAGGTGTGTGAAAGGGATTCTATCTACCTACTGTCTACCTGTTGATAGTTCCTGGGGACCATCGCTCCCGCGCCCCGGTCCAGGACCAGGCCTCCTGGTTAACAGCCTGATCAGTCAGGTTCTTGCTGTCAACAGCACTCAACATAAAGTGTGTTAGAGTAGACGCCAGATACGGCAGGAACTTGAGAGAGGAATATCATACCTCTTCCAGTCACCCTGCTTCCTCCCTGATCCATTAACTCCCTGCTTCCTCCCTGATCAATTGACTCCCAGCTTCCTCCCCCGATCCGTCCACTCCCTGCTTCGTCCCCGATCCGTCCACTCTCTGCTTTCCCTCTGATCCATCAACTCCCTGCTTTCTCCCTGATCCATCCACTCCCTGCTTCCTCCCTGATCCATCCACTCCCTGCTTCCTCCCTGATCCATCCACTCCCTGCTTCCTCCATCATCCATCCATAAGCCTCTCCCTCAAGCCACTGCCTCGACAACGAGCCCTACCCTCCACACCACCCCACCCTTTCCCTGACCCACCTCCACACCCATTTCCACACCGCACAATACTTCTTTCCACATCCCAACACCCCAGCCCACCACCCACACCATAACCCCGGCCCTCCGTCCACTCTTCTTCCTCTTCTTTAACTCACTCTCCTATTCACCCTCCACCACAATGGGTACAACAAGGTACTCCGTAATACCACCACAGCAAGAATGTCAGCAGACCTCAGTGAGAGAGAGAGAGAGAGAGAGAGAGAGAGAGAGAGAGAGAGAGAGAGAGAGAGAGAGAGAGAGAGAGAGAGAGAGAGAGAGAGAGAGAGAGAGATGAACTAGGCAACACACAGCGGGTAGAACTAACTAGTTAGAGATCCCACAGAGACGACCCACCAGGGTGATGCTTCTGTAATGGTAAATAAGACTTCTCTCCCCCCTAACACACCAATATATGTTAGTGATATCATCAAGAATAAAGCAGATATGTTGTAATAAAGGACTGGTGAAAACATAAATATGTATGTCGACTCTTTAGAAACAGGAAGGGAGGAAGAGGGAGGGGAAGGGAGAGAGGTGATACATGGGAAGAGTGAAGGTCAGGGAGGAAGGTGAGAGACGTGAGAGAATCTCAGTCATATGACTTCGTTTATATTGTCATTGAATCAATAGTTATTTGCATATTTGTTAGAGAGATATATACGCTGAGAGATGTTTATCTCTAGGTGTATATATACTGGGAGATGTTTATCTGTGTATGTACACTGGAAGATGTGTGTATCTCACAGTGTATGTACAGTGAGAGATGTGTATCTCTCAGTGTATGTACAGTGAATGATGTGTATCTCACAGTGTATGTACAGTGAGAGATGTGTATCTCACAGTGTATGTACAGTGAGAGATGTGTATCTCACAGTGTATGTACAGTGAGAGATGTGTATCTCACAGTGTATGTACAGTGAGAGATGTGTATCTATCAGTGTATATACAGTGAGAGATGTGTATCTCTCAGTGTATATACATTGAAAGATGTGTATCTCTCAGTGTATATACAGTGAAAGATGTGTATCTCTCAGTGTATATACAGTGAAAGATGTGTATCTCTCAGTGTATATACAGTGAGAGATGTGTATCTCACAGTGTATGTACAGTGACAGATGTGTATCTCTCAGTGTATATACAGTGAGAGATGTGTATCTCTCAGTGTATATACAGTGAGAGATGTGTATCTCACAGTGTATGTACAGTGACAGATGTGTATCTCTCAGTGTATATACAGTGAGAGATGTGTATCTCTCAGTGTATGTACAGTGAGAGATGTGTATCTCACAGTGTATGTACAGTGAGAGATGTGTATCTCTCAGTGTATATACAGTGAGAGATGTGTATCTCACAGTGTATGTACAGTGAGAGATGTGTATCTCACAGTGTATGTACAGTGAGAGATGTGTATCTCACAGTGTATGTACAGTGAGAGATGTGTATCTCACAGTGTATGTACAGTGAGAGATGTGTATCTCACAGTGTACATACAGTGAAAGATGTGTATCTCTCAGTGTATATACAGTGAAAGATGTGTATCTCTCAGTGTATATACAGTGAAAGATGTGTATCTCTCAGTGTATATACAGTGAAAGATGTGTATCTCACAGTGTATATACAGTGAGAGATGTGTATCTCTCAGTGTATATACAGTGAAAGATGTGTATCTCACAGTGTATATACAGTGAGAGATGTGTATCTCACAGTGTATGTACAGTGAGAGATGTGTATCTCACAGTGTATGTACAGTGAGAGATGTGTATCTCACAGTGTACATACAGTGAAAGATGTGTATCTCTCAGTGTATATACAGTGAAAGATGTGTATCTCTCAGTGTATATACAGTGAAAGATGTGTATCTCTCAGTGTATATACAGTGAAAGATGTGTATCTCTCAGTGTATATACAGTGAAAGATGTGTATCTCACAGTGTATATACAGTGAGAGATGTGTATCTCACAGTGTATGTACAGTGAGAGATGTGTATCTCACAATGTATGTACAGTGAGAGATGTGTATCTCACAGTGTATGTACAGTGAGAGATGTGTATCTCTCAGTGTATGTACAGTGAGAGATGTGTATCTCACAGGGTATGTACAGTGAGAGATGTGTATCTCACAGTGTATGTACAGTGAGAGATGTGTATCTCACAGTGTATGTACAGTGAGAGATGTGTATCTCACAGTGTATATACAGTGAGAGATGTGTATCTCACAGTGTATGTACAGTGAGAGATGTGTATCTCACAATGTATGTACAGTGAGAGATGTGTATCTCACAGTGTATGTACAGTGAGAGATGTGTATCTCTCAGTGTATGTACAGTGAGAGATGTGTATCTATCAGTGTATGTACAGTGAGAGATGTGCATCTCACAGGGTATGTACAGTGAGAGATGTGTATCTCACAGTGTATGTACAGTGAGAGATGTGTATCTCACAGTGTATGTACAGTGAGAGATGTGTATCTCTCAGTATACATACATCGAGAGTTTACTATAATCTCTGTCTCAGAAATAAAACATTCATGTCTGCTGTGGTACAAGTAACACGCCGCCTTAATGACTCCTCGTGCAGAGGATCGCCTTTAAACCAAACAAACTGTTCGGTATCAACAAAGGTGATTGCGAAATCATATTGGCATGTCCAGCATAGGTCACCAAAGGTCGCAGCCAAACCTTCTTGACATTTGATAAAATACACAGCGAAAAACTCTTGATAAGTGCAACAAAGACTGCCAAGAAAGGTCACAGTCAAACCTTTTGACCTCTGTACTGAAGATCGAGAAAACTCAATTCTTAAATCTTCTTCATCTATAGAGCAATCTTCAACAAATGTCAAAAGTAATCTTCTTAGTCCATAGTCGCAAAGCTTTTAACAAAGGCTATGGTAGCGAAGTTCTCACTGACCCATATACATATATATATATATATATATATATATATATATATATATATATATATATATATATATATATATATATATATATATATATTATATATATATATATATATTATACAGACACATTGTTGTGCTTCCCGTAGTTAACGGGAAAATAATCAAGATGGGTAAAAATAACATAACACTTATTCACACAGTTACAGACGTGGGTCACTCAAGATTTATTTTTCCCCTCTCACCGGGGATGGGGTATAAATGTAACTTTCTTCCCATACGAAGGACCGGGAATACATTTCTTCCCTCACTGAGGTACGTGGTTATTTTCTTCCCTCATGGAGAGGCATCTATGCAAATGAGGGTGTTGAGGTGTTTAACAGCTTGTTGAGTGAGGCTTTACTGACTGTGAAGAGTTCTTCTGTGCCTACTGAAGCACAGATTTCTTTTAATATAATGTTTGTTTGTTTAGTCGAAATTACTTGATTACGTTGGTAGATTCGTTTCATTTAAGACCTCTCACAATGGTTAACAATTCCGCCATCCACTGAGTAACTAATATCATGGATACTATTACTTAAAATACGAATTAAATCAAATTCTTAATGTATAAACATTTAATGATGCGCAACTCACGATGTACATACTCTGTTGGAAGACTGATTTTATTTTGGTAAAATTTCCGGTTCTTTTCCTTCCTTATATCTTCGGACTCCTAAATCTTAGCAATATCCTCCGACTTTACTTTTCGCCAAACTAACACCTATCGTATTAATCTAGTTGATTCTTCATCTGCCGCTGATGCTTCCGGTGTCTACTTCATTTTCTGCTTCTCTTGTCTTCGCCAATACCATGGCGGTAGTGGCCGCTTTTTCTGATAGACTTAATAGAGGACAAAAGAAGTTTTCGGCTTGATGACCAACACTCTTTTCTGTCATGTTGGATATCACGGCCATTCTATTAACTGGTCCTCTGCCAAAACTGTCTGTTCTACTTCTTGCCTTCACAGTCGCCGTCTTGTTGAAGCGTCCTTCACACATAACTTTCTTAACATGGATCTTAGTAATGGCTTTGTCTCTGTAGATGCCTTCCTTTATCATTACATTGTCAAATGCTCCAATAACTTCACAACACTCGTGGCTTGACCTGACTTTTGTCTCTTTCTGTTCTTACCTCTTCACCTTTCCTGTTTTTTCATTGCCTTCCCTGTCTTCTGCCTAGGTGGGTTCTGTCCTATTTTTTTTTTTTTTTGTCCCGCAGAATTTTATCCTTCCCCCCGTGGGTCAGTAGCTCTCCTACCTCTACTTCCACAACTTCCATTAGTTCTCGCATCTTTACGTCACTCCTGCTGTGTACATTCCAGCCTTCTTCCCTTTTCGCTTCTGTGGGACTTGTTAATCGTCCAAGCTGGACACAAACGTCGTCAAAATTTTGCCTCTCCTAACTGTGAATTATTTGTGCATTGTTCCAGTCACGGTGTTCTTTATATATTGTTGGGTTTCATGAACGATTAAAAAAATTTTTTAGTCGATCTATGATGCGTTTAGGAGAATTAGGCTAAAATAAATTACGTTACGTTCAGTGAGATCTCTGAGAGGGTTAGTGCAAAACTTAAAAAAAAAAATTACGTCTTTTTCAGTGAAAAAATATATATCAATTAATCCATAAAGAACAGTTTCAGAAAACATGATTTTTAGGGCAGTTCGTCCTAATTTATTAACTTGACTTATGCCACCAGGCATGAGTCAAGTTAACCAACAGACTCCCGGCTGCCTTCAAGACTGAGTTGGACAGATACGTAAAGTCAGTACCCGATCAGCCGGGCTGTGGTCAATTTGTTGAACTACGTGCATCCAGCAGTAACAGCCTGGTTGAACAGGCTCTGATGCAATGGGAGGTCAAGGACTGGGCCTAGGGGGCGATGACCCCCGGAAAGCCTTCCAAGTAGACTCCGGGCAGGTATAATATATATATATATATATATATATATATATATATATATATATATATATATATATATATATATATATGTATGTATATATATATATATATATATATATATATATATATATATATATATATATATATATATATATATATATATATATGACGCACATCTGAGGTCAACCTTTAAGAAGGCACTAAACCTGTCACTAGAGTATCAGCAATGGGATCAGGCAACCCTCCAAGTGCGACTGGGAGGTATAGGTGTGCCCAAAGCACCGCATGTTGCTTTACCTGCTTTTCTGTCTTCGTGTTTGGCTTCCAGTGCATTAGTCAAGAAGATAGTTCCCGAACGCTTGAGAGACGTGGTAGGAGCTCAAGACCCCAGGTTTACTGAAGCAGCGATTCGGTGGGACACCCTTACAGATTCCTCCTGTAGACCAGCTCCTCCCAAAGAGCACAAACAGTCCTACTGGGACAAACCGATCATGGAAAAAATCTCCAACACAATGCTCTCCAACGCCTCAGGAAAGGACAAAGCTCGTCTCCTGGCAGTGAAGGCACCACACTCAGGAGATTTCCTGTTAGCTGTTCCCAATTCCTCCTTGGGCACTCGACTAGACCCACAGGCCATTCGGATTGGTGTTGCTCTTCGCCTAGCCGCCCCCATCCTCACAGAACATAGGTGTATTTGCGGCAGGGCGACAGCTGATCAATTCGGACTTCATGGTCTTGTGTGTCTCACAGCAGAAGGGAAGTATGCCAGAAATGAGGAGGTCAGTGACATCATAAAGAGAAGCCTCGCCACAGCCCGTTGCCCAGCTCAACGGGAACCCCAAGTACAGAGGTCTGAGGGAAGTCAAAAGCGTCCTGATGGAGCCACTATGCTACATTGGAAGGATGGGAAGCAGATTGCCTGGGACTACACCTGTGCTGCCACATTGGCAGACACCTACCTGCCATACTCCGTAGTGGAAGGGAGTGGAGCTGCCAGCCACAGGGAGACCCAGAAGATCCGCAAATATGAAGACCTTTCCTCTTGCTATAACTTCATCCCAATGAGACCCTTGGAGCATGGGGCAAGTGTGTTCTAAAGTTCCTCAAATAGCTGGGTGAAAAGCTCATCATAGAAACCAAGGACCACAGGGCGACCAGCTTCCTCTTTCATAGACTCAGTGTTGCGATCCAGAGAGGAAATGCCTGCAGCATTCTGGGCACGCGGCCCACCGCCGGGGAGCTGGATCTTTGTGAATGTTTAGTCAATTTATTTTGTCTTTAAATAAAATATATATTAAATATAGGGGTGGTAGGAGAAAATTCTCAAACAGCTTCAGGGAGAATCTTGAGTTTTCCCTGAAGCAAGTTTATTCTTTTCTCTGAGGATGAGGGTCCCCAGGACAGTTCTAGAGGTAGTACCTCCCTATATTAATGTATATTATATATATATAATATATATATATATATATATATATATATATATATATATATATATATATATATATATATATATATATATATGTATGTATGTATACTTAGATACTTATATACACTTGACATTATTACTGCTGCCTCACTCATATTTAAAGAATAAATATTATGTAATCACGAGGAACGCTGACCGTCATGCACAACATTTAATGAAGACGACCCGATTCATCATTTAATGATAACCTGTGATGGAAGACTTCCACACTGTGCTCCACTCAGCGAAATTTTCGCAAGAACTCCGGGAAAAAAAAAATCAGTGATGAAATTCCTTAAATTATACGTTATAATGACGGGGGTAGTTGTAAAGATTATACTTCGTCTGGGGAATGAGAGGTAAGTAGTGTAGCTTGGATTCCTTGGATGGAGAGAGCATTTCCAGCATTAAACATACACGTACCATGTTTACTAAAATGAAATCTTGCACGTCGATGAGGCTGACAATGAGCAGACTGCTGTTTACTGTCCCTTGTGGATTACAGTGTTAGAGAATTAGAGGTGATCTTTATTTATTAGTAATTATCTACACTTTCTCCTTAACTTAACGTGTATATCAAATTGATTTAGTGTTTATTTTTATGTTAATGAGGGAGAAACGATATTACCAGCGAATTATTCTGCAGATAAAAAGAAAACTATTGCTCTTATTATTATGATGATTATTATTCGTTGTAGTCGTAATAGTAAATGTTTTTGGAGTATATACAAATGTAAACAAAGAAGTTAAATAGCCTGAACTGTAGAAAATTACCTGTTTATTGCTTTCAATGTTTCAGATTCGTCAGCTTAGACTTGAGCCTCTCCAGGACACTGCAACGCTGATCTATCATTATGATAATAGCCAAACACACACACACACACACACACACACACACACACACACACACACACACACACACACACACACACACACACACACACACACACGCACACGCACACACTGCCTTATAACTGCCTTACAACTCTATGACTGAAGAAATACTTCCTACTATCTCTCTGTGTTATACTCCGAGCATGTCTCCGGAAGCACACATCAATCAGATAACTGCTGCAGCATATGGGCGCCTGGCAAACCTGAGAACAGCATTCCGATACCTTAGTAAGGAATCATTCAAGACACTGTACACCGTGTATGTCAGGCCCATACTGGAGTATGCAGCACCTGTTTGGAACCCGCACTTGATAAAGCACGTCAAGAAACTAGAGAAAGTACAAAGGTTTGCGACAAGGTTAGTTCCAGAGCTAAGGGGAATGTCCTATGAAGAAAGATTAAGGGAAATCGGCCTGACGACACTGGAGGACAGGAGGGTCAGGGGAGACATGATAACGACATATAAAATACTGCGTGGAATAGACAAGGTGGACAAAGACAGGATGTTCCAGGGAGGGGACACAGAAACAAGAGGCCACAATTGGAAGTTGAAGACACAAATGAGTCAGAGAGATAGTAGGAAGTATTTCTTCAGTCATAGAGTTGTAAGGCAGTGGAATAGCCTAGAAAATGACGTAGTGGAGGCAGGAACCATACACAGTTTTAAGACGAGGTTTGATAAAGCTCATGGAGCGGGGAGAGAGAGGGCCTAGTAGCAACCGGTGAAGAGGCGGGGCCAGGAGCTAGGACTCGACCCCTGCAACCACAAATAGGTGAGTACAAATAGGTGAGTACACACACACACGCAAACACATCCCATCCTTAAGAAAGGAGAAGCACTAAACTATAGACCAGTGTCACTGACGTGTATAGTATGCAAAGTCATGGAGAAGATTAACAGGAGGAGAGTGGTGGAGCACCTGGAGTGGAACGAGATTATAAACGACAACCAGCACGGATTCATGGAAGGCAAATCCTGTGTCACAAACATACTAGAGTTTTATGACAAGGTAACTGAAGTAAGAAATGAGAGGGAGGGGTGGGTTGATTGCATTTTCTTGGACTGCAAGAAGGCCTTCGACACAGTTCCTCACAAGAGATTAGTACAGAAACTAAAGGATCAGGCACATTTAACAGGAAGCGCACTGCAATGGATCAGAGAATACCTAACAGGGAGGCAACAGCGAGTCATGGTCCGTGATGAGGTATCACTGTGGGCGCCTGTGACGAGCGGGGTCCCACAGGGGTCAGTCCTGGGACCAGTGCTATTCTTGGTATATGTGAACGCCATGACGGAAGGGATAGACTCAGAAGTGTCCCTGTTTGTAGGTGATGTGAAGTTAATGAGGAGAATTAAATCAGATGAGGACCAGACAGGTCTACAAAGAGACCTGGACAGGCTGGACACGTGGTCCAGCAACTGCCTCCTAGAATTTAACCCTGCCAAATGCAAAGTCATGAAGATCGGAGAAGGGCAAAGAAGACCGCAGACAGAGTATAGGCTAGGCGGCCAAAGACTGTAAACCTCACTCAAGGAGAAGGATCTAGCGGTGAGTATAATACCGAGTACGTCGCCAGAAGCACACATTAACCAGATAACTGCTGCGGCATATGGGCGCTTGGCAAACCTGAAAATAGCGTTCCGGTACCTCAGTAATGAATCGTTCAAGACTTTATACACCGTGTACGTCAGGCCCATACTTGAGTACGCAGCACCAGTTTGGAACCCACACCTGGTCAAACACGTCAAGACAAGTGCAAAAGTTTGCAACAAGGGTAGTTCCAGACCTAAGGGGAATGTCCTACAAAGAGAGGTTAAGGGATATAGGTCTGAAGACAGTGGAGGACAGGAGGGTTAGGGGAGACATGACAACGACATACAAAATACTGCGTGGAATAGACAAGGTGGGCAGAGACATTATGTTCCAGAGATGGGACACAGAAATAAGGGGTCACAATTGGAAGCTGAAGACTCAAATAAGTCAAAGGGATGTTAGGAAGTATTTCTTCATCCACAAAGTTGTGAGAAAGTGGAACAGTCTGGCAAGCGATGTAGTGGAAGCAGGAACCATATACAGTTTTAAGACCAGGTATGACAAAGTTCATGGAGCAGTGAGAGGGAGGACCGAGTAGCGGTCAGTGAAGAGGCGGGCCACGAGCTGAGTCTCGACCCCTGCAACCACAATCAGGTGAGTACACACACACACACACACACACACACACACACACACACACACACACACACACACACACACACATACACACACACACACACACACACACACACACACACACACACACACACACACACACACATACATACACACACACACAAAGCAAGTGGATACAGTTCTATCACTTATGGACACTGTTGACACAAAGGAGAGGTGTAAGCTGACATCGTGACTTGAGTTCCTCGCCTCACCAAGGTAAGGTGAGTAGTCATATTTAGCACAGGCTTGTGGAGAAGTGATTTATGGGTTGGTGGTCATAGGTAATGGAAGGGAAGGGGCGCTGGTGGTCCTGAGTAATGGAAGGAAAGGGACGCTGGTGGTCCTGGGTAATGGAAGGGAAGGGGCACTAGTAGTCCTACGGAAGGGAAGGGGCCCTGGTGGTATTAGGTAATGGAAGGGAAGGGGCCCTGGTGGTATTGGGTATTGGAAGGGAAGGGGTGTTGGTGGTCCTGGGTGATGGAAGGGAAGGGGCGCTGGCGGTCCTGGGCAATGGAAGGGAAGGGGAGGTTTCCTTGGCCTTCTCTGGTGGGTATATTCTCCTTTCGACAAAATGTGTGTTTTGTATTGATTTTAGCGGACTGAGAGTCGAACCTCCCTGACTCTTTGTGCTGGAAGAGTCACAGGGATTTGGCTCTTCATATAATAATTAAAATAATTAAAATAACAGCAGCAAGAAAATCAATAATGATAATGATAATATGAATACTATTAATGAAGAATAGAAGTCTGGCAGGAAAAAATCACATATCCTCCACAGACACTTGGAAATAGATGACGTTTTCGGTCCGTCAGAGGTTATTATCACCACCAACATCAACACTTCTACCACCACTATCAAAACGTCTTCCACCACTACCACCACTACCACCACGTCTACCACCGCAACCACTGTTAGAGTGCACCGAGTTCACCAATGGTGCACGTCATAATTCTGCTTACCTTGACTCCTTATGATGGCT
Source organism: Cherax quadricarinatus (assembly GCF_026875155.1). Classification (NCBI taxonomy): domain Eukaryota; kingdom Metazoa; phylum Arthropoda; class Malacostraca; order Decapoda; family Parastacidae; genus Cherax; species Cherax quadricarinatus. The sequence goes on from NC_069409.1 coordinate 69,307,370, forward strand.
CATTCACAATTTATTAGAGGCACGCAAAACCCTTTTCTGTGGTCATCTCAGCTGATCTGGTGACGTGTGTCCTGGTATTCTGACCTCACAGAGGCGGGTTGGCAGGATGGTTTGATTAATTAATATGTGGCAGCAATATATTCAGCTAGACACTCTGAGGTCTGTAGCTACTTAACAAGTTAACTATCTCAGTTCCTCACGACAGTGTTCGCTGCTAGTTAACCAGAGTACACAATGTAGGTACAGTATTTTATTTTCTGTTCACTGATGAACCAGCTTCCGTTGACTGATTGCACATAGTGTACGTAAATGTACTTTGTCCGATGAAGGAATACAGGGCAACTGGGAGGTCTACTGTGCATGCTAGTTTGACCTGTTACAAGTTGCGGACCATAGTACATCTAGTACTGTACTTGTATTAGAAGCACTGGACCTCGTAAAAACCACCAACACTACCAGCTTCACCATCATCACCACCACCATCACCATCCCCACAATTACCACTACCACAATCCCCACCACCACCACCATCCCCACCACCACCACCATCCCACCACCACCACCACCATCATCCCAACAATCACTACCACCACCATCCCCACCATCACTACCACCACCCTCCCACCATCACTACCACCACCACAACCATCACTACCACCACCACTACCATCCCCACCACCATCACCATCTCACCACCACCACCACCATCACCACCACCACCACCACTACCACCACCACCACCATCCCACCACCACCACCACCATCCCACCACCACCACCACCATCCCACCACCACCACCACCATCCCACCACCACCACCACCACCACCATCCTCACCATCACTACCACCACCATCCCCACCATCACCACCACCATCACCACCACCACCACCACCACCATCACCACCACCACCACCATCACCAGCACCACAATCACCACCACCACCCCCACCAGCACCACAATCACCACCACCACCCCCACCATCACCACAATCATCACCACCACCACCACCACCACCACCACCACCACCATCCCACCACCACCCCACCACCATCACCATCACCACCACCACCACCATCCCACCACCACCACCACCACCACCACCACCACCACCACCACCACCACCATCCCCACCATCCCCACCATCACCACCATCACCATCCCCATCATTACAGCCACCACCACCATCACCACCACCACCACCACCACCACCACCACCATCCCACCACAACCACCATCCCCATCATCACCACCACCACTATTCCCACCACCACCACCATCCCCATCATCACCACCACCACCACTATCCCCACCATCACCACCACCACCATCCCCACCATCACCATCACCACCATCACCAGCACCACAATCACCACACACCACCCCCACCATCACCACCATCATTACCACCACCACCACCACCACCACCACCACCACCACCACCACCACCATCCCACCACCACCACCATCACCACCACCACCACCATCTCACCACCACCACCATCCCCACCATCACTACCACCACCATCCCCACCATCACTACCACCACCATCCCCACCATCACCACCCCCACCACCATCCCCCCCATCACCCCCACCATCACCACCCCCAAACATCAGCTCTCCACCCCCACATCCCACCCCACACCCCACCCAACCCGCCACCACAACCCCCCACCCCCAAACCATCACAACCCTCCCCCCTCTCCTGTTATTGCATCATGGTGTGGCTGGCCCATCTTTCTCCCCCGTTTATCCATCTCCACAAGCACATCCCCCCAAAATAACCACTCCCCAACTATCACTCCACCAATCCGTCCCCACCAGTATCCCTCTCCACCACTATCCATCCCCCCCAACTATCCCTCTCCCCAAACTATCCTCTCCCCCCAAAGCTTACCTCTCCCCAGTTTTCCTCTCCACCACTATCTCTCCACCAGCTATTCCTCCCCACCAGCTATCCCTCCCACCAGCTATCCCTCTCCCCCAGTTACCCTCTCCACCAGACATCATCCACCAGCCTATCCCTCTCCACCAGCTATCCCTCTCCACCAGCCTATCCGTCTCCACCAAGCTATCCCCACTCACCAGCTACCCCTCCCACCACCTATCCCTCACCACCACACCCCACACCAAATCCCCTCCACCCCACCATCCCTCCCCCAGCTATCCCTCTCCTCCACCCTACCCCCCCTCCACCAGCTACCACCCACCCCCACCACCCTATCCACCCACCACCTACCCCCTCTCCCCACCACCTATTCCCCACCACCTCCACCCAGCATCACCTCCACCACTTTCCCCTCCACCACACCTACCATCCCAACCATCTATCCCCCCTCCCAGCACCACAAATCCCACCTCCACCCCATACCCCTCTTCCACCACCACCACCCCTCCACCACCACACCCCACCCTCCACCAGCCACACCATCACCCCACCAGCAAATCTCCCTACCACCACATCCCACCTCCACCACTATCCACCCTCCACCAGCAATACCACCACCACTCTCCCTCTCCCACCACCACCTCCTCCACCATTACCCCAACAGCTTCCCTCCCCATCAGCATCCCACCTCCACCATCACCTCACCTCACCCACCAGCTATCTCCTCCACACAACCCCACCAGCTATACCTCTTCACAACCCCTCCCTCTCTCCAGCTACCCATGTGCACCACTTTCTCCACCAGCTATCCCTCTCCACAAGCTATCCCTCTCCACCAGCTATCCATCTCCCCCAAACTATCATCTCCACCATTATCCTCTCCACCAGCTATCCCTCTCCACCAGCTATCCCTCTCCACCAATTATCCCTCTCCACCAGCTATCCCTCTCCACCAGCTATCCCTCTCCACCAGTTATTCCCTCCCCAAACCAGTTATCCTCTCCACCAGCTTTTCCTCTCCACCAGCTATCCCTCTCCACCATTACCCCTCTCCACCAGTTTATCCCTCTCCACCAGCTATCCCTCTCCACCAGCTATCCTCTCCACCAGCTATCCTCTCCACCAGCTATCCGTCTCCACCAGCTATCCCTCTGCACCAGCTATCCCTCTCCACCAGCTATCCCTCTCCACCAGCTATCCCTCTCACCAGTATCCTCTCCACCAGCTATCCCTCTCCTCCAGCTATCCCTCTCCTCCAGCTATCCCTCTCCACCAGCTATCCTCCCTCCACCAGCTATCCATCTCCACCACTATCCCTCCCACCAGCTATCCCTCTCCACCAGCTATCCCTCTCCACCAGCTTTCCCTCTCCACCAGCTATCCCTCTCCAACAGCTATCCCTCTCCACCAGCTATCCCTCTCCACCCGCTATCCCTCTCCACCAGCTATCTCTCTCCACCAGCTATCCCTCTCCACCAGCCAACCATCTCCACCAGCTATCCCTCTCCACCAGCTATCCCTCTCCACCAGCTATCCATCTCCACCAGCAATCCCTCTCCACCAGCTCTCCCTCTCCACCAGCTATCCCTCTCCACCAGTTATCCCTCTCCAACAGCTTTCCCTCTCCATCAGCTATCCCTCTCCTCCAGCTATCCCGCTCCACCAGCTATCTCTCTCCACTAGCTATCCCTGTCCACCAGCTATACCTCTTCACCAGCTATCCCTCTCCACCAGCTATCCATCTCCACCAGCTATCCCTCTCCACCAGCTATCCCTCTCCACCAGCTATCCATCTCCACCAGCTATCCCTCTCCACCAGCTATCCCTCTCCACCAGTTATCCCTCTCCACCAGCTATCCCTCTCCACCAGCTATCCCTCTCCACCAATTACCTCTCTCCACCAGCTATCCCTCTCCACCAGCTATCCCTCTCCACCAGTTATCCCTCTCAACCAGTTATCCATCTCCACCAGCTATCTCTCTCCACCAGCTATCCCTCTCCACCAGTTACCCCTCTCCACCAGCTATCCCTCTCCACCAGCTATCCCTCTCCACCAGCTATACCTCTCCACCAGCTATACCTCTCCACCAGCTATCTCTCTCCACCAGCTATCCCTCTGCACCAGCTATCCCTCTCCACCAGCTATCCCTCTCCACCAGCTATCCCTCTCCACCAGCTATTCCTCTCCACCAGCTATCCCTCTCCACCAGCTATCTCTCTCCACCAGCTATCCATCTCCACCAGCTATCCATCTCCACCAGCTATCCATCTCCACCAGCTATCCCTCTCCACCAGCTATCTCTCTCCATCAGCTATCCCTCTCCACCAGCTTTCCCTCTCCACCAGCTATCCCTCTCCGACAGCTATCCCTCTCCACCAGCTATCCCTCTCCACCCACTATCCCTCTCCACCAGCTATCTCTCTCCACCAGCTATCCCTCTCCACCAGCCAACCATCTCCACCAGCTATCCCTCTCCACCAGCTATCCCTCTCCACCAGCTATCCATCTCCACCAGCAATCCCTCTCCACCAGCTCTCCCTCTCCACCAGCTATCCCTCTCCACCAGTTATCCCTCTCCAACAGCTTTCCCTCTCCATCAGCTATCCCTCTCCTCCAGCTATCCCGCTCCACCAGCTATCTCTCTCCACTAGCTATCCCTCTCCACCAGCTATACCTCTTCACCAGCTATCCCTCTCCACCAGCTATCCATCTCCACCAGCTATCCCTCTCCACCAGCTATTCCTCTCCACCAGCTATCCCTCTCCACCAGCTATCCCTCTCCACCAGCTATCCCTCTCCACCAGCTATCCCTCTCCACAAGCTATCCATCTCCACCAGCTATCCCTCTCCACCAGCTATCCATCTCCACCAGCTATCCATCTCCACCAGCTATCCATCTCCACCAGCCTTCCCTCTCCACCAGCTATCCATCTCCACCAGCTATCCCTCTCCACCAGCCTTCCCTCTCCACCAGCTATCCATCTCCACCAGCTATCCCTCTCCACCAGCCTTCCCTCTCCACCAGCTATCCATCTCCACCAGCTATCCATCTCCACCAGCTATCCATCTCCACCAGCTATCCATCTCCACCAGCCTTCCCTCTCCACCAGCTATCCATCTCCACCAGCTATCCATCTCCACCAGCCTTCCCTCTCCACCAGCTATCCATCTCCACCAGCTATCCCTCTCCACCAGCCTTCCCTCTCCACCAGCTATCCATCTCCACCAGCTATCCCTCTCCACCAGCCTTCCCTCTCCACCAACTATCCATCTCCACCAGCTATCCATCTCCACCAGCTATCCATCTCCACCAGCTATCCATCTCCACCAGCCTTCCCTCTCCACCAGCTATCCATCTCCACCAGCTATCCATCTCCACCAGCCTTCCCTCTCCACCAGCTATCCATCTCCACCAGCTATCCCTCTCCACCTCTCTTATCGAGGTTCCTCCCTTCACCTCTCTCAGTCAACCAAACTTTTTTTTTCTCTTTCTAACCACCAAATATTTTTCCACTTTCTCTCCTCGAATTAATATTATTATTATTATTATTATTATTATTATTATTATTATTATTATTATTATTATTATTATTATTATTATTATTATTATTATTATTAATAGTGATACTATATGTATTACACGAATTAATATCTAGTAATAATTTTTATTTTGAAACAAATTTCTTTAATTTGCGAATGTTCTTGAAGAAATATTATAAATCAAAAAGAAACTTATAGTTATTATGTATAGAGTTAATATCTATAGAGTTAATATCTATAGAGTTAATATCTATAGAGTTAATATCTATAGAGTTAATATCTACAGAGTTCTTTATATTATTCTCATGTTAAATGACTGATGTTTTTGTTCATTATTATTTAACTTTGTTCCAGTCCGAAACTGCCTCCACTACTGCCTCCACTACTGCCTCCACTACTGCCTCCACTACTGCCTCCACTACTGCCTCCACTACTGCCTCCACTACTGCCTCCACTACTGCCTCCACTACTGCCTCCACTACTGCCTCCACTACTGCCTCCACTACTGCCTCTCACTGTCGAATATTCTGGCTTTTTTTTCTGCCCATTATGCACGCATAATCATGCTCGTTATTCAAGTTGTCTTGAAGAGAGAATATACGCCCACTCACCTCTGTCCTTTGTCTTAGTCATATAGACGCTACATTCTCGGCATTTTCCAACTGTATCTTGCAGATATTTTATAATTATTTCCACAGTGGGTAGGTAATACGAAAATCTGTTACCACTGGCACTTCCCACGCTAGCAGTGCCTACACTGGCACTGCTATTTCGAGTGGCACAACCGTAGGAAGGATTTTGCAGGCATTTAAGCTCATCTGTGAAGCTAGAGAGTTGCGGCTGTAGTTACACATACGTAAACTGATAACTTAACAAGGTCGACTCGACGCCACAGTTCTGCTAGGCACCAGTGTGGTAAATATTATTATCCAGGTTAATTAGTCATGCCCAGCATCTATGTTTTCTGCTTAATTTTTTCCTGTTTATAGACTTTACGCTGAATTCTTGATATTCCGTACAAAATTAGTACTACTGATGGGTACCTTAACGTACTGCACAAACAAAACTTTAAATAGAATTCTTTTCCCATAGACTGAGTATTTCTTTTAATCACTGCAAATCTTCCATGGGATTAGGTATGAAATATGTGTGGGGTTAGATTCCGGGCGTAAGAAGTACTGTTCATGATTGTGTATGACGTCATAGGCCTTCGATTATCACCCGATATTTAAAAAAAATTTTTTTTACATAACTCTTAGTATCTTTTATATAAGAAGACAGTTTAATAACAGAGGTCTGGATGAAGACAAGATGTGAGTCACTGTTGGAGTGCCATGTCTGGATGACACAGGTATTTTAGGTGTTTCGTGGCAGTTCTTTGCCACTGTTTATATGCAATATTGAGTTTTGCATGGCAGTTTTTCTGTCTTCTTTACTCACTTTCTTTAATATGATAATGGTATATAATACCGACGAGTTGAAAAGAAACGTGTGCAATAGTTAGGTAACTTTATTCCGAAACGTTTCGCCTGTATATTAGGCTTCTACAGTCGAGTACACAGGCAGCAGAAGCAGAAGAGACGTAAAGATGATGTAATCAGTCCATCACCCTTGAGGACGTAACTTTGAGGTGGTCAGTCTGACTGACCACCTCACAACCTCCATTGCTTCTGCTACCTCCTTTGTACTCGACTGAAAAAGCCTACTGTATAGGCCTACTGTGGCCTACTGTGTAGGCCTATCGTGGTGATACCACAGTGCAACATTGCATAGCTCCTGATAACACGTAGAAACGTGTGAAGCACTTGAGATGAAGATTCCTTTCCCCCGTGGCTTATCTTGCATATTTGCTTATCTAGAGCTCAGCGTGTTCCATTGGAATGGCTCTCCACTCTTAAAATATAATACACTTAACGTTTGCAATCACAATGTTGTATCATTAGCCTCGACCCCCAAGGGATTTCTCACAGCCTCCCGATGAAGGTACAGGAGTGAGGTGTAGGAACGAGGAGGTGTAGGAGCGAGGAGGTGTAGGAGCGAAGAGGTGTAGGAACGAGGAGGTGTAGGAGCGAGGAGGTGTAGGAACGAGGAGGTGTAGGAGTGAAGAGGTGTAGGAACGAGGAGGTGTAGGAGCGAGGAGGTGTAGGAACGAGGAGGTGTAGGAGCGAAGAGGTGCAGAAGAGAGGATGGTTGATCATTGTGGTCAGCGGTCGTTTCATTTAGTTACATTTGGGCTTAAACAGTATATACCAGCTTGGATATATAACACGTCCATCTCACAGTCAGCCCACGACGCTTCCAAAAAAAAAAAAAAAACACAACATTCCCTACCATCTCTTCAGCCTTGCCCACACCCCTAAAGGGAGGTTCCTTGATGCTGGTGAGGGGCTCTTGATCTAGCGAAATAGACCTGTGCTCCAAGTCCCTGAATTAAGCCTGAATGACTTCCATTCTTCCCCCCCCCCCACAGGCGCTGTATAATCCCTACGGGTTTTAGCACTTCTCCATGATAGTAATAGTAACCCTGCCCATTTTTACCCATCCAAGCCAATCCACCTAATCCAATCCAATATACCCTGTTCAACACATCCAACCCCCCACTCTAATTCACCTATTTAAACCCGCTACAGTAACCCACCCACTCACCTTCTCCACCAACCCACTCAGACGAAAGCTCCCACTTAAATCTTCAACCTCCTCTCTCAGCATCCAGATCAATATATCTGAGCATCATTGACCAGCGTATCATCTCCCTCCGCCCAGGTCAGGTTCCACACGGCTAGCAAAAACACTGAACTTTGATCTCTTTTATACGTTACCAAAGAAAATCAGTTCGCTATTATGTGCATAATTTTATTGCTGCGGTTCTTTTCGTATAACAATCGTTTTAATATATATATATATATATATATATATATATATATATATATATATATATATATATATATATATATATATATACATATATACATACATATATATATATATATATATATATATATATATATATATAATATATATATATATATATATATATATATATATATATATATATATATATATATATATATATATATATATTGCCGCAGGGCGACAGCTGATCAATTCAGACTTCATGGTCTCGTGTGTCTCACAGCAGAAGGGAAGTATGCCAGGCATGAGGAGGTCAATGACATCATAAAGAGAAGCCTCGCCACAGCCCGTTGCCCATCTCAACGGGAACCCCAAGTACAGAGGTCTGATGGAAGTCAAAAGCGTCCTGATGGAGCCACTATGCTACCCTGGAAGGATGGAAAGCAGATTGCCTGGGACTACACCTGTGCCGCCACATTGGCAGACACCTACTTGTCATACTCCGTAGTGGAAGGGGGTGGAGCTGCCAGTCACAGGGAGATCCAGAAGATCCGCAGATATGAAGACCTTCCCCCTTGCTATAACTTCATCCCAATTGGGTCGGAGACCCTTGGAGCATGGGGCAAGTATGCTCTAAAGTTCCTAATAGAGCTGGGTGAAAAGCTCATCATAGAAACCAAGGATCACAGGGCGACCAGCTTCCTCTTTCAGAGACTCAGTGTTGCTATCCAGAGAGGAAATGCCTGCAGCATTCTGGGCACGCGGCCCACCGTCGGGGAGCTGGACGAAGTATTCGAGATGTAGCTCTGAGTTACCTAAGTTGTTTTACTTTCTATTGTATCTTTGTGAATGTTTTGTCAATTTATTTTGTTTACAAATAAAATATATATTAAATATAGGGGGTGGTAGAAGAAAATTCTCAAACAGCTTCAGGGAGAATCTTGAGTTTTCCCTGAAGCAAGTTTATTCTTTTCTCTGAGGATGAGTGTCCCTAGGACAGTTCTAGAGGTGGTACCTCACTATATATATTATATATATATATATATATATATATATAATATATATATATATATATATATATATATATATATATATATTGCTACCCTCTGTTGTACAGTCGTACTCGAGAGTGAAGCTACGCTAGTTTGAAGCCAAGTACCAACCTGTACCACGCCGAGACCTATGACATACGATGGCATGCAGTTACTCTCTCTCTCTCTCTCTCTCCCTCTCTCTCTCTCTCTAAGCTTCATGAGAAGGTAGCACTAATTGGATTTAGATTAAAAACAGGTAACACAACCTGGATTTAAGCTTTTCTGTCTTAATGTTTGACGGCTTGAGAGCCCCGACGGTCATGATGTGAATGTAAACTAACCCAAACATCCCAAGTCTTGTTTACACTACAAGAAACGAGGAAAATTTCGACTTATTTGATTTATCGTACAAGACCGATGACTTGAGGCCAACTAGAACTACCAGTTTCACTTTCCCGTGGAACTTCAGCAAGTTAACTGAGCCTAGCATACATATGACTAGTTACAAATGGCAAATTCTTAAATAACATTATGATCATACCCCTTCAGTCGGGGTAATTCTGAGTATAAGGTTTGTCAGGAAACAGGACAAGTGTTTACTGACGGGGGTCTTAGTCACATGATGACTCACAGCTGTAGATTTTGGTCATCTGATCGAGGACTTCCGCTGGGTTGCCAGTCCACCCATTTAAAAATTAGGGTTATAATATGCTAGACTAAATACTTCAATTAACTTAATAATTACCTTCGAAGTAATAAACTATGTAATAAAAATATATTTGAAGCCATCAGTGCCTAAAAAAATATATTTCAAATACAATTATTATTATTATTATTATTATTATTATTATTATTATTATTATTATTATTATTATTATTATTATTATTATTATATTATTATTATTATTATTATTATTATTATTATTATTATTATTATTATTATTATTAATGGGGAATGGGAGGTGATCATATCTAATCAAGGAAAGGGGTGAGTCCACCTCCCATTCCTTGAATCAAGAGCCCTCCACCAGCCTCAAAGGCATCTTGAAAGGTCGACATTTCAATAAAAGAGAGGGGAAAAAATAAGGAAGGAGATGCGGTGCCAGCGGGAATCCAGTGAACGCGATTTCTAATCATGAGTTAGTGCCTTGTGATTAGAAACTTGAACCACCTCAACACCAGGCCATAAAGATTGATGACCACGTTAGTAATCAACGGTATAATACAAATCCAGGACTTTATATACAACGTCACTTTTAACCTATGCTCAACTGACCTCTTGCACTATGCGTAGGGTTCGTTGTAACCTCTGTATTTACTCGTGGCGAAACGTTTCCTCTATGTTTTGATCAACGCGTGTGTTTAACCCAGCATATTGTTGTTCTCGAACTTGAAAACCGTGCTAATGTTACGAAGAACGTCATTACGTACTCTGTTTATTATGTAATACTAGATACAAGAAGGTCGCTAAATAATCTTCAAGTTTAGGCATTTTATCGTTATTTTGTAACTAATTCCTCATGTTAGATAAATCACTGGAATTTAAAAAAAAAAAAAGCTTGAGGTCTCAAAAAATCGTGAGTGTTCAGTATCTGTGAGTTCATTAAGTTTGGTAACTGAATCCTTTCATAAATGGATTCAGGGATAACCGGTTACCGGGACTTGAGTCCTGGAGGTAGGAAGTACAGTGTCTGAGCTCTGAAGGAGGAACATAAGAACATAAGACAGGAAGAACACTACAGCAGGCCTTTTGGCCCTTACTGGGCACGTCCTTCACAATCCATCCCACTAACAGAAAATTTACCCATCCCATTTTCAACAGGAGTGTAGATACGTTGTAGGCTTTCTAACCGTAGTGTCGACACGGCTCTAACAAGCTAGCTCTGTATAGTGACACACACACACAGGCGCCCCTGAATAGTAAGACTGGGAAGCCAGCCCTGAAAAGAGACAAGTTGCACCAGGATAGTTATATCGTTAAACTAGCAATGGATTGTAACAAGCTATCTTTGCTAGGATGAATTATCTGTTGATTTAAGAAGTTACATGTCAAGATCTTAACAATTTCCACTCAGATCTGTACTTCTTAAATTGTGGGAAATTTTCTACACTGCCTTGTCTTTATTGATTGTAATATAATGTTTGTAAAGGACCAGGGATTGGTTCCCCTCAGTAAAAACTCTTAAACAGCTGCTACCCCTAAGTAAAATATCTACCTCACCTAGTTCCTCTCAGCAAAACCTCTATATCACCTAGTTCCCCTAAGCAAAAACTCTATATCACCTAGTCCCCCTCAGCAAAACTCTCTACATCACCTAATTCCCCTCAGATAAAAGTCTCTACATCACCTAGTTCCCCTCGGCAAAGGCAGTCTACATCACCCACTTCCCCTCAGCAAAAAACTCTCTACACCAACGAATCTTAAAAATTTCAAGGCAACATGCACTTGCCTTCCAAGACATAAACCCCATCAACCCAAAACAAGGAAAAAAAAAGGAGACATCAATTTGCTTTGAATAAAGTGATTATCCTCGTCATCATTACGCGAGCACAAATCACTATCGATGACCGGACTCGCTGCCCAAGCCATGATCTCCACGGTAATTATTGCCCGCATAAAGTCTCAGCAGCTCATTAAAGGTGCTCGTGTAACCTGTGTAGGATCCTTATGGGGCCTCAAGAGCAATGTTTATGTGAGGTGGGGCTCGAGGAGGGTGTCAGGGAGGATCATAAACACAGGGCATGATGTTGAGCGGAGGCCCTTGGGCCAGGCAGGGCAGCCCTAAATATACTTGCACCTCACTTCCAGTGTACGTATATCACACTCCTTTCAGGGGCCACTGGCTATATCGACCACCATTACTACATATTATGACTTAAAGTCATCATATTTATATTTTATAACATTAATAATATTATTATTATTTGCAAGAGCACCATTAGAAGAAGAAATAGTAGTAGTAATAGAAGCATCATCATCATCATCATCATCATCATCATCATCATCATCATTAGCAGCAGCAGCAGCAGGAGGAGGAATAGCAGTAGTAGTAGTAACAGAAGAAGCAGCAGCAGATGCAAAAGTAGCAACAGCTGAAACAGCAGCAGCAGAAACCACAGCAGTATCATATGTAGCAGCAACAGCAGCAGTAGTAGAAACAACAGTAGGAACGTCAGCAAAGCAGCAGCAACAGCAGAAGCAGTTGTATAACAGCAGCAGCAGTAACAACAGCAGCAGCAGCAGCAGTAGCAGTAGTAACAGCAACAGCAGCAGCAGTAACAGTAGTAACAGCAACAGCAGCAGCAGTAACAGTAGTAACAGCAGCAGATGCATAAGTAAAAACAAAAGCAGAAACAGCAACAACAGCACATAATAACCCATGTGGCCGAGGTACAACTACACCAGTCAACTATAGGGCAAGAGCCGGGACCAGGAGCCAGGGCTCAACACCCAACAGATGCGTGAGTACACACACACACACACATAAACACAGAAATAGTCAAACAAATGGCTGCTAGAGTTCAAGATTGTTACTGGCAATGAGATGAATGTTATCAGGTCCTTCAGTGTTAGGATGGATGCACTGATGCTGGTGAATTGTTCTTGTTCCAAGAACAGGAGAAACGCATTCTTTCCTCGGATCAGGCAGGATTTACCTCTCATTGCCCAGGTGCTTTATGGCCCTTATGAGGTTAGTTTTTCCTAGCATCCATAATAATAACAATGCTTTAATATTTATAATAATAATAATAATAATAATAATAATAATAATAATAACAATAATAACAATAATAATAATAATAATAATAATAATAATAATAATAATAATAATAATAATAATAATAATAATAACAATAATAATAATAATAATAAAAATAATAATAATAATAATAATAATAATAATAATAATAATAATAATAATAATAAAACAGTGTTTCTAGTGGTTCGTCGTTATTTACCGTTGCCTGCACCCACTGAGCGGGCTCAGGAGCTGCGATTCGACCCCTGCAACAACAAATAGGTGAGTACTTGCCCACTACAACTTCACCCACTAAGCAAATAAATGACTCTTGAAGACGACAAAAAACAAAATAAATGAACCACCAACCCCGACTACCACCATCTCCACTAACACCAAATTCACTACCACCACCTCCACCTTCCCTGGCACCATCTCCACCATCACCTTCCCTGGCACCATCTCCACCATCACCTTCCCTGGCACCATCTCCACCATCACCTTCCCTGGCACCATCTCCACCATCACCTTCCCTGGCACCATCTCCACCATCACTTTCCCTGGCACCATCTCCACCACCACTCTCCCCACTTCCCTGGCACTATCTCCACCACCACTCTCTCCACTTCCCTGGCACTATCTCCACCACCACTCTCCCCCCATCGTCACTACCACCCTCCCACCCATCTGCCACACACGTAGCACCACCAGCAACACCACCAGCACCACCAACACCAGCACCACCACCACCACCACCACCACCACCATCACCACCATTACTACCACCCACCGTCAAGCAACTAGCTTCTCCTTAGCTACTTTTGCATTCAGGTATTTAAGACATCTTAAGAAGTTACTTATGGCTCGCTACTGACTTCCTTAATGAAGACAGCCACCACAACACGCTATGTAAACTAACTGACAATCACATTTCGCATTCTTTAACAATAATATTGTATATTAAAGCATGATTGTTAGTTATTCAGTTAGACGTCAGGCTCATCCACCGCACTTAGGTATTTAAGACTGCATTTCACCTGTACGCTGACGTCATTATAACTTAATGTTGCAATAGGAATTAAGGTAAACTCGCTGCTTATACACTAAGAGATGTAAATTTCTCGGTATATATGCATTTATATATTATTTTTCTTACTACCACTATTGCTATTATTAAGAACAAGAAGGAGAAGAAAATAATAATATTACAATATTTTAATTTTGTTCTTATGGCTATTATTACCTTTCTCTTTTACCCCTTTTGTTGAAAATTGCTGAAGAGATGCAGATAAAATTTTCACTACGGCTGCACCAGTGTGTCCGGTCAGCGACTCCTAGATGACCCCCACCCTCACCTCTCCTCCCGCTGAGTCGTGCGGTATGTTCTGATCCTTATAACTGTCAGTTTCTTGTCAGTCATGCACAAGCAAATTATCCACTAGCCTGATGACGGCATTTCAACACTCTGGAGAGAATGTCAAGAATCTTAGGTATTCACATCCAGTGATAATGATTGTCTTGGACAAGATGCCATAGGCCTTGTTTTGTGAGTGTGCTTTTCGTGTAAATATTATTTTTTTTAATAATGTGGATGCGACAGGCTTGGTTTTTTTTTGTAATTTGAGAATTTTGGATAGTCCATAGGCCCATTTTTTTTTTTTTTTTTTTTTTTTTTGCTTATTTTCCAACCTCAAGCAATTCCATATATGTTTTTCTTTCGTTACTTTGTGAACGTTGGTTGTAATTTTTGACTTTTTTTCAAATATATTACTACATATAAATTATGCCGTTAAATATTTTTAAATTTTATAAATAAAAAAAATTTGAATTACCAAATAATTCGATAAGTTTTACGTTTGAATATTATAATATATTAACCACTAATAATTAGTTGATTTTCTAACGATTAGTTTTGATTACTTTTCATGTTTACTTGTCTTTAGTCTTTGTTAGTCAATTAGTTGAATAACAAAGGAAGAAAATCTGAATAAAAATTGATATGGGGAAAGAAAATAAGAGGCAGGATGAAGGAAAGACATAGTGACAATTGTCGAATAATAAGAAAAGGGGGATTGTGAAGAAGGGAATGATGAGAGGGGCGAACAATGAGAAAAAGTAGGTATAACACAAGACCTTGGTGCAGAGAGAGAGAGAGAGAGAGAGAGAGAGAGAGAGAGAGAGAGAGAGAGAGAGAGAGAGAGAGAGAGAGAGAGAGAGAGAGAGAGAGAGAGAGAGAGAGAGAGAGAGAGAGAGAGAGAGAGAGAGAGAAAGAGAGAGAGAGAGAGAGAGAGAGAGAGAGAGAGAGAGAGAGAGAGAGAGAGAGAGAGAGAGAGAGAGAGAGAGAGAGAGAGAGAGAGAGAGAGAGAGAGAGAGAGAGAGAGACAGAGAGAGAGAGAGAGAGAGAGAGAGAGAGTTCCTGATCCAGCAAGGGACCCTCCTTGGCTAGCTGCAAGAACTGTGTCAGTGGTGACAATAAGGCAGGAGGAGGAGGAGGCGCATTTCCTTTTTAACCCTTAAACTGTCCAAACAGATCTACGTTCACATGTGTAGTGCTCCAAAAGTAGATCTACGTTTTTTTTTTTACATATTTTCAAATATAGCAAAAAAAAAAAACGTAGATCAAAGTTTTTTTACACGTTTTCAAATGTAAAAAAAAAAAAAAAAGATCTATTTTTTATATACTTTCAAATGTTGAAAAAACGTATATCTACGTTTGGACAGTTTAAGGGTTAAATCACTTGACCAAGAAAAGGCCCAGACAAGTTGAGCCCAAGATTGCTGACAAGATGTGCAGACCAGCTAGCAGCACCTCTAACTCTCATCTTTCAGCACTGCCTAGTACAGTGTAAATGGCCCTCTCTGAGGAAAGAGGCAAATGTAATCCCTGTTCACAAAAAAGAAGTGCAGAGCAGAAATCAGCAACTACAGACCAGTGTTACTCCTGTCAATCACTGGTAAGATCCTTGAGACAATAATCTTAAGACAAATGACAGAGTTTTTTGACTACCACTCACTACTTTGTGATCGTCAATATGGCTTCAGGAAAGGCTACTCTGCTGATGATCTGTTGTTAAACCTCTCCACTAAGTGGCACCAGTCACTGGATGAATCCAAAGTCAGCTGTGTGGTAGCACTGGACATTGCTTGTGCTTTCGACCGAGTGTGGCACCAGGGCCTCTTAGCAAAACTTCAAGCACTGGGAATTGCAGTCTCTACGCTATGTCTCCTCAGTGATTACCTTCATGGTAGATCTCTAAGGGTAGTTCTCAATGGAACGGAATCAACAAGACATCCTATTGAGGCAAGTGTTCCACAAGGAAGCGTGCTGGGACCATTGTTATGGAATGTCTACCTCAGACCTTCATCTCACCCCAGAATTCCATGCATATGCAAACGACTGTACACTGACATTCACTTATCCAAGAGAAGAAATGCCAGCTGCTCTAAGCTACATCAATCACCAGCTAAGAGCTATATCAGCTTGGGGAAATAGATGGCAAGTAACATTCGCACCTGAGAAAATGCAAATGATGATGGTCTCTAGGCACCATGATGGTAATGCTGGGGCAGTAGTAAGGATGAATGGGAGGGTGTTGGCACCTGGGGAAGAAGTTGATATCCTTGGGGTGAAATTTGACTCCAAACTGACCATGAAGAACCATGTTGCAAATCTTGCAAACAAGGCAGCCAGGAAGCTTACAACACTTCGCCGTATCTCCCATCTGCTTGACAGTAGGAGTTGCAAGATTCTGTACGAGGCACAAGTACGCTCACACCTTGAGCATGCTCCACTTTCTTGGTTTGCCTGCCCTCCCTCTCATCTGCGACTGCTTGACAGAGTAGAGAACAGAGCAAGACGTTTCATCTCTCGCCTGGACCCATCCTGGATAGATCTGTCATTTCAGCAGAGCCTTCAACACAGGAGGTATGTGGGTGGCCTTACTGTTATGTACAAGGCCAATATTGTCAAAGTACCACACTTGGATTCACTTCGGGGACAGCGTGAAACAAGCTTTTATGCCACAAGACATGCAGAAAGCAGCAACTTCACTCTGGCTGTACCCTTCTCCAGAACATCACTCCATCTGAGATCATATATACCCAGAAGGACTCGAGTATGGAACACATTCGTACAGCATACTGATATCAAAAAGATAAAGTCAGTTGATCAAATGAAAATGCTGGCCCACAGATGGCTCCAACTTCATCCTGTTCCCTACTTGTATGTCTCATACCAATAAAAATGCTTTCAAATGAGCTGATGTAGGTAACAGCTCTTAGCTTGCCAATAAAGTTAGGAATCCTTAACCTGTAAATAGCTTGCCAATAAAGCTATGGATCCTTAACCTTGTCAAACCCTGTGTAAAAGAGAGAGAGAGAGAGAGAGAGAGAGAGAGAGAGAGAGAGAGAGAGAGAGAGAGAGAGAGAGAGAGAGAGAGAGAGAGAGAGAGAGAGAGAGAGAGAGAGAGAGAAAGAAAGAGAATGATGGGAGCCAGCAACACAACTCCTAAAAATGGATGATTCACGGCAGGCACGTACAACAGAGGTCAGGAACTAATTTGAATATTCTCCAAGGAATCTCTCCCAAATCTAAACGTGACAGTATAATTGGCGGAGGGAGGCTGATCCCGGCCACAACTCCACCTTCGAAATCCCTAACTTAAGCAACGATGTGATAAGCGAAGTTTCCACAGTATATGGAATGTTGGTGTTGAGGGTCTGGAGGTTTGTTATATGGAAGAGGCGGAGCAGGAGGTGAAGAAGGTGAAGGAGGAGGTGAAGGTGGAGCAGGAGGTGAAGGAGGAGGTGAAGGTGGAGGAGAAGGTGAGGAAGGTGGAGGAGGAGGTGAAGAAGGTGGAGGAGGAGGTGAAGAAGTTGGAGGTGGAGGAGTAGTAGGAGGTGGAGGAGAGACCGAGAGAGATGGAGAAGTCAAGAAGATGCTAATCGACCAGAAAATTTAAGTATTCGTGGAAAAAATTACTCTAAAGATTAGACCGGATGTTATCTCCAAGAGTAAGAGGACAGCAGAGACAATGATAACTTAGATGACTGAGGAATAAGATAACAGTGGGTATGTGACTGTGATCTCCACCAGACGAACGAAGAACTGAACCAAAGCAATGTAAAGAGAAAGTTACAATATTATATATGAAAAGTAAGAATTAGGGAAAGTTAGAGGAAAGAAGAAAAGTGATAAGATACTGAAGATAACATGTGGAAAATAGGAAGGAGAGGAATAATTTAAGGGATGGAATAGAAAAAGAGTAAAGAAAGAAATTTATAAGATGATTAAGGTGTAGATGCTGGAGCGAGAAACATGGAACCTGAATGGTGGATGTGAAGGCCACAAAGAAATCCATTTAGCAGGGATGATCTTGGGGAAACTGTGTGAATTCGTGGTACCTGTTGGAATTTGTGGTACCTGTTGGAACTTGTGGTACCTGTGAGAATTGTTGGTAGACGAAAAAAAAAACAGTTTTCAAAAGTAAATGAAAAGCACCAGTAGATAACACACAAAAAGGGATGACTCAAGCAAGGATCGTAGAGGATCAGACATAGAGGATTCGAAACCAGATGGCACAGAAGAGGTTCACTCGGAGGGGAGGGGTTGGGAGATGGAAAGAGGGGGGATCTAAGAGCATTAGACTCTTGGATTCCCCGGGAGATTTACATTCCGACACACCTCTCGTATACGCTGCAGGAATTAAAGCCTCAACTCTCACGACAACAGGGCAAATACGATACCAGCCGTAAAGGCCATTACATTATGTCTTCATGGTTCATGATCACCAATAGTTGTCTTGCTGGGGATCGCAACGAAGCGACTATATGAGCCGCTCGGACAACCCGTACATACACACGGGCTGGTCAACTTCTCCTGCAAGTCACTTGATGCTCCTCGCTTTTGGTTAATATCTGAATTAATAATCGAGTCGCAGACTGTGGAGATCATTAAGGAGTAAGTACCTCGTATGTTACACTTTCTTCTCCACTTCAGCTTAGATTCCTCTAATCACTTTTGGGCCGTTGTATCCCTGTCTTCGAATTTTACGAGTTGAAGACAGTTTTCTCGTTCGGCATTCCAGGATACACGGTGTGTGTGTGTGTGTGTGTGTGTGTGTGTGTGTGTGTGTGCACGGATGTGTGTTTTCAGGCTCCTCTGATTGACAGATGGCTCAATTTAAATAGCGAGTGCACGAAGCGTCTTCAGGAACCATCATAAACATCAACTCTTCAGACAAGATAAGCCGTAGCCTGGCCAGCATTTTCTTTTTAACACGTGTGTTTTTATGTATTATCAGTACATTTTGAATATAATGAATACACACTGAGTACACGCACAAGGTTTTATTCACATAGAAGAGTTTAATTAACGCGATTAAACAACGGGGTTAAATGTTGTAGCTTTAAAGGCTTCGTTTACTAGTTTTAATGACAGGGTTTAATATCTTAGACCGTAGTTAAATGGCTTAGTTTTATATAATGGGGTCGAATATTATAGAGTAAACAAAGGATTTAAATATCTGAAGTTTAAATTTCCAGGCAAAATATTACAGTGTAAGCCTTGTAAAGAATTGAGTCAAATAGCTGAGATTAATTTTTTTTATTACACTGGCCGTTGCCACGCATAAGGAGAGGAAACACATTCACCGTTATTCGGTCGATGGTTGTCTTGCCAGTAGCGTGTTGACGTTACAGCTCAGACGACGCTTTATAAAGCAGAATCCTCACCCTTCCTTCAGAGTGCAGACACGGTACTAGAACTTCTCAGAACTCCGGCTAACCGGTTTCCCTAAATTCCTCCATGCTACCTTGCTCAAACTTCAACAACATATTAAGCCATATAAAAGCACATGCCTCCTCTCACGCCTGTTGGATGTTAAAGCCCTTAGCAGTCAAAACCTTCTTTACTTCCTTTCTCCAATATTTACTGGGACGACCTCTGCCCTTTCTTTCCTGCACTTCAGAGATGATAATAATAATAATAATAATAATAATAATAATAATAATAATAATAATAATAATAATAATAATAATAATAATAATAATCTTTATTTCTACAAGTATATGTACAGGGTATATAGACCTAGCTAACATCAATGACATACTACTCTATAGAAAGTCCCTTGTTAATGAGAACATTTCTGGTAAATTAGGTCAATTCGCAGGATGCGACCCACACCAGTCGACTAACACCCAGGTACCTATTTTACTGATAGGTGAACATGGACAGTAGGTGTCTTAAGGAAACACATCCTAATGTTTCCACCCGTACAGGGAATCGACCCCCGGACCTCGGTGTGTGAACTGAGTGCGATAGCAATCGAACTATTTTGTCTACCCGTCTCCAAATGTCCAAACCACTTCAATAGTCCCTCCTCAGCCCTCTGAATTATGCTTTTAATAACCCTGTACATAATCTTTAAACTCCGAATTTTCTGCATCAAACACATCTTCACAGCCTCCAGCTCCTCTTGGCTGCAACGTTTAAACCCTTCATGCTTTACACCCATACAACAGTACTGGTACTGTTGTACTCTGATGCATTCTATACTTTGCCACCATGTATAAAGTTCTTTGTCTCCACAGATACCTCAATGCACCACACATCTTTTTCCCCTCGTTAATTCTAAGGTTTATGTCATCTTTCATAGACCCAACCGACAAGCCCACCCCTAAATATCCGAACACATATATTTCCTCCATGCTCCCTCCTCCATTCTCCCTCCTCCATGCTCCCTCCTCCATTCTCCCTCCTCCATGCTCCCTCCTCCATTCTCCCTCCTCCTTCAAGTCTGATATCCACTCTTCATTACCTAGATCTTTTTTTATTTTACTTTTATCGTCTTGCTCTTTCCCATATTCACTTTTAATTGGAATATTATTATATATTGATGGGGAAGTGGTAAACCTGTAGGGGACCACCCGAAAAAAATTAGTAGTCTTCATAGGAGCTTTTACGCGAAGTTGTAGATTAACATAGATACAAATGTTGTTTATAGATTATATAGAAAAATTTAGCCATGTCAGTTTTTAGTAATAGATATGAGAGGGCAGCCTCTCTCTCTCTCTCTCTCTCTCTCTCTCTCTCTCTCTCTCTCTCTCTCTCTCTTATTGTACCCTGGACTATCAGATAGCGAGCCCCAGCCTGACGCCTTCGTTCCTTCAATCTGCCAATTGACAGGATGTTGTGACGTACTCACCTGCAATCTTCAGATCACCTGCAAGATGCAACCACCAGACAAGGCAGGTCAATGGGGGTGAGACAGAGAGAGAGAGAGAGAGAGAGAGAGAGAGAGAGAGAGAGAGAGAGAGCTGTTAGCACACTAACACCATCACCATTACCGTGGCCAGCTCCTTACCTCATTTAAATATTGAACTCAGCAGTATCTATGTGAGAGGGAAGTAGGGGCTAGGGTATAGGTGGAGGGAGGAGGGTGGGTGGGTGGTGAAGGGGTGGGTGGGTGATGGAGGGTGGGTGGGTGGTGGAGGGTGGGTGGGTGATGGAGGGTGGGGTGGGTGGGTGGGTGGGTGGTGGAGGGTGGGTGGGTGGTGGAGGGTGGGTGGGTGATGGAGGGTGGGTGGGTGGTGGAGGGTGGGTGGGTGGTGAAGGGTGGGTGGGTGATGGAGGGTGGGTGGGTGGTGGAGGGTGGGTGGGTGATGGAGGGTGGGTGGGTGGGTGGGTGGGTGGTGGAGGGTGGGTGGGTGGTGGAGGTGGTGGGTGGGTGATGGAGGGTGGGTGGGTGGTGGAGGGTGGGTGGGTGATGGAGGGTGGGTGGGTTGTGGAGGGTGGGTGGGTGGTGGGTGGGTGGAGGGTGGGTGGTGATGAGGGTGGGTGGGTGTGGAGGGTGGGTGGGTGGATGGAGGGTGGGTGGGTGTGGAGGGGTGGGTGGGTGTGGGTGGTGAAGGGTGGGTGGGTGATGGAGGGTGGGTGGGTGGAGGGTGGTGGGTGTGTGGTGAAGTGGGTGGTGATGGAGGTGGGTGGTGGTGGAGGGTGTGGGTGTGGAGTGGGTGGGTGGTGGAAGGTGGTGGGTGGGTGTGATGAGGGGTGGGGTGTGGTGGTGGAGGGTGGGTGGGTGATGGAGGGTGGGTGGGTGGTGGAGGGTGGGTGGGTGGTGGTGAAGGTGGGTGGGTGGTATGGAGGGTGGGTGGGTGGTGGGTGGTGGGTGGTGAGGATGTGGGTGGTGAGGGTGGGTGGGTGATGAGGTGGTGGTGTGGAGGGTGGGTGGGGGGTTGGGTGGTGAAGGGTGGAGGGTGGGTGGGTGGGTGGTGAGGGTGGGGGTGGTGAAGGGTGGGAGTGGGTGGGTAGGTGTGGTGAGGTGGGTAGAGGGTTGGGCGTAATAAAGGAATGTACTTGTGTAATCAACCTATAGTCTACATATTTTCGTTAACTTCTTATTCTTAAAATAAACTATTATTATTATTCATGCTTATAAATATAAGGAAATTCAATTATATTTTTCTATCACAAAAGTATATATATATATATATATATATATATATATGTATATATATATATATATATATATATATATATATATATATTATATATATATATATATATATATATATATATATATATATATATATATATTATATATATATACACTGAGAGATGTACGTGCATAAGTGAATTTCAGCCGACAAGTGACTCAGTGAAAATACACTTAGAGTTTAGAGGTTTGTAACTCAGTGTACACACAGACACAAACACACACACACACATACACACACACACACACAAACACACACACACACACACACACACACACACACACACACACACACACACACACACACACACAAACATACACCTCGCAACAATGCTCGTGGCAAAGATTTGTTGCACATTCTACCACATTCATAACTTCTGAAGAGCCAGCGTGGAAAAAATATAACTGGTCTATATATTAAGGAGGTGTTTTACTGCCTGGCTGTTACTGAGGTACGCTACCGCGAGTACCAACCTCGTC
The DNA here is from genome assembly GCF_026875155.1 of Cherax quadricarinatus. Taxonomy (NCBI): domain Eukaryota; kingdom Metazoa; phylum Arthropoda; class Malacostraca; order Decapoda; family Parastacidae; genus Cherax; species Cherax quadricarinatus. The sequence continues at coordinate 69,330,401 of NC_069409.1, forward strand.
GGTATAACCTCTTATATTTATATATTCTCAAGATTTTATGCATCGAGAGGTTATATATATCTCAAGAGTATTCATATACATGATGGAAGTAAACTTTATACCTTACTTTAGTGTACAGAATGTCCTGGGTGGCCGGTGTATAGGTTACGCACACACTTAATGACCCTTAGTGGAGACGATAGGCTTTAAACTTATTAAACTAACCTATAAGGTCATAAACGAGCTTCTCTCTCTCTCTCTCTCTCTCTCTCTCTCTCTCTCTCTCCTACACCTAGGATTGCGAAAGATAATAAAAGAAAGCTCCGTCATATATTTTATAAGCTAAGAGCTGTTACATTAGCTCAGCTCAAAGCCAGACCCCAGCAAGAGAATAATAAAGATTTAACATATCGGTGCACACTTTATTTACGTTAGGCAACGTACATATAAGGTACAAGGGTGAAATTGGAGCTATGAGTGAGTCACAGTTTGTATTTGGTCACGCGTTATAATCTTATTTCCATCTGTGAAAAAAAAAGACAAGTCTGTGAATGAATGAGGGAGGGAAGAAGAGAACTTGAGAGGGGCGGAGGTAAACGCAAAGAGATGGTAGGAAAAGGGAGAGATTAAGAGAGGGAAGTGGGACTGGAGGAAGGTAGAAATTCCTCCAGAACTTTTAAACTGGGGCTTGTTAGTTTACCTGGAGTTTACCTGGAGAGAGTTCCGGGGGTCAACGCCCCCGCGGCCCGGTCTGAGACCAGGCCTCCTGGTGGATCAGAGCCTGATCAACCAGGCTGTTGCTGCTGGCTGCACGCAAACCAACGTACGAGCCACAGCCCGGCTGATCCGGAACTGACTTTAGGTGCTTGTCCAGTGCCAGCTTGAAGACTGCCAGGGGTCTGTTGGTAATCCCCCTTATGTGTGCTGGGAGGCAGTTGTCTAGGGTAATTGTCTAGGGTAATTTAATTACCTCTTCAATCTTTGCTGAATGAAAAGGTAGGTCATGCACCTGAGAACTCCAACGACGGAAAAGATGGGCGATCTTGTAGATGTAGACGGCATTGTACTTTCTTTAGAATCTGTTACCACGTCTCAGTAGACGCGTGGTCCCACGACCTGTTACATCTCAGTAGACGCGTGGTCCCACAACCTGTTACCACGCCTCAGTAGACGCCTGGTCCCACGACCTGTTACCACATCTCAGTAGACGCGTGGTCCCACGACCTGTTACCACATCTCAGTAGACGCGTGGTCCCACGACCTGTTACCACATCTCAGTAGACGCCTGGTCCCACGACCTGTTACCACGTCTCAGTAGACGCGTGGTCCCACGATCTGTTACCGCGTCTCAGTAGACGCGTGGTCCCACGACCTGTTACCACGTCTCAGTAGACGCGTGGTCTCACGACCTGTTACCACTTCTCAGTAGACGCGTGGTCCCACGACCTGTTACCACGTCTCAGTAGACGCGTGGTCCCACGACCTATTACCACGTCTCAGTAGACGCGTGGTCCCATGACCTGTTACCACGTCTCAGTAGACGCGTGGTTCCACGACCTGTTACCACGTCTCAGTAGACGCGTGGTCCCATGACCTGTTACCACGTCTCAGTAGACGCGTGGTCCCACGATCTGTTACCACGTCTCAGTAGACGCGTGGTCCCACGACCTGTTACCACGTCTCAGTAGACGCGTGGTCCCACAACCTGTTACCACGCCTCAGTAGACGCCTGGTCCCACGACCAGTTACCACGTCTCAGTAGACGCGTGGTCCCACGACCTGTTGCCACGTCTCAGTAGACGCGTGGTCCCACGATCTGTTACCACGTCTCAGCAGACGCGTGGTCCAACGACCTGTTACCACGTCTCAGTAGACGCGTGGTCCCACGACCTGTTACCACGTCTCAGTAGACGCGTGGTCCCACGACCTGTTACCACGTCTCAGTAGACGCGTGGTCCCACGACCTGTTACCACGTCTCAGTAGACGCGTGGTCCCACGACCTGTTACCACGTCTCAGTAGACGCGTGGTCCCACGATCTGTTACCACGTCTCAGTAGACGCGTGGTCCCACGACCTGTTACCACGTCTCAGTAGACGCGTGGTCCCATGATCTGTTACCACGTCTCAGCAGACGCGTGGTCCCACGACCTGTTACCACGTCTCAGTAGACGCTTGGTCCCACGACCTGTTACCACGTCTCAGTAGACGCGTGGTCTCACGACCTGTTACCACGTTTCAGTAGACGCGTGGTCCCACGACCTGTTACCACGTCTCAGTAGACGCGTGGTCCCACGACCTGTTACCACGTCTCAGTAGACGCGTGGTCCCACGACCTGTTACCACTTCTCAGTAGACGCGTGGTCCCATGATCTGTTACCACGTCTCAGTAGACGCGTGGTCCCATGATCTGTTACCACGTCTCAGTAGACGCGTGGTCCCACGACCTGTTACCACGTCTCAGTAGACGCGTGGTCCCATGACCTGTTACCACGTCTCAGTAGACGCGTGGTCCCACGACCCGTTACCACGTCTCAGTAGACGCGTGGTCCCACGACCCGTTACCACGTCTCAGTAGACGCGTGGTCCCACGACCTGTTACCACGTCTCAGTAGACGCGTGGTCCCACGACCTGTTACCACGCCTCAGTAGACGCGTGGTCCCACGACCCGTTACCACGTCTCAGTAGACGCGTGGTCCCACGACCCGTTACCACGTCTCAGTAGACGCGTGGTCCCACGACCTGCTAGCAAGAATCAAGAAACCCGTGTTTCTAACACCTAATCTTTCCTCAGCCTGCGAAGCCTCCCTCGCTTCAAACTTTCTCTCAATATCGTTACCAAGGCAGAGTTACACACACTTCAAAACGATCAAATCCCCGTAAGACTTGAAAGGAATGGTAAGCTAATTATCCCTGTCGATAACCTTTCTCCTCTTATGTATCCAAGTCGATTGTTTTTACATATAAATTTCTCGGGTTTGACACACGGCATGACCTGGCTCCATGTATGTACCTGCTGGGGAAGATAAGATCACTTTCAGCCCCCACAGGTGTCACCAGTGACCAACACACACGACATACCGTGCCTAGAGGTTGCTTACGACCTCCTTGTTTGATGTACACCGCCCGGCCATTATTCAGAGAGTGAGATAGAGAGGGAGGAGAAAAGAGAGGAGGGGGTGAAGAAGGGAGGAAGGTAGTGGGGAATGAAAAGGATTGAGTGAGGGACGTTACCAGAGGTAGAAAGTGAAAGAATGGGGAAAAAGTGTGTGTGTGTGTGTGTGTGTGTGTGTGTGTGTGTGTGTGTGTGTGTGTGTGTGTGTGTGTGTGGGTACACTCATCTATATGTACTCACTTATATGTGGTTACATGGGTTAAGTCTCAGCTCCTGGCCCCGCCGCTTTTCTTATCGCTACCTGGTTTACCCTCTTGTGTGTGTGTGTTTCAGAGAGAGAGAGCAGTAGCGGTGACGGTGTCAGAGTATCACAAGTACCTATGCTTGGTACCATGCCATCAATGTCCACTTCAACGACGCACTTAAACGCATCTGCAAATCCCGTGCCTACGCACCTGATGCACCCTGACATTCACTTACACACCAGCGAGACGACGATTGTTGGCCAGTACATCAATCAGCATGAAGTGGGGGGTGTATCTCCTGACACTAGCCATTGCTCGTTACACTATGATTGTCTCTAGACAGCTTGACATTACTCCTGCAGTGAGATCGAATGGGAAAAAAAGTCTTTGCACTCAGCTATGAAGTTGATGTCTTAAGGGAGAAATTTACCTCTGCAATTGCTGTGATGCAGCATGTAGTGAACCGTGCAAGGAAGACACACAAGATGCTTACGTCTTGAAGGAGCACTTCTTTTTCTACTTAACCTCTTTTTCTACGAATTTCTATAAAATTCCTAATTCAATCTCACTATGAGTATGCACCACTCTCATGGATGGTCGTCATAATTTAGAAGGTCGCTGAAAGGATTTAAGTCTATTAAATGAACTTTAAACAGCAATGTTTTAGGTAGGCTTCAAATATTAACAGCCAACCGATTGTAATGACCCTCGTGTAGTAGATAGGCTATAAAACCAATAGTCCAACTAATTACCTCCCATTTCCCAAACTATGTATGACCCTTAAGTATTTAATGCTTCCACATATTAAAACAATTATCTCGAGCCTGGCCTTGTTGGTTGTGCCCTTTCAGTAAGACTTAAAATTCCTGAGAAATTTTATTGATTTTATTGTTTATATATATTATATATATATATATATATATATATATATATATATATATATATATATATATATATATTATATATATATATATTTTATTATTATTATCACACTGGCCGATTCCCACCAAGGCAAGGTGGCCAGAAAAAGAAAAACTTTCACCATCATTCACTCCATCACTGTCTTGCCAGAAGGGTGCTTTACACTACAGTTTTTAAACTGCAACATTAACACCCCTCCTTCAGAGTGCAGGCACTGTACTTCCCATCTCCAGGACTCAAGTCCGGCCTGCCGGTTTCCCTGAACCCCTTCATAAATGTTACTTTGCTCACACTCCAACAGCACGTCAAGTATTAAAAACCATTCGTCTCCATTCACTCCTATCAAACATGCTCACGCACGCCTGCTGGAAGTCCAAGCCCCTCGCACACAAAACCTCCTTTACCCCCTCCCTCCAACCTTTCCTAGGCCGACCCCTACCTCACCTTCCTTCCACTACAGACTGATACACTCTTGAAGTCATTCTGTTTCGCTCCATTCTCTCTACATGTCCGAACCACCTCAACAACCCTTCCTCAGCCCTCTGGACAACAGTTTTGGTAATCCCGCACCTCCTCCTAACTTCCAAACTACGAATTCTCTGCATTATATTCACACCACACATTGCCCTCAGACATGACATCTCCACTGCCTCCAGCCTTCTCCTCGCTGCAACATTCATCACCCATGCTTCACACCCATATATATATATATATATAATATATATATATATATATATATATATATATATATATATATATATATATATATATATATATATATATATATATATATATATATATATATATACACACACACACACACACACACACACATCCAACCACCCTGTTC
>NC_069409.1:69343009-69362154 GCF_026875155.1 Cherax quadricarinatus
TACTATCTCCCGGCCTCTCCAGCGGCTTATGCTGTCGTCGGATAAATTATATATCCATTGCTGCCAATCCTGAATGGAAGTTAAGGCTGCGAGATGAGACAAGGGGAATTCGCTACGCTTGTTGTCCTCGTCCGTGCGTGCATGGAGGCGCGGAACAGCGGCCTTGTGCATTCTGCACAACAAACAGAATATGTAATCAATTGGGTTCACGGGACTTTTTTTTTTTTATCTGTGCGGGAGAAACCACCCGTGACCTCCCCCATAACGCTTCCCCATAACCCTCCTCCATAACCATTCCCCCTTCCAGCTATCTGCTCTTCTATGTAATCTATCTCCCCCCCATCCCCATCCTCTCTCCCATTCTTCCCACTATCGTGTCCACTACATGACCAGCTTCACAATACACACAATTCCCGTCGTACAAACCCGCCCGTCCCCTCGTCACACTTCCAACAACGACATAAACAAACTTATTATAAACACTCAGACGTTCCACATACTTCCGATCACACACACTCAGACTCACCCGTCAAACCCCCAACACACGCACACACACACATATGCTACCTAACATACACACTCAAACGCCCCCAACACAGTCAGCAAACAAAACACATGATTGATTAAGCACTTCAGACGAGACACAACGAGCACAGTTCTCCTCCAGGTATAGAGTGAGGGACACAATTCTAGCGACGGGTCGTGGCGATTTCGCTCGAATTTTTCGCTCGAGACTGAAAGGCCCCCCAAAAAAAGCTGACAGCGGCGTGTGGCTTCCATTGTTGATGTTTGCAAGTCTGCAAGCTGACAGCTTAACGAAGACCTGAGAGTAAACACCAGCGTGGTTCCTCATTATCAGCTTGCTTATAAAGTCAGCTCTGATGCGCTCTCATTTGTTTGGGAGACGCTCTTGCTGACGTAGGCAGCCACCAAACCTTCAGAAAGGAAGCCCTAGTGCCGGTGAAGGGTTCGTGTTCCTAGGAATTGGAGGTATTCTCCCTAATTTAGTTGGATTTAACTTTACTTCCCCTAATTTCCGGAGATGTATGACTCCTACATGTTTGGCGCTCCTCAATAAAGAGTAATAATAATTATAATAAATAATAGAAATTACTATTACTAATAAATAAATTTAAAATAACAATAATATAACAACAATAATAATAATAAAAGCAATAACACCAATAATTATCAGACATATTATGTAGGATGTAGGAAAACACTGGTTTGGTAATAGAGTTGTGGATAAGTGGAACAAACTCCCGTCATAGATGCTAAGACGTTGTGTAGTTTTAAAATTAAGTTGGACAAATACATGAATGGGTGTGGGTGGGTGTGAGTTGGACCTGACTAGCTTGTGCTACTAAGTCGGATGCAGTGCTCCTCTCTTAAGTGACGTGTCTGACCTCACCAGGTCAAGGCATTGGCTTAAGCCGGTGGGAGAATTGGAGCTGCCTCGGATAGGCCAGTAGGCCTGTTGCAATGTTTCTTCTTTATGTTATCTCACCAAAAGAGAATTTCCTCCACTGCAGTGTGAGTGTGCAACACTTGCAGTGTGTGCGCAACACCTGCAATCTCCTTGGTCTTTCCTCCCCAGAGAAGCAACTGGCTGCGTCAACCCTACCTTCCCCAGAGACTCTACTGGCTGCGTCACCCCTCCTCTCTCCTCAGAGAAGCTACTGGTTGCGTCACTTCTCCCCTCCCCAGAGAAGCTACTGGCTGCGTCACCCCTTCCCTCTCCAGAGAAGCTACTGGCTGCGTCACCCATCCCCTCCCCAGAGACGCTACTTGTTGCGTCACCTTCTACCGTCAGCAGAGACTCTACTGGCTGCGTCACCCCTACCCTTCCCAGAAATGCTATTGGCTGCGTCACCCCCTACCCTCCCCAGGGACGCTACTGGCTGTTTCATCCCCTACCCTCCCCAGAGAAGCTACTGGTTGCGTCACCCCTTCCCTCCCCAGAGAAGCTATTGGCTGCGTCAACCCTTTCCTCCCCAGAGACACTACTGCCTGCGTCACCCCTCCCCTCCCCAGAAGAGCTACTTGCTGCGTCACCCCTACCCTCCCCAGAGACACTACTGCCTGCGTCACCCCTCCCCTCCCCAGAAGAGCTACTTGCTGCGTCACCCCCTACCCTCCCCAGAGACACTACTGCCTGCGTCACCCCTCCCCAGAAGAGCTACTGGCTGCGTCACCCCCTCCATTCCCCAGACAAGCTGCTGGCTGCGTCACCCCCTACCCTCCCCAGAGACACTACTGCCTGCGTCACCCCTCCCCTCCCCAGAAGAGCTACTGGCTGCGTCACCCCTCCATTCCCCAGACAAGCTGCTGGCTGCGTCACCCCCTACCCTCCCCAGAGACACTACTGCCTGCGTCACCCCTCCCCAGAAGAGCTACTGGCTGCGTCACCCCTCCCCAGACAAGCTGCTGGCTGCGTCACCCCCTACCCTCCCCAGAGACACTACTGCCTGCGTCACCCCTCCCCAGAAGAGCTACTGGCTGCGTCACCCCTCCCCAGACAAGCTACTGGCTGCGTCACCCCCTCCATTCCCCAGACAAGCTGCTGGCTGCGTCACCCCCTACCCTCCCCAGAGACGCTACTTTATATGCTAGTCCCTCAGGAATCAATATACAACACGGGGAGCATAAATAACAAGGTAATTTCCAAGAATTTTTGGACCATCGTCAGACTCTCGCTACTGCGACGGTGTTGCCAGACCTTTAGTTACAAATATGTGCAACAGTTGGGGATAACTATTCCGAAACGTTTCGTCTACACAGCAGGCTTCTTCAGTCGGGTACACAGAAGGCAGAAGCAGTAGAGGTGTTGAGGTGGTCAGACTGACCCCCTCAAAACTGCGTCTTCAAGGGTGATAGACTAATTACATCGTTTTTACATCTCTACAGCTTCTGCTGCCTCCTCTGTAATCTACTGAAGAAGCCAACTGCTTTATGATACCAAGTATCTGATGACTCACGAAATCGTAATGACACGATTGCAAACAAACCCAGGCTTAATCCAAACAAAGGGAGATCGTCTCCAGGTCCTCGCAACGAGAGCCCTTACCTCGACATCAAAGCATCAGATACTTACCATACCACGGGCGGGGATAGAACCCGCTGTCAGAGTGTCTCAAAATTCCAGACCGTCGCGTTAGCCACTAGACCAGCTAGCCACAATAAGATTCGTCCAACTAGGTATATTTCTACATCATAGGAAGGTTAGCATAGGCACCACTGTGACCACAAATGCAAGTTTTTACAGACGAATCTCCAGTTAGCGTGGTAGGTAGAAATATACCTAGTTGGACGAATCATATTGTGGCTAGCTGGTCCAGTGGCTAACGCGACGGTCTGGAGTTTTGAGACTTTCTGATCGCGGGTTCTATCCCCACCCGTGGTATAGTAAGTATCTGATGCTTTGATGTCGAGGTAAGGGCTCTCGTTGCGAGGACCTGGAGACGATCTCCCTTTGTTTGGATTAAGCCTGGGTTTACCACTTGCCCAGGACGATAACAGAGAGAGGGTCAGGGAGGATTCCTTGGGCAGCTCACTGAGATGGTTCTCACAGCTGATCTGTCTTATTATTACATTGTGCTGATTTGTCATCATGGAGAGGAACTTCAGGGACGTCACGGTGTGTGTGCGTGTGTGTGTGTATGTGTGTGCGTGTATGATGAGTGTGTGTGTGTGTGTGTGTGTGCACGCACATTTGTGTGTATGTGCGTATTTGCATATGTGTGTGTGTGTGTGTTTATGCGTGTGTGGATGCGCGTGTGTTTGTCATATCAAAGTCACCTCACTAACATCTCACAAGTTATTTCTCCAAAAACCTGACGAGATAGCAACTACCTTTACGCCTCCCTCTTCCCATATTTAGCCTTACGTACTCTACCCCGCTATTTAGCCTTGGCAGTACTCATTAACCAGAGGATAAAAAGACCTGAGCGCTATTAAAGCTGAATGCTATTCAGCCTGTCCTATTATCCTGGTTTGGCTCTTGTTTTTATTGATGTTAAATCTAAATCTTTACTCTTTTTTAATAAATATTCCAAGAGAGCATCGTGGATATGGTCTCCTGCAGCACCAAGACCAAATTTATATTCCCTCCTGGAATGTATTTAAAGTAGCTTTTAAATCTGTTTTACAAAAGGAATATATTTAAAGTAACTTTTAAGCCCGTTTTACAGAAATAATATATTTAGAGTAAGTCTTTCATTTTTTTTATCACAGCCTAAAGACCCAGCTATTCCTTCCCTGGACAAGATAATCACAGCTTCTCGGGAATGTGCAATCAAGAAGTAAGGTATTACTTGACTCCAATTGATAACTTGGATTTCAAAAGCAATTTTCTTATTTGTTTAGGAGATAAGAGCCAAGTTGTTTGTATTCCTGGCAGTCATGTTTAACGTGCAGTGCTGTATAAAAACAGAGAAATGCAGCAGTAAGCGATTGCAGCAAGTAACCAAAAGGGACAACATACATTAAATCCAAATGGAGAAAAATATATCAGTGAACCAACCTAAGAGTGACAACAAACTTTATTTCGAGCCATCATCAGATGGAAGAGGAGGAACCTCGAACGGCACTGCATGTATCCCGAAGGAGAGAAAGAGAAGAAGGAATCCGCCATAAATCCTTCTTCTCTTCGTAGTGTCTCAAATTTAATGTACGATCTGTATTACAAATTGCTTTATAAACTTGGTTATCAAGTTCCGTTATCTCATCCCTAAAAACTCTACATTTGTAGGGATACATGTGTTTCTGGGCAAGATATTCCCCCATGCAACGTCCACTCACACTACGTCAAGGATCGGGAATATGCATTAATCTCCCTTCATAATTGTACGAGGATAAAAATCCGGCTATAAAAACTTATTCGTGTTCTTCTCAAGAAATCGCTTTCCACACCCAACGAGGGACACCGGCGTATTTATATACCCCTTCTGTATAAGGCAACATAATTTTAGACTGCAGGTCGTCGCTTCAGAGTCGCTAGGCAGCATAAACTCACCGAGGGGCACAAATCACTTGTCCCAACAAGTCAGAATGAGAGCGCCGGTAAAAAAAAACCATGACATGTAATCGCTCACACCAAAGTAGACAAAATCTAGCTATTTTCACCACCAGGGTGGTTTTTGCCTCAGCCATCCATCACTGTGGTATGTGGGGATGAGGTCTGCCAGACTCCAGCAAGCCATTATGGCAAGAAATTTGGAAGGCGAAAAAAAAAAGAGGAGGAGAATTGAGTCAATGACGGCAGCCAGAGGAATGTCTCCAGTTCTTCGAATGGAGCCTCGAGGTGCCTTCTGGATCCTAAAACTAAATTCTAATAAGCAGTGAAAACGTTGAGAGGAAATTCTTGCATTTCTCCTGCGGCAGACTCCACCTCTCTTTCCACGAGCGCTCAGCTGCCGCACCTGCCACGGGATACACTAAAATCGACGAGTACAACCTCAAAATGTATTTCCATTTTAGAGTACTGGATTTTTTTTAACCCCACCGGCAAGAGAGGTGTGTGTATGTGTACTCACCTGATTGTGGTTGCAGGGGTCGAGTCATAGCTTTTGGCCCCGCCTCTTTACTGGTCGCTACTAGGTCCATTCTCTCTCCCTGCTCCATAAGTTGTATGATACTTCTTGAAGCTATGTATGGATCCTACTTTGACTTCGTCACTTTCTAGACTATTCCACTTTCTGACAACTCTACGACTGAAGAAATACTTCCTAACATCCCTGTGATTCATCTCAGTCTTCAGCTTCCAATTGCGACTCCTTGTTGCTGTGTCCTATCTCTGAAACATCCTGTCTTTGTCCACCTTGTCAATTCCTCGCAGTATTGTATATGTCGTTATCATGTCTTCCCTGTCCCTCCTGTCCTCCAGTGTCATAAGGTAGATTTCCCCTAACCTCTCCTCGTAGGACATGCTCCTTACCTCCAGGACTAGTCTTGTTGCAAACATTCCCACTATCTCTCTTGACGTGCTTGGCCATGTGTGGGTTCCTGACTGGTGCTGCATATGCCAATATGGGACTGACGTACACAGTGTACCGAGTCATGTGTGTGTGTGTGTGTGTGTGTGTGTGTGTGTGAGCATACGCAATACTCACTTGTTTCTCTCGGAGTTTTGCTCTCTCTCTCTCTCTCTCTCTCTCTCTCTCTCTCTCTCTCTCTCTCTCTCTCTCTCTCTCCTTCTCTTGTCCGATCATTCTAGTAAAGAGCTCTTGATTTAAGGAACTTGAGTCACCCTCCCCATCCTTGTATCACAAATGATCACCCGTTAGTCTCCAGGAGAACACCAGTACATTGTTTATGGCAAGTCCCAAGAATAGTCACATTGAAATTATCCTTCACAGTCCCCAGAATAACATTCCTATGATCCTTCACAGTTCCCCAGAATAACATTCCTATGATCCTTCACAGTCCCCAGAATAACATTCCTATGATCCTTCACAGTTCCACAGAATAACATTCCTATGATCCTTCACAGTCCCCAGGATCACATTTCTATGATCCTTCACAGTCCCCAGAATCACATTTCTATGATCCTTCACAGTCCCCAGAATCACATTTCTTTGATCCTTCACAGTCCCCAGAATCACATTTCTATGATCCTTCACAGTCCCCCAGTTTCACATTTCTATGATCCTTCACAGTCCCCAGAATCACATTTCTATGGTCCTTTACAGTCTTCAGAGTCACATTCCTACGAGCTTGCAATCCCCAGAGTCACATTCCTACGAGCTTGCAATCCGCAGAGTCACATTCCTACGAGCTTGCAATCCCCAGAGTCACATTCCTACGAGCTTGCAATCCCGAGTCACATTCCAGTGGTCGTTCCTTGTCAGTCCCCCAGATAGTCTTACCCAAATTATACTAAGCACAACAGGCGGCTAATAGCCCCTCAACTTCGAGTAGTAATCATTTGCCACCTGCCAGCTCTTCCAGGAAGAGGAGCTGTATATCGTGAGCTTGGCAGAGTTAGTAGCAGCCTTAACCTGTGGAACAAAGGCACACGTTACCCCACTGGTATCCTTCACCAGGTCTTGATCAAAAGGTGCTTTTGTGTCCGGTGATTTAAGGAGGTATGGAACATGGTGGATTAGTGTCGCCTCCTGCAACTTTGACACAGCTGGAACTATCGGTTGCGGCTTTGTAATAATAGTGGCCGTCAGAAAGGTAGCCTTCTCTTAACCTTTCCTTGTAGGACGTACCCCTTAGCTCCGGGACTAGTCTTGCTTCCAACCTTTGCACTTTCTCTAATTTATTGACGTGATTGACCAGGTGTGGGTTCCAAACTGGTGCTGTATACTCCAGTATGGGCCTGATGTACACGGTGTACAGAGTCTTGAACGATTCCTTACTGAGGTGTTGTAACGTTATTCATAGGTTTACCAGGCGCCCATATGCTGCAGTAGTTATTTGATTGATGTGCGCCTCAGGAGATGTGCTCGGTATTATACTGACCCCAAGATTCTTTTCCTTGAGTGAGGTTTGCTCTGTCTGCGGTCTTCTTTGCCCTTCCCCAATCTTCATGACTGCACTTGGTGGGGTTAAACTCCAAGAACCAGTTTCTGGAGCAGGCTTGCAGCCTGTCCAGATCTATCTGGACAGGCTGTGTGTGTGTGTGTACTCACCTAATTGTACTCACCTAATTGTGGTTGCAGGGGTCGAGACTCAGCTCCTGGCCCCGCCTCTTCACCGACCGCTACTAGGTCCTCTCTCCCCCTGCTCCATGAGCTTTATCATACCTCGTCTTAAAGCTATGTATAGTTCCTGCCTCCACTACATCGCTTGCCAGACTATTCCACTTCCTAACTACTCTATGACTGAAGAAATACTTTTCTAACATCCCTTTGACTCATCTGAGTCTTCAGCTTCCAATTATGACCCCTTGTTTCTGTGTCCCATCTCTGGAACATCCTGTCTCTGTCCACCTTGTCTATTCCACGCAGTATTTTGCATGTCGTTATCATGTCTCCCCTGACCCTTCTGTCCTCCAGTGTTGTCAGACCGATTTCCCTTAACCTTTCTTCATAGGACATTCCCCTTAGCTCTGGAACTAGCCTTGTTGCAAACTTTTGCACTTTCTCTAATTTCTTGACGTGTTTGACCAGGTGTGGGTTCTAAACTGGTGCTGCGTACTCCAGTATGGGCCTGACGTACAGTGTATAAAGTCTTGAACGATTCCTTACTGAGGTACCGGAACGCTATTCTCAGGTTTGCCAAGCGCCCATATGCCGCAACAGTTATCTGGTTAATGTGTGGTTCTGGCGATGTGTGTGTGTGTATGTGTGTGTGTGTGTGTGTGTGTGTGTGTGTGTGTGTGTGTGTGTGTGTGTGTGTGTGTGTGTGTGTGTGTGTGTGTGTGTATGTGTGTATGTCTGTGTGTGTCTGTATGTGTGTGTGTGTATGTGTGTATGTGTGTGTGTGTGTGTGTGTGTGTGTGTGTGTGTGTGTGTGTGTGTGTGTGTGTGTGTGTGTGTGTGTGTGTGTGTGTGTGTGTGTGTGTGTTATTTAAATGTTTATAGTCTGCTTTAGAAACATTAATTGTTGCAGGTGCACACACACACACTCACCTGTTGAGAACGTCGTTACCTGGCTGGGTAATTAGCGTGAGGTTGTAATATTCACGCGACTGAACGCTGCGGCCAGAGGCTACATAACTGCCTAAGCAAGACGTCTCTCCTGACTGTAACAGCATCACTTCTCCTAGCAAGTACCTAGAAAGTGGGAACATTTTTGATCATTCTTATGCATGAGCGGAACGGACGTGTCATCTCCCTCTTCCCTGGTATCGAACCCGAGTCTTCGATAGATATGAGAACGCAGTTTTACCTGCCTGAACTTATGATTAGAGATAACTCAATATCCATACAATTAAAAACGAAAAGAAACTAAGAGTTTATGAAATGAGTAGTGCAGATTGTGATCTGATGAAAAGAATGTCCAGGAGGTCAATATTATACGGTAGGACTGACAGAATAACTTTGATTAAGGAAGCCTTGGAAAGGTGTCCAGCAATCTGCGGCAGCCATTCCAACAACAGACTGAAGTATTCCCAGAAACTGAGAATTTTAAGGAGTGAATGGTCCTCTGGTACCTACGAGGTGCGAGCAGTGGAGACCAGGGCCCAGTACCGAGGTCATTTCTCTTTTTTCTCCTATGTTGAAGATTTACTCTTCCCTTCTTGAGGAAGCACTCATGTTTACCCTGACGAGGTGAGAGTGTGAGTGCGAGGGCTGTGAAAATGATTCTTGGCAACGAAGCAGCAAAGCGTTAGTAAATTTATTCAGGAATAGGTACACAAAAATACACTTAGATAAATTATCATACATACAAGCAGATGTGTAGATTACCTAAGATAATTAAAAAATATAAAGTGACTTATTTGTACTGGGGTCCTTGTAATGTTGGTGTTGGTGGTGGCTGGCAGTGTGGTGGTGGCTGACAGTGTTGGTGGTGGCTGACACAGTGTTGGTGGTGGCTGACACAGTGTTGGTGGTGGCTGACAGTGTTGGTGGTGGCTGACACAGTGTTGGTGGTGGCTGACACAGTGTTGGTGGTGGCTGATACAGTGTTGGTGGTGGCTGACACAGTGTTGGTGGTGGCTGACACAGTGGTTGGTGGTGGTTTGACACAGTGTTGGTGGTGGCTGACAGTGTTGGTGGTGGCTGACACAGTGTTGGTGGTGGCTGACACGGTGTTGGTGGTGGCTGACAGTGTTGGTGGTGGCTGACACAGTGTTGGTGGTGGCTGACAGTGATGGTGGTGGCTGACACAGTGTTGGTGGTGGCTGACACAGTGTTGGTGGTGGCTGACAGTGTTGGTGGTGGCTGACAGTGTTGGTGGTGGCTGACAGTGTTGGTGGTGGCTGACAGTGTTGGTGATGGCTGACAGTGTTGATGGTGGCTGACAGTGTTGGTGGTGACTGACAGTGTTGGCGGTGGCTGACACAATGTTGGTGGTGGCTGATATAGTGTTGGTGGTGGCTGACACAGTGTTGGTGGTGGCTGACACAGTGCTGGTGGTGGCTGACACAGTGTTGGTGGTGGCTGACACAGTGTTGGTGGTGGCTGACAGTGTTGGTGGTGGCTGACACAGTGTTGGTGGTGGCTGACAGTGTTAGTGGTGGCTGACAGTGTTGATGGTGGCTGACACAGTGTTGGTGGTGGCTGACAGTGATGGTGGTGGCTGACACAGTGTTGGTGGTGGCTGACACAGTGTTGGTGGTGGTGACAGTGTTGGTGGTGGCTGACACGGTGTTGGTGGTGGCTGACAGTGTTGGCGGTGGCTGACACAATGTTGGTGGTGGCTGATACAGTGTTGGTGGTGGCTGACACAGTGTTGGTGGTGGCTGACACAGTGTTGGTGGTGGCTGACACAGTGTTGGTGGTGGCTGACACAGTGTTGGTGGTGGCTGACAGTGTTGGTGGTGGCTGACACGGTGTTGGTGGTGGCTGACAGTGTTGGTGGTGGCTGACAGTGTTGATGGTGGCTGACACAGTGTTGGTGGTGGCTGACACAGTGTTGGTGGAGGCTGATACAGTGTTGGTGGTGGCTGACACAGTGTTGGTGGTGGCTGACACAGTGTTGGTGGTGGCTGACAGTGTTGGTGGTGGCTGACAGTGTTGGTGATGGCTGACAGTGTTGATGGTGGCTGACAGTGTTGGTGGTGACTGACAGTGTTGGCGGTGGCTGACACAATGTTGGTGGTGGCTGATATAGTGTTGGTGGTGGCTGACACAGTGTTGGTGGTGGCTGACACAGTGCTGGTGGTGGCTGACACAGTGTTGGTGGTGGCTGACACAGTGTTGGTGGTGGCTGACAGTGTTGGTGGTGGCTGACACAGTGTTGGTGGTGGCTGACAGTGTTAGTGGTGGCTGACAGTGTTGATGGTGGCTGACACAGTGTTGGTGGTGGCTGACAGTGATGGTGGTGGCTGACACAGTGTTGGTGGTGGCTGACACAGTGTTGGTGGTGGCTGACAGTGTTGGTGGTGGCTGACACGGTGTTGGTGGTGGCTGACAGTGTTGGCGGTGGCTGACACAATGTTGGTGGTGGCTGATACAGTGTTGGTGGTGGCTGACACAGTGTTGGTGGTGGCTGACACAGTGTTGGTGGTGGCTGACACAGTGTTGGTGGTGGCTGACACAGTGTTGGTGGTGGCTGACAGTGTTGGTGGTGGCTGACACGGTGTTGGTGGTGGCTGACAGTGTTGGTGGTGGCTGACAGTGTTGATGGTGGCTGACACAGTGTTGGTGGTGGCTGACACAGTGTTGGTGGAGGCTGATACAGTGTTGGTGGTGGCTGACACAGTGTTGGTGGTGGCTGACACAGTGTTGGTGGTGGCTGACAGTGTTGGTGGTGGCTGATACAGTGTTGGTGGTGGCTGACAGTGTTGGTGGTGGCTGACACAGTGTTGGTGGTGGCTGAACAGTGTTGGTGGTGGCTGACACAGTGTTGGTGGTGGCTGTACAGTGTTGGTGGTGGCTGACACAGTGTTGGGGGTGGCTGAAAAGTGTTGGTGATGGCTGACCAGGGGTTGGTGGTGGCTGACACAGTGTTGGTGGTGGCTGACAGTGTTGGTGGTGGCTGACAGTGTTGGTTTTGGCTGACACAGTGTTGGTGGTGGCTGACAGTGTTGGTGGTGGCTGACAGTGTTGGCGGTGGCTGACACAGTGTTGGTGGTGGCTGACACAGTGTTGGTGGTGGCTGACACAGTGTTGGTGGTGGCTGACAGTGTTGGTGGTGGCTGACACAGTGTTGGTGGTGGCTGACAGTGTTGCTGGTGGCTGACAGTGTTGGTGGTGGCTGACACAGTGTTGGTGGTGGTTGACACAGTTTTGGTGGTGGCTGACACAGTGTTGGTGGTGGCTGACAGTGTTGGTGATGGCTGACACAGTGTTGGTGGTGGCTGACAGTGTTGGTGGTGGCTGACACAGTGTTGGTGGTGGCTGATACAGTGTTGGTGGTGGCTGACACAGTGTTGGTGGTGGCTGACACAGTGTTGGTGATGGCTGACACAGTATTGGTGGTGGCTGACACAGTGTTGGTGGTGGCTGACAGTGTTGGTGGTGGCTGACAGTGTTGGTTTTGGCTGACACAGTGTTGGTGGTGGCTGACAGTGTTGGTGGTGGCTGACAGTGTTGGCGGTGGCTGACACAGTGTTGGTGGTGGCTGACACAGTGTTGGTGGTGGCTGACACAGTGTTGGTGGTGGCTGACAGTGTTGGTGGTGGCTGACACAGTGTTGGTGGTGGCTGACAGTGTTGCTGGTGGCTGACAGTGTTGGTGGTGGCTGACACAGTGTTGGTGGTGGTTGACACAGTGTTGGTGGTGGCTGACACAGTGTTGGTGGTGGCTGACAGTGTTGGTGATGGCTGACACAGTGTTGGTGGTGGCTGACAGTGTTGGTGGTGGCTGACAGTGTTGGTGGTGACTGACACAGTGTTGGTGGTGGCTGACGCAGTGTTGGTGGCGGCTGACACAGTGTTGGTGGTGGCTGATACAGTGTTGGTGGTGGCTGATACAGTGTTGGTGGTGGATGACACAGTGTTGGTGGTGGCTGATACAGTGTTGGTGGTGGCTGACACAGTGTTGGTGGTGGCTGACAGTGTTGGTGGTGGCTGACACAGTGTTGGTGGTGGCTGACAGTGTTGCTGGTGGCTGACAGTGTTGGTGGTGGCTGACACAGTGTTGGTGGTGGTTGACACAGTTTTGGTGGTGGCTGACACAGTGTTGGTGGTGGCTGAGAGTGTTGGTGATGGCTGACACAGTGTTGGTGGTGGCTGACAGTGTTGGTGGTGGCTGACACAGTGTTGGTGGTGGCTGATACAGTGTTGGTGGTGGCTGACACAGTGTTGGTGGTGGCTGACACAGTGTTGGTGATGGCTGACACAGTATTGGTGGTGGCTGACACAGTGTTGGTGGTGGCTGACAGTGTTGGTGGTGGCTGACAGTGTTGGTTTTCGCTGACACAGTGTTGGTGGTGGCTGACAGTGTTGGGGTGGCTGACGTGTTGGCGGTGGCTGACACAGTGTTGGTGGTGGCTGACACAGTGTTGGTGGTGGCTGACACAGTGTTGGTGGTGGCTGACAGTGTTGGTGGTGGCTGACACAGTGTTGGTGGTGGCTGACAGTGTTGCTGGTGGCTGACAGTGTTGGTGGTGGCTGACACAGTGTTGGTGGTGGTTGACACAGTGTTGGTGGTGGCTGACACAGTGTTGGTGGTGGCTGACAGTGTTGGTGATGGCTGACACAGTGTTGGTGGTGGCTGACAGTGTTGGTGGTGGCTGACAGTGTTGGTGGTGGCTGACACAGTGTTGGTGGTGGCTGACGCAGTGTTGGTGGCGGCTGACACAGTGTTGGTGGTGGCTGATACAGTGTTGGTGGTGGCTGATACAGTGTTGGTGGTGGATGACACAGTGTTGGTGGTGGCTGATACAGTGTTGGTGGTGGCTGACACAGTGTTGGTGGTGGCTGACACAGTGTTGGTGGTGGCTGATACAGTGTTGGTGGTGGCTGACACAGTGTTGGTGGTGGCTGATACAGTGTTGGTGGTGGGTGACACAGTGTTGGTGGTGGCTGATACAGTGTTGGTGGTGGCTGACACAGTGTTGGTGGTGGCTGACACAGTGTTGGTGGTGGATGACACAGTATTGGTGGTGGCTGATACAGTGTTGGTGGTGGCTGACACATTGTTGGTGGAGGCTGATACAGTGTTGGTGGTGGCTGACACAGTGTTGGTGGTGGCTGACACAGTGTTGGTGGTGGCTGATACAGTGTTGGTGGTGGATGACACAGTGTTGGTAGTGGCTGACACAGTGTTGGTGGTGGCTAGCAGTGTTGGTGGTGGCTGTTGCAACCCCTGAATGGGTTACAATGATTATTATGTATATATGTAATGTATATTACCTTTTCATTTAATTTTATATTGCTTATATTTGCGATAATAGCTAAATCGCAAATGTATTGCCTTATATTGTTATTTGACGTAGCTTATGTTGTTAGGATGTACATAATATGTGCTCAGTTAGTCTTGATTGTCAAACTACTGTAATTATCGCTTGTCGCTCGTTATACTGCCGGCTTCTGAGCTGCAGTTGTCCACGTAGCTATCACGTGATCGAGGGGGGGTGTCCTCACCTCTCGTGAAGTAGTCAGTCTGCTCTAGACTCGCTTGGTGGTTGGACAGATTGTCTGTCTCATTATTCTTGTTAGTTCTGTAGAACTCTGTTCACAGAACATTGTATAGACTTATTGATTTTGACGTTGTACTGAGGTTGTGTGTCACATAGACACTCTGAACATCTCAGGTCCTTAGCTATAGCTTCTGACCTAATTTTGTACTGGTTTCTGTGTATTGTCACAGTCGCGTTTTTCCTATGCTGAATATAGATTCAGTAGTATGGGAGTTTTGTAACTTTTGTGGAGGATCTGCTGATGGTCCCTACTTAGTGTCGTTATATTATTTCCCAGTTCCTGATTCTGTGTCGCAGTCGCTTGATATTGCATTGCTATTGGGCTTAGCATTCTTTGTTGTTCAAGCAGACTGTTCGGGTTGCCAGTCGGTCAAGAAGTTAGTTTATTTGAGGACTTTGTCAGTCACTTGTTTAAGTCTAGTCGAGTCGTGAGACATGGCGAACTACTTAGAGCACTTACACACATACACACTTACTTGTACATATTTGTAATATCTTATTAAATGTGAATGTACCTGACGGTACTTAAGAATTATAAATGTGATATGTGCTTTCAGCACAATAATATTGAACTCGAGAGATTGATTTTATTTTGATTGCTGTTTAATTTAATTTGACAATATACCTCTAGACTTAATAAATTTATTAAATTTTAATTTCTCTAGTTAGTAGCCTACCAGTTGTAATCCTGAAGCACTATTGAACCATACTGAATTTTAATGGATAATTGGACAAGGATACTGACTACTTGTTACGAAAACCCAGTAACAGGCTGGATGCTAGAAGGGCAGTCCTTTCTAGTATTCACTGGAGATCTCTAAGCTTTTAGAATCGCGTTTTTTGTAACAGTGGATGACACAGTGTGGGTCGTGGCTGACACAGTGTTGGTGGTGAATGACAGTGTTGGTGGTGGATGACACAGTGTGGGTGGTGGATGACAGTGTGGGTGGAGGATGACACAGTGTGGGTGGTAGATGACACAGGGTGGGGGTGCATAACACAGTGTGGCTGCTGATCTACACAGTGTGGCTGCTGATCTACACTGTGTGGCTGCTGACCTACAAAATGTGGCTGCTGACCAACACTGTGGCTGCTGACCAACACTGTGGCTGCTGACCAACACAGTGTGGCTGCTGACCTACACAGTGTGGCTGCTGACCTACACAGTGTGGCTGCTGACCAACACAGTGTGGCTGCTGACCAACACAGTGTGACTGCTGACCAACACAGTGTGGCTGCTGACCAACACAGCGTGGCTGCTGACCAACACAGTGTGGCTGCTGACCAACACAGTGTGACTGCTGACCAACACAGTGTGGCTGCTGACCAACACAGCGTGGCTGCTGACCAACACAGCGTGGCTGCTGACCAACACAGTGTGGCTGCTGACCAACACAGCGTGACTGCTGACCAACACAGTGTGGCTGCTGACCAACACAGCGTGGCTGCTGACCAACACAGTGTGGCTGCTGACCAACACAGTGTAGCTGCTGACCAACACAGTGTGGCTGCTGACCAACACAGTGTGGACTGCTGACCTACAACAGTGTGGCTGCCTGACCAACACAGTGTGGCTGCTGACCAACACAGTGTGGCTGCTGACCTACACAGTGTGGCTGCTGACCAGCACAGTGAGACTGCTGACCTACACAGTGTGGCTGCTGACCAACACAGTGTGGCTGCTGACCAACACAGTGTGGCTGCTGACCAACACAGTGTGACTGCTGACCAACACAGTGTGGCTGCTGACCAACTCAGCGTGGCTGCTGACCAACACAGTGTGGCTGCTGACCAACACAGTGTGACTGCAGACCAACACAGCGTGGCTGCTGACCAACACAGTGTGGCTGCTGACCAACACAGTGTGGCTGCTGACCAACACAGTGTGACTGCTGACCTACACAGTGTGGCTGCTGACCAACACAGTGTGGCTGCTGACCAACACAGTGTGGCTGCTGACCAACACAGTGTGGCTGCTGACCAACACAGTGTGGCTGCTGACCAACACAGTGTGGCTGCTGACCAACATAGTGTGGCTGCTGACCAACACAGTGTGGCTGCTGACCAACACAGTGTGGCTGCTGACCAACACAGTGTGGCTGCTGACCAACACAGTGTGACTGCTGACCAACACAGTGTGGCTGCTGACCAACACAGTGTGGCTGCTGACCAACACAGTGTGGCTGCTGACCAACACAGTGTGACTGCTGACCAACACAGTGTGGCTGCTGACCAACACAATGTGGCTGCTGACCAACACAGTGTGACTGCTGACCAACACAGTGTGGCTGCTGACAACACAGTGTGGCTGCTGACCAAACACAGTGTGGCTGCTGACCAACACAGTGTGACTGCTGACCAACACAGTGTGGCTGCTGACCAACACAATGTGGCTGCTGACCAACACAGTGTGACTGCTGACCAACACAGTGTGGCTGCTGACCAACACAGTGTGGCTGCTGACCAACACAGTGTGGCTGCTGACCAACACAGTGTGACTGCTGACCTACACAGTGTGGCTGCTGACCAACACAGTGTGACTGCTGACCAACACAGTGTGGCTGCTGACCAACACAGTGTGACTGCTGACCAAACAGTGTGGCTGTGTACCAACACAGTGTGACTGCTGACCAACACAGTGTGGCTGCTGACCAACACAGTGTGGCTGTGACCAACACAGTGTGGCTGCTGACCAACACAGTGTGACTGCTGACCAACACAGTGTGGCTGCTGACCAACACAGTGTGGCTGCTGACCAACACAGTGTGGCTGCTGACCAACACAGTGTGGCTGCTGACCAACACAGTGTGGCTGTTTGACCAACACAGTGTGACTGCTGACCAACACAGTGTGGCTGCTGACCAACACAGGGGTGGCGCTGACCAACACAGTGTGGCTGCTGACCAACACAGTGTGGCTGCCAACAAAGACAAACTTCACATATTTACAACTTTTTCTCTAAAATTATATTTGCATGATAAAATCATTGTGCATAAATTTCGTCTTGAGCACAAATGACTTTCCAGGTTTCCAGCAACACTGATAATAGTTTAATTAAATACAACACGTATTGTACATTATTAAGACATCAGTTCCAGTAAACTTTCATTATTATTATTGTTATTATTATTATTATTATTATTATTATTATTATTATTACTATTATTATTATTATTATTATGATCATTATTATTTAGTATTATTATTAAGAATGCGTCAAACTCGTAAGGGGTCACACAGCACCTGGGGAAAAAATGCGTTGGAGGGTCGCGTTTCGTGGTTTGAGTCGAGGATTGGGGAGGGTAACTCCCATTCCGCGGATCAAAAGCCCTTCACTAGCGTCTCCCCCCCCCAACTTAAAGATCAATAAACGTTAAGAAGAACCTTTCCACTTTTTGGATTTTCTTCACTTAAAATTTTCAGTGTCTGCCGCGAGGTGATTTTTTTTTTTTTTTTTTTTTTGCGATTTACTTGAAAAAAAATTACTCTTGGTGTTACTTCCTTTATATGTGAAGAAACTGTTTCTTTCTTCCCTACGTCACATGATCAAGAAAAATCGTCTGTATCGATATACGGACTACTTAAAAAAATTTAATGTGTATCGTAATTATGTATTGGCAGTATAACACTGCAGAGAGAGAGAGAGAGAGAGAGAGAGAGAGAGAGAGAGAGCTCTTAGCTCTTAGCTTGCCAATAAAGTTAGGAATCCTTAACCTGTAAATAGCTTGTCAATAAAGCTAGGGATCCTTAACCTTGGCAAACCCTGTGTAAAGAAAGAGAAAAGAGAGAGAGAAAAGAGAGAGAGAAGAGAGAGAGAGAGAGAGAGAGAGAGAGAGAGAGAGAGAGAGAGAGAGAGAGAGAGAGAGAGAGAGAGATTGAGAGAGAGAGAGAGAGAGCTATAAACACCCCCACCCACCCACACTCCACCCCACCCACGACATCACCACCCACCCTCTCTCTCTCCTGTGAACTTCAAACCTACAAGCCTCCTCTGGGATGACTTCACACCGCAAAATAGCAAGATTATCTACGCTATCTGGCTATTGTCCCAGTAGATACTGCAGTGTTTGTGGGTATACCACAAGGGACAAAGATCTTCTTGGATGTAAGGAGCCTACTTGTTCCAACTACTGCCACACAGATTTTCATTCCAGAAGAGAATTTTGTTGCAGCCAGGTTTTAAAATTCAAAAATTTAAGGATAAACCATAATCCTGTGTATATGTGATACAAGCCTGGAGCTACAGGAGGAAGGGTTTAAAAATCCTACCTCAGGACTCCTGTCCAAAGATCAAAACTGCCCTTTGGCTGTGTTGTAAAGTTGCAGCTAAGAAATCCATCACAGGGAACACTTCATGAGCTCCTCAAATCATTAGATAACCCACAAGCTATTGTAGAAGGCCAGTGCAAGCCTGCATCAAGTGACGTAAGCGCTCACTGATGGTGACACTATTGACAAAGACTGGGAAATCCCACACTGAGCTTAATCAAGGTAAATAACTGGGGGAATTCTGTCATCGCTAAGGTCCACAGACTGACAGAGTTCAAACACTACCTTTGGGAATTCTAAAAACAATTCCTCTGACCACCACAGAGGACAAATCCTCTTCCCAGCAAAAGTGGGAAGCCTTGGGTCTGTTAATTCTCCTACACCTGACATCTCTGCTTCAGCCCCTGCCAGTCCCACTGACAGTGCACATACCATCTCTGATCCTACACCGTCACACACCTGCCGATACTATTTTAGAATCTGGTAGAAGTGCTTCGACAGCAAGTTCTGAGCCAGAGCTTCTCCACCAGAGAACGGTGCAGTTATGATCAGGGAACTATCACTGCACCTGATCACCTCTGCGCCGAAGTACGAAAGCAGGGACACATCGTCAGAACGTAGAGGGGGGGGTAGAGGACGTGGGGGAGGACGTGGAGGGGAAGACATTCAGCCGT
>NC_069409.1:69362654-69385693 GCF_026875155.1 Cherax quadricarinatus
ACCCAGTATCACCCCCACCGACGTGAACGCTGTCTAACGACGGAGCAAATTAATGGTGAGGGGCGAGTGATTGATTACAGCTGGACAGACAGGTGTGCTGGCAGGGCGAGGCAGGTGGAGAGTACGTCCACTAATGGCTGGCAATTCTCATATCTTTGTGATAAGTGCAATAATAAAAATTAAACCTATATCGTATCGAATACTGATTTGCGAACTGAGGAACCCATTAAAAAATTAATGATTTTAATGCTCCCAGCAGTTAGGGAAGTACAAGTGTCTTAATGATATATGACGGGGCGAAACATCTCCACAGTTTTCCTCTTCTATGTGCGGGTTATGTGTGAATTGTTCCAGCCATGTTATTGTGATTTTTTTTATTCCTCGCTTAGTTGGTTAAGATTTCCTGGCTGGAGTGGGAGGCTTGTTCGTGTGTCATGACGATCAGGCTCCCACTCTGAATTGCTGAATTGCAAATGAGCTCAGCTTGAATGCATAACCAATGGAAAGTGTATCTTTACCCATCGATAGTGGGACTTCTCGCAATACACACGAGCGCAAAAAGCAAACAGGTTGAGCCCTCAGCACGCCCTCACATTTAAGCGCCTGGGTGATTTTCTCGCCCCCCTGGGGGAGATTTTTCAGACACGCTGATGCCTCGCCACAGGGGCCGCCCACTTAACATAATTCTCTCCGCCGGCCCCCTTCACAGAGTATTAATTTATCTCACCAGAACTTCAGATGATAACAAGGCGGTGTAAGGTACTCAACACCTCGCCCCGGTACTGGCCGGGGGCATGGATGCTGCCGCCAGTATACCTCCACGACTTCGGGCATGGATGCTGCCGCCAGTATATCTCCACGACTTAGGGCATGGATGCTGCCGCCAGTATATCTCCACGACTATGAGCATGGATGCTACCCCCAGTATATCTCCACGACTTAGGGAATGGATGCTGCCCTCAGTATATCTCGACGACCTAGGGAGTGGATGATACTTTCAATATATGTCGACGACCTAGAGAATGATGCTGCCCCCAGTATATCCCCACGACTAAGGGCATGGATGCTACCCCTAGTATATCTTGACGACCTAGAGAGTGGATGATACCCCCAGTATATTCACTACGAGTAGGGGAACGTATGCTGCTTTAAGTATGTCTTCCTGCCCTCAGTAGTGGCCAGTACTCACGGATGCCACAATACAGAGCACCGACACCAGATGTACAGAGCACAGACACCAGCTGTAAAGAGCACAGACACCAGCTGTACAGAGCACAGACACTAGCTGTACAGAGCACAGACCCCAGCTGTACAGAGCACAGACACCAGCTGTACAGAGCACAGACACCAGCTGCAAAGAGTGGCAACGACAACAAATCAAAGATTTAATGAATTATGTGATCACATTATTTCTTAAACTGCGGAAAATGTGTGGCAGTCACAGTATGTGTCGGCATGTTGCTTGTTCTATGTTGCTTGGTATGTCCTTGTTACACATATAACAATTTAGGTGATCGATAGAAAATGTTGGCCAATCACTGAGGGCAGCCCTCTGGTGCCCTCTGCTACTATCTGGTGCCCGCTGCTGGCTTCTGCTACCTTCTGTTACCAACTGCTACTCTCTTCTACCCTCTGCTACTTTGTGCTACCCTCTGCAACTCTATGCTACCCTCTGTTGCCCTCTGCTACCATCTGCTGCTCTCTGCTACTTCCTGCTACTCTGTGCTACCCTCTGCTGCCCTTTCACCATTTCAAGGGTTATTTATCCCTGAATGGTAGACCGAAATTCATGAAGCTTTAAACCCTTGTGGATCATTTAGCGCAATGTTTGGTGTAGGCTCGATCCTCCGCACGCTATACCGGGGATCCAGTCTGTGTCAACTAATGTTGTTAGTAACAGCCATTTAGCCCAGGAGAGTTAGCAGCTCTGGCCAACCTAACGACGTCTTGAAGTACTTACTTCCGCTAGGTTCCTCTTTGGGAAGTGGCCCGCGCAGCAGACTCACACTCCCGTACCTATTTACTGCTGGGTAATACTGATCATTGGGTTTAGGTCAACCCGGGAGTCGACTGGGCACTTACCTGGAGGTTACCTGGAGGTTATTCCGGGGATCAACGCCCCCGCGGCCCGGTCCATGACCAGGCCTCCCGATGGATCAGGGCCTGATCAACTAGGCTGTTACTGCTGGCCGCACGCAGTCCAACGTACGAGCCACAGCCCGGCTGATCCCGCACTGACTTTAAGTATCTATCCAGCTCTCTCTTGAAGGCAGCCAGGGGTTTATTGGCAATTCCCCTAATGCTTGATGGGAGGCTGTTAAACAGTTTTGGGCCCCGGACACTTATGGTGTTTTCCCTTAGTGTACCAATGGCGCCCCTATTTTTTATTGGGGGCATTTTGCATCGCCTGCCCAGTCTTTTACTTTCGTAGGGAGTGATTTCTGTGTGCAGATTTGGGACCATTCCTTCCAAGATTTTCCAAGTGTATATTATGATATATCTCTCCCTCCTGCGTTCCAACGAGTACAAGTCAAGTGCTTCCAAGCGTTCCCAGTAGTTAAGGTGCTTGACAGAACTTATACGTGCAGTAAAGGATCTCTGTACACTCTCTAGATCTGCGATTTCACCTGCTTTGAATGGAGATGTTAATGTTACAGCAGTATTCCAGCCTAGAGAGAACAAGTGATTTGAAAAGGATCATCATGGCTTGGCATCTCTCGTTTTGAAAGTTCTCATTATTCATCCTATCATTTTCTTTGCACGTGCGATCGTGGCACTGTTGTGATCCTTGAAAGTGAGATCCTCAGATATTACTACTCCCAGGTCCCTTACATTAGTTTTCCGCTCTATTGTATGGCCGGAGTCAGTAGTATACTCTGTTCTAGTTATTATCTCCTCCAGTTTTCCATAACGGAGTAGTTGGAATTTGTCCTCATTGAACATCATATTGTTTACCGTTGCCCACTGGAAAACTTTGTTTATATCTTCTTGGAGGTTAACCGCGTCCTCAGCAGATGACAGCCTCATGCAGATCCTAGTATCATCCGCAAAGGATGATACGGTGCTGTGGTGTATATCTCTGTTTATGTCTGATATGAGGATAAAGGAATAAGATGGGGGCGAGTACTGTGCCTTGTGGAACAGAGCTCTTCACTATGGCAGCCTCCGATTTAACTCTGTTGACCACTACTCTTTGTGTTCGATTTGTTAGGAAGTTGAAGATCCATCTCCCCACTTTCCCAGTTTATTCCTTTAGCACGTATTTTATGGGCTATTACGCCATGATCGCATTTGTCAAATGCTTTTGCAAAGTCGTGTATAATACATCTGCATTCTGATTTTCTTCCAGTGCATCCAAGGCCATGTCATAGTGATCCAGTAGTTGTGAGAGGCAGGAGCGACCTTCCCTGAACCCATGTTGCCCTGGATTGTGCAGATTTTGGGAATCCAGGTGATTTGCAATCCTGCTTCTTAGCACTCTTTCAAAGATTTTTATGATGTGGGACGTCAGAGCTATTGGTCTATAGTTCTTAGCTAATGCTTTGCTGCCACCTTTATGGAGTGGGGGCTATATCGTTGTTTTAAGCGGACTGTGGAATTTCACCATGTCCAAGATCCTCCTCCATAGTGTTCTTAGGGGCACGCGAGAGGGGTTTCTTGCAGTTCTTAATGAAACAGAGTTCCACGCAGTCTGGGCCCGGGCCCTGAGTGCATAGGCGTGTTGTCAATGGCTATTTTCGAAATCTAATCGCGAGTTAGGGTAATGTCGGAATTCTGGGCATTACCATTTATGGAGTGAGAGCCGGATACACTTTACCAAGGAGCTATGGGTCGACCATATGATTGAGGCAGAAAATATTGTTCACTCACCATTGTCAATCGCGCGGGTGGATAGCAGGCACATCACCCACCTTGTCACACCGGGTATCCTTACTGTGAAGACATACCTAGGGTTACACCATGTGTTTATTTCATAAACTTTTCGGTGCCCATGGACTGGTGATATAAAAAGCTCTCGTTCACACGGCGAGTGTCTGGGCTCGATTCCAGCGCCAGGGTAGGGAATCATGTTTTTGTTTAATATGTTTATTATGCACCCATACCATCCTGTGGGCACGGTGTCAAAAGATTACAGATGTCCATAATGGGTCCAGGACTGGGCCTCAAAGTTTTGATGTGAGCAAGTTACAGAGGATGAATTCACATTTTACAAGGTATTAGAACTCACAATTTACAAAGGTAATTGTAACTCCACGTAGGTTAGTCACAATCATGACAAGTTACAAGGGTATTTACAAGATTACAGAGGGTACATCAATCGGGTCCAGGACCGGGCTCCAATGTCTTGGATGCTGAACTAGGAGAGTACAAGGTAATGAATCATAAGTTACAAAGGTAATGAACTACAAGTTACAAAGGTAATGAACTACTGTAAGAAATGGTTACTTACGTTTATACATGGCTGCAACATTGAACAAATTTTAGAGTAATGAGCAATTCTCACTTCCACACCCGGTCACAACTGTAGTGAGTTATTGGTGCAAAATGTTGATTTGCTGAGTCTCTCTCTTCCTCACCACACCCACACACACACACACATACAAATTATACACCACACCACACATAAATCACACACCACACACACACACACCACACACACACACACACATCACAAACTCATACAAACACACGCACACCACACTCTACACCACACACACTTATACACACACACACTCATACTCACACACAACCACACCACAACCACACACCACACACACACACACACACACACCTCACACACTCATATACATACACACAAAACCACACACACACACACACACACACACACACAACACACACCACACACTACACTCACACACACAACACACACACACATGCACATATGTGGTAATGGCATTTATTTTACAGCTAGCCAAAGTCAGGGTATTTCTCCCGAATGGTCTGTAATATACCACTGTGGATAAATACTTAGCCATTTTCTTGAACACTTCTCAGAGTGGTTGTTTCTAATTCATTAATTTTATCGGCACTCGTACATAATGTCGCAGGGTGTGACATTAATCCATTCTGCAAAGTTACATTTGTTTGTCTACTCTGAGTGGTGGTAGAATTCTAACTGCCAAATGTTACTTGATTACAGCCGGAGCGGGGCGGTAGTGGACATCCAAGAGTTCTGCTTGATTTTTGTTGGATGCACCATAGACATTGTGGCTCCTCCTCTGCTTGATAGAATGATGATAGATGGACTCACTGGTGTCAATCTCCCTGAGCTTAAGTCCATAAAATTCAGCTGAGTTCTTTTCCGTATTCATTGTTCTCAAACTACTACCTGACAAGCCAAGATTGTAATTATACTCCTCTTTGAAGCATACAGCATTAGCCAATTTTATCAGTTCTATCATGAATCTGAGACCAATGTGAGATTGGGATTCCCGCAGCCATGTGCACTCTTGACTCACTGTCACAATCCTACCATACCTGCTGTCTGGCTTCTGACACAAGCATGCCACCAGTTTATGCTTAATGAGTGAGAGCATTTTGATATGACAGAGAATCAGTTACATTAAACTGTCAAATTCTTTTGATACATAGCATGGCATTTAGTGCAAAAGGAAGTATGGCAAACAGTTCTGTTGAAGGGTTTAGAGGACCTATTATTGATGCGTGCTCCAATTTCTTTAACTGGGCCACACTCTGTACGACAAACAGGCAGCACTACAGTGCACCAGTGGATTGACAGAACCATCAACGTAAATAATTTGCGGAGTGTGTGCTGTTGTGACTAAGTTTCACTACAGCTTAAGGCTCTTGGTTGGCTTCAAGGCGAAGTTTTGGTTGTGATTTAAGAAGTAGTTTGGGTGGGAAATGGAGGAAAATTGTAGTTTTGGAATTGGGGTATTTTTCATGGACGCGGAGAAGTGCCGCTGTTGCTTACTTGACTTAGATCTTGTATCTGATTCTGCGGAGGTCTGTTCCAGTCTTCTCGATCTATATGGAGGAAGTGTCACCAGTGCTGAGGAAAGTTTTGGAGGGCTTCTGTGCAAGGGGTTTGAAGGAGCTTGCCTGAGCATTGTTTAACCCCAATTAGGATATTTCTTTTCAGTTACACGATCTCACTGATGCTTGGACTATTCAAGTTCTTTTTGCATATTTAAATTTTGGCAGTTACTGAGGGCATCCTAGGTTGATCCTCATTGCTTCGTTCTGCAGTTTTTCCAGCCCTCCAAGCTTCCAGTCAGACACAAAGAGCAAGTAGTGGGCGCATGCATAATCAACCAAAGATTCTAATATAAGCTAAGATACATCATTTTCACAATTTTAACATTAGCACCATACCTGGGGTGAAGCCTGCCACAACTCTAAGTGCTCTTAGTCGTTCTTTGTTTTGGCGACAAAGTCTTGTACAAAACAGGTCCAAGTAGTGTGAAACTCAAAGCCTAGATACCTGTATCAGCTTACATTTTCTGAAGAGAATCCATCATGCAAATTGGATCTGACGAACTGTTGCCTCTCTGTCGAGGAGGAGCCTATTGAGTATCTGTGTTTTATCGTAGAGAATTATCAACCCCAGGTCCTGACACGAGGCTAGTACATGATTAAGAATGTTTTGGGTGTTGGAGAATCCGGTGGTGTGAATCATTATATCATCAGCAAAACTAATCACATAATTATTGGGGCTGACTAGGCATAGCATTAAGTAATGCTATTTAGAATATTGAACAAGTGTGGGACTGAGGCACACCTCCCTGTGGTGGTTTCCTAATTCAAGTTTTAGTTACACTTCTAGTCCTGGACAACTCAGAGATTTTCTGTTGGGACAGGTGGTTAGCCTTTAATCCAGGGAGAAAGCCATACCTTCAACATCATTCTTGCAAGTTCACTAATTATTACATGTCGGTTGGCTACATCGAAAGCGGATTTAAGGTCAAGGAAGGTTTGTGTATGAGCTGTCAGTTGTGCAGAGTGAGAAAGGTGCTATGCCAATGATGCACGGCTCCTACCATGCATTGAAAACCTAGTAACCGGGGAGAAAAATTGTTTGTTTTGTACATGGAGATGAAGAATCATATCTCAAATGTTTTACACAAGGCAAGCTATTAAGAGATATTGGGCGAAATGCATTTTGTTAATTGGCTTTAGGAATTGGAATGATGAGGCTGTTGGTCCAAGATTGAGGGAGCTCCCCAGTTTACATAGCTTCTGTTATATTATTCAAGTAATGGATTTCCCTGGTACTCGACACAGCAATCTGGAGTATGTTGTAAAGTAATACCATCCTTCACCAGGCCGACGTGGAGTTGCCATTAGTTAGCGCTGCATCAAGTTCATAATTAGTGAAAAAGGAATGTTGCAATCATCTGCCTTACTGAGCCATTTAAAGCAACAAGTCTCTCCATTGGATCATATTGTCATTTAATTTTGCTGTGTTGGTACTGGGGAAGATTGTCATAGCTAGATTGTAGCAGCCCATGCACTGACTAAACTCATTCGCCCTATGCAAGGGTTGTGGTCGTGCGCGATCTGCAGTTCGGTTACCCTTAATTCTGTTTTATGTCCCTCCATGCCCGGTAAGTTGGGGTGTTGAGCATTAAGACGTTGACAAATTTTTTACCAGTCGGTTAGCCGCCGCTCTGTCTTACGTCTCTGGCAGCAGCAACGGGGACAGTTGGAGAGCCTCAGCATTCCAGAAGGGTACGATGTTTTTCTATAGGCTAGGCCTTGTCTGCGAGCAGTACGTTCAGTGTACGAAGTTTTGAATCATTGTAATAAGTATGGTTTATGAAGGAGGTATGATTATATGGAAGTTTGTTGGGTTTAGAGTACCATAGAGGGTTTCAGTGGCGGCTCTAAGTAGTTCTGAATACTCTCACAAGTCATGTTAAAGGTCTCTACAGAGGAACACTCATTGGAATATACCGTAGTCACTATGTGCAACAAAGTCATCATGTGATCTGTGGGAATCATTAAAACGTTTCCGTTTGAATATCCCATCAGGAAGGATAGTATTACCAATATCTAGTGAGGTTGTTGCCTTGGGAAATGATCAAGACGCTATATCTGTTACAATGGAAGACTCACAGCTGGCAGAAGTAATCGTTGAAGCCCAAGGCACAGATCAGGACGCCTCCATAAGATTGTGTGGGTTCAAGGTCACCTCAATTTGGGACATTATCATGGACTGTTTAAAGAGTGACAACAGTTGATTGCCATTACGATTACCAAACTGTGAGTTTCCAATGCTTTTGTGTCTCGCATTGTAATCGCCAATATAAGAGGTAGGCTCAGAATGAGCACAAGTTGGGAGACTCCAGTAATTAAATTTATCAGCAGGAGCATACAAGTTAAGATGTTGAGAGCAGAGTCCCTATATAAATCTAACACCGGATATTGTAGCCCCTCTGTTTTCTTGTGTGCAAGAAGTTGATGGGAAGTGATTTTTAATATATAGAACACAAGAGGTTTAGTAGATTTGAGGTTGTATGCAACAAATGATGGTATTTAGAGGGTTGGATTTTTCAGGGACTCTGCCACTCTTGTTGACACACAACATCAATGGGTCGGATGGTTACTTTATGGATGAAGGTCAGGAAGGTTTTTTCTAAGTGGATGCAAATGTTCCCAGCTTATATAGACAAGTTTATACGAGTCCAGTTTTGATCAATTATAGTTGTCTGGGATCTTGCCGAGTTTCTCAGCATAATGATAAATTGTTCATATAAATAGAATGACCTTATTCAACCGTCAACAGTGCTACCCTTGTCCCATGAGGTTTGTAAGTGCACATCAGTTGTAAGGGCCTCAGTGGGGAGTCTTCGTAAACTCCAGAGCAAAGACGCTGTTTTATGTGTGATGTAGGATTGGTGACACCCACCACTCACTTCCCTCCTCCATAACATTACACGGACACTACAACTGTCATCACCAGCGCCACTACCAACATTTGTGTTCATTACATTTGGTCACAGTATGTTTTCAACATTAATGTCTAGTGGACTAACCGCTTACTCACTCTTGCACCCCTCTTATATTATGCTTTCATCTACTATGTCCTAAAATTATAGTCACCACCGCTCTCATCACACTCTTCCCCCACCACTTAAATTCGCCTCATCACTATTACTGACATATAGCCCCTTTGCCCTATCACATCTTCACCACCCACTATCCATTACGGTCATCACTATTATAACCATCATTGACACCATAGCCTTTCGTTTGATGCTCATCATTAATCAAAACAAGTATTATATTCGTATCATTACTGTAATTAAGAACACCACACCACCTTTGTTCAGGCAGCCTTTACACTTGCTGTCACAAATTGTGGAAATCATGTTATTGGTACCTTACACATTTTCTTGTGTTGTTCTAGTTATTTGTTTCTGGATAAAAATTGTTGTTGTTTCCAGTATTTTATGCGCGGACTTCAGGTTGTATACCACAGGAGCAAGATCGGGAACATCTGAGACGTGAAGTCCCGGTCAGACATGAGCTCCTTGGCTGACTGTCAGCTGACTCAGACTAGGCTGGTATGACAGCCGTCGTGATGGAGGTATGAACATCAATATGGTATATAAAATACCACAGGGTTGGTAGGTTACAGCACACAAAGGCAACAGTTAGGCTTCTTTATACCGAAACGTTTCGCCTACACAGTAGGCTTCTTCAAGTCGAATACAGAAAGTTGGCTGGAACAGTAGGATGTGAAGACGATGTAATCGGTCCAATCACCCCTTGAAGTCGTTGGACGTGTCCCCAGGAGAGCGTGCTCACCCATTGTCTGAGGGCTGGCATGAGCAGTATTCCAGACCGAGAGGTACCTGGTAGTCTGGGGGGCACTTATGAGGGTAAGGGTGAAGTGCGGTTGGCTGTGATGCGATCAGCCTCACATGCCAGTCAGCATGAGCTGCTGTGATCTGAGGTCTTAACAATTAATACATTGTTTAGCAACAGTCTGTTGCTGTTTGATCATTAAGCCATATTACACCGTTTCAAAGGTATGAGCAAATTGGAACACACTGCACACAGTGTGACTTTGATGGGCATTTCTGGCGATGTGGCCCCAGCGTGACACTTGTGTTTCTTTACACCGGTTGTTTTGTTCCGCACAGTATAAATGGGTTACCTAAGGTGTCTAGTCGGACTGGTGTGGTCGCATCCTGGAACAAACTGACCTAATTTGCCCGAAATGTCTGCATAACATGGGGGCTTTCTTTATAGTAGTAATGTTATTGATGTCAGCTAGGACTGTACCGTGATATATGTACTGTAGCAAATAAAATATTTATTATTATTATTATTCTCTTATTATTATTATTATTATTATTATTATTATTATTATTATTATTACATTGAGTTCTATCAAAGAGCTCCTCTTATAAAAAAGAAGTTTTTTTTCGTAAATTTCGTATATTCAAAATCGAAAGGCCTCCATAATACGCACTATTCAATTCTCGTTCTATTTTTATCATAAGCATTTACGTAGAATTGAGCTTCGTGTGGGAGCTTTTGGAGAGACGTGGCTGTGTCGTAGTTATGTTGACAACCAGCGGGTGATTCTCGTGGTTGTTGTTAATTTATTCCTAGGGAGGAGGAAGTGACCCCTGGTAGACGTTGTCATGGTGCTGCCATAATGGTGGGGGTCCATGGCAGCATCAAAACTGACTCTGACGTGTGTGTTTTGTGTGTTGTGTGTTTTGTGTGTGTTATGTATTTTGGAGTTCGGGCGGGGGAAATAAAGACACTAACAACCTACAGGGACCGTCTGATGGGCGTTTCGATCCACCATGAACCATTGTCAGATCACCACATTGTGACATGACGATGATCCAGAATGACCGAAACGCAGTATAAGAACCTCTTTGACGTTATGATACGTCAGTCAGTCACCCTTTAGGTAGTCAGCAGAGTGACCGGCACCTAGTGGTTACAGCTGAGTTTCCTTCGGAGGGGATGATGGCTGCCAACACCCACGAGGGTAATATGGTTACCTGGCCGTCCATCAGCCTAAGTGGAATTAGAGTTGAAGCGGTGGATGGATCGCTCCTGTGAGAGGGATTCCCCCGGGGGTGTCCTGCAACTCTGGGTTTGGTAACTACCTTTCGTGTGTTGATGGATGGGTCGTACTGATTTATCTCGGGTCGTGCTGGAGAGAGCAAGACTTTAAGAATATTCATCATACTCATCAAATTGTGGGTACTGTATACATTTATAATATAAATTTGTTATAAATATATATATATATATATATAATATATTATATATATATATATATATATATTATATATATATATATATATAATATAAAATAGAGAGAGAGAGAGAGAGAGAGAGAGAGATTGCAGTCACAGGACTCGATACCGCTACTGAACGGGCAAGATTCCAAGGAAGCGCTCTTATCCCTCAGCCACAAATGCCTCAAAAGCGGGACAGCCTAGTTCACAAGCCATGACTTTTCCCAGCCCGGGCACGTCAGTCAACCTCAAAACTGGATTCAAGCTATTTCAGTCTCCTCCCGTATATTCTGATCTCTCAAGCGATTTTTATATCAATGCACCACGCAGAAACAAGCAGGTATATACAGAGAAAGATTGCAGCAGTAAGCCTCGATACTGCTACTGATGTCAGCAATAGTTGCTGATCCCCCGTATATTTATATGTTATCTGAGTATCATAATATCATCCTATGTTTACATAGTTGACACCCTTGCTAGGCTCAGTGGCTAGCATGTGTGACGTCACATGATGCCGCATGTGAGCGTCAGACACGCTGTCCCTTTCTCACTCCATCCATGCATAGGTCTACAATAGGAAACGGGCAGCGGGGCTCTCCTTCTCACACTCTGCTAATGTAAGTTTAAACCAACCAACAAGTGTGTTTTATTCCCAACCATCAATCTCCACGAACCCTCTCAACACTGAGACAGGCAAGATTCCCAGGCAGAGCTTCTGTGACCTTATATATATATATATATATATATATAATATATATATATATATATATAAAATATATATGTCGTGCCAAAATATGTAAAACTGGTCAATTAGCAAGAACTCTTTTTAAAATTAACCCCTTTCTAAAATTTTTTCTTTTATACGTTTAAAGAATATATTTTTTTCATTAATCTAATTGAAACTTTTCTAATTTTGCACCAAAAGAATCTTAGAAAACTTACCTAACCTTATATAACAAGAGTAATTTATTTTTAGCCTAACCCAACTAAATATATTTTAGATTTGTCAAACAGGGGGCTCTGGGGCCCTTTGGTGGTTAACGCTCTTGCTTCCACGGTGAGGGCCTGGGTTCGATTCCCAGCCAGAGTAGAAACATTGGACGTGTTTCTTCCACTTTTGTCTATGTTCCCCATCGGTTTAAAATGGGTACTGGGTGTTAGTCGCGGGTGGGGTCGCATCCTGGGACACTGACCTAAGGAGGCCTGGTCACAGACCGGCCGCGGGGGCGTTGACCCCCGAACTCTCTCCAGATAAACCCCCAAAACAGTAATTTAATAATAGACAAACAAAAGTGAAAATATTTTTTCTTTAAGTTCAAATGATTTTGGCGAAATCATTGCATACACAAATTTTCAACTTGTCCTATATGGCCCATATATATCGTGCCTATTCGGCACGATATATATATATATATATATATATTTATATAATATATAAAATATAATATTGCCAATTAAAAAATACGTGAAGCGGGAATAGATGAAAAAGAGACGAGAAGAGAAGGAAGGGGAAAGAGGAGGGCATGGTATTATCTTTGAGAGGAGTAGTGCAGTGCCAGCCATCAGATCTCTCAATGCCAAACGAAACGTAGTCAGAATAAAGGTTGTTCCTGCGAAGTTCTCTCTCCACCATCACATCGAAGAAAAGAGCGTTTTGGGAACAAACATTCACCCCGGGATGCATTTAGATCAGTTTAGATCTTCTTTAGCCACACGCCATTCCGATTTATCTCAAGCTTCGGTTAGAGGCCGACGGCCGGTACTGTCGCCTTTTCTAGAGGAGAGAGAGAGAGAGAAGAGAGAGAGAGAGAGAGAGAGAGAGGGAGAGAGAGAGAGAGAGAAAAGAGCTCTTATCAAGTCTTGCCTTTATGTAGAGTTTTTGCCCAGAGCGAAATTTGTCTTTCCCCGCTGTTCAACACCTTTTTAACACAGTTGAATACGCTGCTCTAAAGACAGTTCGTAGATGTGTGTCTAAATTTTCCCTAGTTTACCTGGGGAGAGTTTCGGGGGGCAACGCCCCCGCGGCCCGGTCTGTGACCAGGCCTCCTGGTGGATCAGCGCCTGATCAACCAGGCTGTGCTGCTGCTGGCACGCAAACCAACGTACGAGCCACAGCCCGGCTGATCAGGACTGTCTTTAGGTGCTTGTCCAGTGCCAGCTTGAAGACTGCCAGTGGTCTGTTGGTAATCCCCCTTATGTGTGCTGGGAGGCAGTTGAACAGTCCTCGGGCCCCTGACACTTATTGTATGGTCTCTTAACGTGCTAGTGACACCCCTGCTTTTCATTGGGGGGATGGTGCATCGTCTGCCAAGTCTTTTGCTTTCGTAGTGAGTGATTTTCGTGTGCAAGTTTGGTACTAGTCCCTCTAGGATTTTCCAGTGTAATAATCTTTAAACTCTCCCTCCTCGTTCCGGGATACGGTTTAAAACCTCAAGCGCTCCCATAATTGAGGTGTTTTATCTCCTTTTATGCGCGCCGGAAGTTCTCTTACATTTTCAGTCGGCTTTTTCACCTGCCTTGAAAGGTGTTTTTTTAGAGTGGAAAAATATCCAGCCTAATAGAACAATGGGGACTGTAAATCTATAGTCTCTAAATCCTTATTATATCTTAAAGTGAAATTGTGGGGACTATTGTCGTGTGTGTTAACTACCTGCTTGTTCCTCGGGGGTTGAATCCTTTATAGCAGAGGACAGAGAGAGAGGAAGAGAAAGAAAAAGAGAGAGAGAGAGAGAGAGAGAAGAGAGAGAGAGAGATAAGAAAGAGAGAGAAAGGACATCTTTTTAAATTAAATCCTTGCCTGACCTGTTTACACGAAAAGACCAGTCGGGCTGTATTACCCCTTTTCAGAACACCATGGTAGGAATTTGGGGGGCCCCTTGGTCAATCTTTTCGTCCTCCCCGTTTTTTTTTCCAACCTCAAACTACTCTCACGTTTACGTGTTCTGTACGGTACGTTTTCCCTCTGACCCCAGCATCCGGGGTTTTTCACTCTCAATGTCTTTTGACAGTCCAGAATATCATCTACCCACTTTTTATTTCTTCATATTTTCCCCACCCCCATTAAATTTTCACAACCCCCACCCGCAAAACACACACGCACCACACACACCCAAAACACACACCTCACACACACCACACAAAGCACCACGCACCACTCAGGGTGTTCCTAACAAACAAAACACAAACAAACAACACGCTGAGGAGGGACAAAAAAGCGAAAGGAGCGGGAAAAGGGAACAAGGATGGAACCAGCAGGGGTAAATAAAGGGGGAAAAACGAGCAGCAAGGGCAGCACACACAGAAAATCTTCAGAGCCCCCCCAACCCTTTAACCATCCCCAAAAAAACTACAAAACCAACTCACAGCTTCCACCCCCACCCACAAAGAACCCACAGTAAAGCTACCAGGTCTTTCCCAACCCCACAGGCCCCCCCAAACCACAGTGTTTTAAAGGAAACGAAGTAGGTACAAAAACGCTGAAAGGAAAACAAATAAGTGGAGGAGTGGGCATGAAAATCAAAGAGCATCACCAACATCAAGCCCACAGAAACCAAGCTAACAGGGATGTAAAAGATGCCCTCTTTCCAACGGATACCTGATCCAGGAAAAACAAGGGAAAAAGAGGGGGGGGATTTGGGACTGCTGATCAAAACCGATGGAAAATTTTATAGCGGGGAAAAGGAGACAGGGAGAAGCAAGCGATTCATAAGGAAAACCACTCTGGAGGGCCCCAAGGGGGTAATTGCAGGAAAGTAAAAACCCACCACAGAACAGCAGGAGGCCCAAGGCAAAATATGACGAGAGCCATAGATGATGGGGGACACACGCTGCATTGGCCAAAAAGCTCCTGCAGCAGGGGAAAGCTCCTGACATGGTGACTTTTAAACCCCAAAAGAACGTTGGGGGAACTGGGGGCCACATGGGGGGAAGACACATGGGGGCAAATGTGGAGGTGGTACTGGAAAAATTCATGTACCAACACGTAAGGGGCACTACAAGAGAGAGAGGAGAGGATGAACCAGCAAGACTGGACCTAGTATTCACCTTGAGTAGTGCAGATATTGAGGACATCACATATGAAAGACTCCTTGGGGCCAGCGATCACGTGGTTTTAAGCTTCGAATACACACACGCACACACACACACACACGAACACACACACACACACACACACACACACACACACACACACACACACACACACACACACACACACACACAAAACACACACACACACACACACACACACACCTTACATCCTGCAGACGTCAGCAGATTAGTGTGGGAAGGAAAACCTTTTAAGATTCCGCTGATTTACTCACTCCACTCCCTGATACACTTACCTCCTCACACCCTAGCTTTGAGACACCTCCTCACACTCTAGCTTTGAGACACTTACCTCCTCACACCCTAGCTTTGAGACACCTCCTCACACTCTAGCTTTGAGACACTTACCTCCTCACACCCTAGCTTTGAGACACCTCCTCACACTCTAGCTTTGAGACACCTCCTCACACTCTAGCTTTGAGACACTTACTTCCTCACACCCTAGCTTTGAGACACCTCCTCACACTCTAGCTTTGAGACACTTACCTCCTCACACCCTAGCTTTGAGACACTTACCTTCTCACACCCTAGCTTTGAGACACTTACCTCCTCACACCCTAGCTTTGAGACACTTACCTCCTCACACCCTAACTTTGGGACACTTACCTCCTCACACCCTAGCTTTGAGACACTTACCTCCTCACATCCTAGCTTTGAAACACTTACCTCCTCACACCCTAGCTTTGAGACACTTACCTCCTCACACCCTAGCTTTGAGACACTTACCTCCTCACACCCTAGCTTTGAGACACTTACTTCCTCACACCCTAGCTTTGAGACACTTTCTCACACCCTAGCTTTGAGACACTTACTTTCTTACACCCTAGCTTTGAGACACTTACCTTCTTACATCCTAGCTTTGAGACACTTACCTCCTCACATCCTAGCTTTGAGAAACTTACCTCCTCACATCCTAGCTTTGAGACACTTACCTTCTTACACCCTAGCTTTGAGACACTTACCTCCTCACATCCTAGCTTTGAGACACTTACCTCCTCACACCCTAGCTTTGAGACACTTACCTCCTCACACCCTAGCTTTGAGACACTTACCTCCTCACACCCTAGCTTTGAGACACTTACTTCCTCACACCCTAGCTTTGAGACACTTCATCACACCCTAGCTTTGAGACACTTACCTTCTTACACCCTAGCTTTGAGACACCTCCTCACACCCTAGCTTTGAGACACTTACCTCCTCACACTGTAACTTTGAGACACTTACCTCCTCACACTCTAACTTTGAGACACTTGACCACAACTTAACTCCACTGTGAGCCTGACCTGCCAACTTTTGTTGCCTGAAGACCAGCTAAGTTTCTGTCAAAGATTACGTCGAATTTGATGCCTGGCTCGAATGATGGAAAAGAGCTTTCTTCCACACACGCACAAGTGTTTGTAAGGTAATCCCGTTCAGGAACCACTTCGCTAATCTTATTCACCATACACTCAACTCTTTCCCTAACACCCCCTTCCTCTCATACACACCTAGCTCCACACTCACATAATTCCTTGTATTCTTTCTTAGGTTGTCGCCTGCGTCAGGTGAATATATAAGAACATAAGAACATAAGAAAGGAGGAACACTGCAGCAGGCCTGTTGAAGTCACTGAAGTCACGGTGAGAGCAATTACGTAGTAAATAGTTTGGTAGTTTCTTGGTAGTTGAATAGTTTGTACCATTTGATATTATTGGTAATTCATGCGCCTTTTAATGCTCTGCTTTTAAAATACATTAATTAGTTTCTTTCATCCAGCAAGATTACTTCTTCTTCTGAGTATGAGTCGGATTCGATCCTC
This sequence comes from Cherax quadricarinatus, assembly GCF_026875155.1. Taxonomy (NCBI): domain Eukaryota; kingdom Metazoa; phylum Arthropoda; class Malacostraca; order Decapoda; family Parastacidae; genus Cherax; species Cherax quadricarinatus. The sequence continues at coordinate 69,379,815 of NC_069409.1, forward strand.
TATTCGATGATTATCTTGAGGTTATCGTTCCAGACCATGGAACTGAACTCTATTCTCCATGTTGAGGGTCTGACCCTCTCAAATACTATTTCTCCAAGGTTGATGGACTGATTACATCAGCTTTACTCCACTACTACGCCCGCTGCATCTGTATTGGACTGAAGAAGCCTACCGGTGCAGGCTTCTTCAGCATTAAAGATACCCAGCTGTTGCACATGTATCTTACTGACCAGCTTGTCGGTATTTACTTCCATTTTCAACACTGAATGAAGCTGTAGCCTGGTTAAGGTTCTCTCACGGATCTACTTACACCGCTATTACTACTATTACTACTACTACTGCTACTACTACTGCTACTACTACTACTGCTCCTACTACTGCTACTACTACTGCTCCTACTACTGCTACTACTATTTCCACTCCTTCCCCCAACCCCTACCGAGTTGTCTCTATCCTTCTCTAGTTTTCTAGCCTCATCAGCCTTGTCGTCTTTCACTCATTGTAATCCTGTTGCTCAACACGCAGAAGTTTGATGAATAAATAAGAGAGAGAGAGAGAGAGAGAGAGAGAGAGAGAGAGAGAGAGAGAGAGAGAGAGAGAGAGAGAGAGAGAGAGAGAGAGAGAGAGAGAGAGAGAGAGAGTTATTTTTATTAAGAACAGGTTAGATAACTCGTTACAAACTGGCACTTAGGAAATGAAATTACGAAAACGTTTCGGTCTGCTCTGGACCATTGCCAAGTCTCAACTGGAGCAAGAAAAGTAGAGAAGGCTAGAAGACAGTAAGGTAGGGTTGGGGTAAGAGGAAACATTAGTAGCAGTGGTAATGGTAATACTAGTAGTAGTAGTAGTAATTGTAGGAACAGTACGACTAATTTAATAGTAAGACTAATAGTATATAAGAGCAGTGATGGTTGTCCAACAGATCCAAGGTTCATTGTAAGTCATTTACAAGGTAATCAAGAGTTTTATTCTCACAGGTTATTGGTGAACGTTGGGGATAAACTTGTGTGTGTACGGCTGGCTATATGGCTGCGATGCTATCACAAGAAAAAAGTCACTTTGAGTACCTCGACCTTCCTTTTGTGGAGTTACGAACGTGAGGACAACGAACTGCTGTGTAAGTTGGGCCACTGTGTGTGTGTGTGTGTGAGAGAGAGAGAGAGAGAGAGAGAGAGAGAGAGAGGAGAGAGAGAGAGAGACGGTGAATTTAAAAGATGAATAAAGCGATCGTTGCATACCAGTATATACTCGTATATTCGCCAAAAGAATATACACTTAGACTTGTATAAACACTGAGAGGTGTATACTCACACCTCTCAATGTGTATTCTCCAAAAAGGTGTGTATCTCTCAGCATATATACATCAAACATCGACGCTGATCCTTATTTTACGGAGGTGGAAATTGCTGCATAATGGAGGAGATAGTTGTGTGTTGGGGCTGTAGATTGTGCTGTAGTGGTGGTGGTAATGGTGGTTGGTGTGTGCTCTCAACAACAACAATAATCATAAAATTCCTGCGTGTATCGACCTCCCCCTCCACCCAAAAAAAAAAAATACAATAATAATAAAAACATATCACATAGGTTTACAAGAGTCTCGTATCTTGTTCTGTGTTTCTTGTACCCAATTAAAGACGCAACGCGGTTTAGTGGCCACCGACCTGTACTTACCTTCGGGATGCTAGTTAGAGCACCTCATCATTAACAACCTGAGGCAGAAAGAGAGAGAGAGAGAGAGAGAGAGAGAGAGAGAGAGAGAGAGAGAGAGAGAGAGAGAGAGAGAGAGAGAGAGAGAGAGAGAGAGAGAGAGAGAGAGAGAGAGAGAGAGAGAGGAGAGAGAGAGAGAGAGAGAGAGAGAGAGAGAGAGAGAGAGAGAAAGAGAACACGAGAACAACAATGTTTCCATTTGTCGCTGAGCCACTGACGATAACCCAGGTGGCAGGATATCTGAGGGGCAGTACCGCCCTCAGACCTGATTGACCTGATCTGATAGACGACCGGACCCGACAGAGGTTGCTTCTGATTGACCGAACCTGACAGCTGTTAGCAGACGGAAAAAACGTTTCCTGATCGAATGATTGAAGTTGAGAAAGAGAAAACAAAACTATGTTCCAAGAGACACGTTTTATCTTCGACAGACAAGAATAAAGAGGAAATATACAGCGATAATAAAGCAAGAATAAAGTATAAATGCGCAACGATAATAAAGCAAGAACACATAGTGAAGTACACAAAGGAAAAGCAAATTTGGCAAGCTGTATACTATTTTATGGAGAGTGTCTGAGGGGCGACTAAGATTCGCCACTCAGGAGAGGACTGAGGCTGTTCTGATGGCCTAGCCACTCAGGAGATGACTAATGCTGTTCTGATGGATTCGCTATTCAGGAGAGGACTCAGGCTGTTCTGATGGACTTGCTACTCAGGAGAGGACTCAGGCTGTTCTGATGGACTCGCTACTCAAGAGATGACTAATGCTGTTCTGATGGGCTCGCTACTCAGGAGAGGACTGAGGCTGTTCTGATGAACTCGCCACTCAGGAGAGGACTGAGGCTGATCTGATGGACTTGCTACTCAGGAGAGAACTGAGGCTGTTCTGATGCACTCGCTACTCAGGAGAGGACTCAGGCTGTTCTGATGGGCTCACCACTCAGGAGAGGACTCAGGCTGTTCTGATGGATTCGCTACTCAGGAGAGGACTGAGGCTGTTCTGATGGACTCGCTACTCACGAGAGGACTAAGGATGTTCTGATGGGTTTGCTACTCAGGAGAGGACTCAGGCTGTTCTGATGGACTCACCACTCAGGAGAGGACTCAGGCTGTTCTGATGGACTCGCTACTCAGAAGAGGACTAAGGCTGTTCTGATGGACTAGCTACTCAGAAGAGGACTAAGGCTGTTCTGATGGGCTCGCTACTCAGGAGAGGACTAAGGCTGTTCTGATGGGCTCGCTACTCAGGAGAGGACTAAGGCTGTTCTGATGGACTAGCTACTCAGGAGAGGACTAAGGCTGTTCTGATGGACTCGCTACTCAGGAGAGGACTGAGGTTGTTCTGATGGGCTTGTTATTCAGGAGAGGACTGAAGCTGCTCTGATGGACTCGCTACTCAGGAGAGAACTCAGGCTGTTCTGATGGCCTAGCCACTCAGGAGAGGACTGAGGCTGTTCTGATGGACTCGCTACTCAAGAGATGACTAATGCTGTTCTGATGGGCTCGCTACTCAGGAGAGGACTGAGGCTGTTCTGATGAACTCGCCACTCAGGAGAGGACTGAGGCTGATCTGATGGACTTGCTACTCAGGAGAGAACTGAGGCTGTTCTGATGGACTCGCCACTCAGGAGAGGACTCAGGCTGTTCTGATACACTCGCTACTCAGGAAAGGACTAAGAATGTTCTGATGGGCTCGCTACTCAGGAGAGGACTGAGGCTGTTCTGATGGACTCGCTACTCAGGAGAGGACTGAGGCTGTTCTGATGAACTCGCCACTCAGGAGAGGACTGAGGCTGATCTGATGGACTTGCTACTCAGGAGAGAACTGAGGCTGTTCTGATGCACTCGCTACTCAGGAGAGGACTCAGGCTGTTCTGATGGGCTCACCACTCAGGAGAGGACTCAGGCTGTTCTGATGGATTCGCTACTCAGGAGAGGACTGAGGCTGTTCTGATGGACTCGCTACTCAAGAGAGGACTAAAAGGATGTTCTGATGGGTTTGCTACTCAGGGGAGGACTCAGGCTGTTCTGATGGACTCACCACTCAGGAGAGGACTCAGGCTGTTCTGATGGACTCGCTACTCAGAAGAGGACTAAGGCTGTTCTGATGGGCTAGCTACTCAGAAGAGACTAAGGCTGTTCTGATGGGCCCCGCTACTCAGAGAGGACTAAGGCTGTTCTGATGGGCTCGCTACTCAGGAGAGGACTAAGGCTGTTCTGATGGACTAGCTACTCAGGAGAGGACTAAGGCTGTTCTGATGGACTCGCTACTCAGGAGAGGACTGAGGTTGTTCTGATGGGCTTGTTATTCAGGAGAGGACTGAAGCTGCTCTGATGGACTCGCTACTCAGGAGAGGACTCAGGCTGTTCTGATGGACTCGCTAATCAGGAGAGGACTAAAGCTGTTCTGATGGACTCGTTACTCAGGAGAGGACTAAGGCTGTTCTGATGGACTCGCTACTCAGAAGAGGACTGAGGCTGTTCTGATGGACTCGCTACTCAGGAGAGGACTGAGGCTGTTCTGATGGACTCGCTACTCAGGAGAGGACTGAGGCTGTTCTGATGGACTCCCCACTCATAGAAACATTTCGCGCAGATGAAAGCAGAAAGATGGCTCTGAAATGTCGTACTGTCAACAGTAATGAAGACAAACTCGCGTTTCCGACCACGCTGCCACCTGGGACAACGTTTCGCTCTGGGTAGAGCTTTATCAAGTTACGATGAAGCTCTGCACAGAGCCAAACTTTGTCCCGGCAAAAGCTGGTTGTGGATAGTGAGTTCCTTCCTCCCCCCACCACACATACACACACACACACACAAGGAAGATGGTGTAGCAGATGGTGAGAGACGACATTACCTCCGCCATCTGCCGCACTTGTCACATACTACATTCAATACTTTTCTTGCCAAGCACATCTGATTAGAAGAAAAGTGTTCTCGTTTCTCTCTTACGTCAACAATCGGCTGAGAGAATTGTTCTTCTTTCTCTTCCTCGAATCTTCCTGATCTGTTGTTCACGAAACTGAAGTTTCAATTTCTGGCAGTTCTTTTCCTGGTTATCCTCCTAACTTTTGCTCCTGGCAGTTCTTTTTCCTGGTTATCCTCCTAACTTCAGCTTCTGGCAGTTCTTTTCCTGGTTATCCTCCTAACTTCAGCTTCTGGCAGTTTTTTTTCCTGGTTATCCTCCTAACTTTGTCTTCTGGCAGTTTTTTTTCTGGTTATCCTCCTAACTTCAGCTTCTGGCAGTTCTCTTGCTGGTTATCCTTATAACTTCAGCTTTTGGCAGTTCTTTTTCCTGGTTATCCTCATAACTTCAGCTTCTGGCAGTTCTTTTTCCTGGTTATCCTCCTAACTTCTGTTTCTGGTAGTCCTTTCCTTCTGATTATCCTCCTAGCTTCAGCTTTTGGCAGTTCTTTTCCTGGTCATCCTCCTAATTTAATGAAGATTTTTTCTCTCTCCTAAACTTACCTCTCAAGTGAAGACTTTTTGCTTCGAATTCTCTATGGAGAATTTCTATTTGCAATTCATCAAACTAAAATAAACGCACAAACTTCATTTACACACTGAGGGAGATGTATTTCTCGGTGTATATACACAGAGAGTTTTATCCTTGTATCTCTGAGATTACACTTTTATTGAATCAATCGTCTAGTGGATCTGCGGTCTTAATGACCCTCGTCTAGTCGATAGACCTTAAAGCAATGCAATTTATTAGTGTGTAATTAGAGTAGCGGGTGAGGAAGATGAATTAGTAGGCAGTGCAACACGGTGCTGCAGTGACCAGGTGAAGATCTGTTAACTAGTGGTGGGAAGTGCCGCAGAGGTAAATTGTTAGTAGTACACTAGGTAATATCACGGATCACTGGAGCGGAGATATGACTGGTCTCTGATGAATTGGTGTGTGTGTGTGTGTGTGTGGTGTTGTGTGTGTGTGTGTGTGTGTGTGTGTGTGTGTTTTGGGGTGTGTGGGGTAATGTGTGTTTTTGTGGGGTGTGTGTGTGTATGGTGTGTGTATGTGTGTGTATGTACCTGAGATATGCACCGTGTTATCAAGTACCTGTGGCCTGCCCCCGTAGGAACTGTATGGGCAGCATGTGGAAAATGTTGCCCGAAGGAGGGTTAATATTCACCCCGACACAAAATACACAAAAGACTCTAAATTTGTCTTGTAA
>NC_069409.1:69386193-69393693 GCF_026875155.1 Cherax quadricarinatus
CCATCAAAAAAGCCAGTCCCCCGGTACACTCCGATTTTTGGTGGAGCCATCAGAACAGCTTAGCCCTTTTTCTGAGTGGGACCCCCTCAGAAGCCTAGTTTTTTCTGAGTAGCAGTCCTCAGAAAGCCTGGTCCTCTCCTGAGTGGGGTCCATCAGAACAGCCTAGTCCTCCCTGAGTAAAAAAAACCTCAGAACATTTTAGTCCCCCCTTTTGAGTAGCGAGCCATCAGAACGTGTCCTTTTTGAGTAGCGATATCAGAACAGCCTGAGTCCTCTTGGTGGGACCCCATTCAGAACAGCCTGGCCCTCTCCTGAGTAGGAGTCATCAAAACAGCCTCATTTCTCCCCTGGTGGTCCATCAGATCGCCTCAGTCCTCTCCTGGTGGCGAATCGAACACCCTAGTCCTTCCCCTGAGTGCGAGTCCATCAGAAAGCCTCGTTCTCCTGAGTAGCAGCCCATCAGAACCTTAGTCCTTCTGGTAGCGACATCAAACAGCCTGAGTCCTCTCCTGAGTGGCGAGTCCATCGAACACCCTCAGTCTCTCCTGAGTTAGCAAGCCCATCAGAACAACCTCAGTCCTCTCCTGAGTGGCGAGTTCCATCAGAACACCCTTTAGTCCTCTCCGGGAGTAGCAGCCCATCAGAACAGCTTATTTCCCTCTCTGAGTAGCGAGTCCATCAGAAACAGCCTATCCTCTCTGAGTGCCAGCCATCAGAACAGCCTGCCCTCTCCTATAGCGACCTTCGACGCTTCAGTCTCTCCTGAATAACAACCCATCAGAACACCTCGTCCTCCCCTGATAGCGAGTCCATCAAACAGCTTAGTCCTCCCCTGATAGCTAGCCATCAGAACACCTTGTCCTCTCCTGATAGCGAGCCCATCAAACACCCTTAGTCCTTCCTGAGAGCGAGCCATCGAAACAGCCTTAGTCCTCTTCTGAGTAGCTAGTCCATCAGAACAGCCTTAGTCCTCTTCTGAGTAGCGAGTCCTCAGAACAGCCTGAGTCCTCCTGAGTGGTAAAGTCCTTTCAGAACACCCTGAGTCCTCTCCTGAGTAGCAAACCCATCAGAACTCCTTAGTCCTCCGTGAGTAGCGAGTCCATCAGACAGCCTAGTCCTCCCCCTGATAGCGATCAATCAAAACAGCCTGAGTCCTCTCCTGAGTGGTGAGCCCATCGGGAACAGCCTGAGTCCTCTCCTGAGTAGCGAGTGCATCAGAACAGCCTCAGTTCTCTCCTGAGAAAGCAAGTCCATCAGATCAGCCTCAGTCCTCTCCTGAGTGGCGAGTCACAGAAAAAGCCTCAGTCCTCTCCTGAGTAGCGAGCCCATCAGAACAGCAATTAGTATCTTCTTGAGTAGCGAGTCCATCAAAAACAGCCGAGTCCTCCCCTGAGTAGCAAGCCCATCAGAAAAAGGCCTGAGTCCTCTCCTGAATAGCGAATCCATCAGAACCCCATTAGTTCTCCTGAGTGGCTAGGCCATCAGAACAGCCTCAGTCCTTCCTGAGTGGCGAATCTTAGTCGCCCCTCAGACACTCTCCATAAAACTAGTATACAGCTTCCCAAATTTGCCTTTCCTTTGTGTACTTCACTATGTGTTCTTGCTTTATTATCGTTGCGCATTTATACTTTATTCTTGCTTTATTATCGCTGTTTTATTTCCTCTTTATTCTTGTTGTCGAAGATAAAACGTGGGCTCTTGGAACATAGTTTTGTTTTCTCTTTCTCAACTTCAATCATTCGATCAGGAAACGTTTTTTTCCGTCTGCTAACAGCTGTCTGGTTCGGTCAATCAGAAGCAACCTCTGTCGGGTCCCGGGCGTCTATCAGATCAGGTCAATCAGGTCTGAGGGCGGTACGGGCCCCCCAGATATCCTGCCACCTGGGTTATTTGTCAGTGGCTCAGCGACAAATGGAAACATTGTTGTTTCTCGTGTTCTCTTTCTCTCTCTCTCTCTTCTCTCTCTTTTCTCTCTCTCTCTCTTCCTCTCTCTCTCTCTCTCTCTCTCTCTCTCCTCTCCTCTCTCTTCTTCTCTTCTCTCTCTCTCTCTCTCTTCTCTCTCCCCTCTCTCTCTCTCCTCTCTCTCTCTTTTCTGCCTCAGGTTGTTAATGATGAGGTGCTTAACTAGCATCCCGAAGGTAAGTACAGGTCGGTGGCCACTAAACCGCGTTTTCGTCTTTAATTGGGTACAAGAAACACAGAAACAAGATACGAGACTCTTGTAAACCTATGTGATATGTTTTATTATTATTGTATTTTTTTTTTTTGGGTGGAGGGGGAGGGCGTACACGAGGAATTTTATGATTATTGTTGTTGTTGAGAGCACACACCAACCCCCATTACCACCACCACTACAGCACAATCTACCAAACCCAACACACAACTATCTCCTCCATTATGCAGCAATTTCCACCTCCGTTTAAAAAAAGGGTCAGCGTCGATGTTTGATGTATATATGCTGAGAGATACACACCTTTTTGGGGGGAATACACATTGAGGAGGGTGAGTATAACCTCTCAGTGTTTATACAAGTCAAGTGTTATATTCTTTTGGCGAATATACGAGTATATATGGTATGCAACGATCGCTTTATTCATCTTTTAAATTCACCCTCTCTCTCTCTCTTTCTCTCTCTCTCTCTCTCTCTCTCTCCCCTCTCTCACCACACACACACACAGTGGCCCCAACTTACACAGCAGTTCGTTGTCCTCACGTTCGTAACTCCACAAAAGGAAGGTCGAGGTACTCAAAGTGACTTTTTTCTTGTGATAGCATCGCAGCCATATAGCCAGCCGTACACACACAAGTTTATCCCCAACGTTCACCAATAACCTGTGAGAATAAAACTCTTGATTACCTTGTAAATGACTTACAATGAACCTTGGATCTGTTGGACAACCATCACTGCTCTTATATACTATTAGTCTTACTATTAAATTAGTCGTACTGTTCCTACAATTACTACTACTACTACTAGTATTACCATTACCACTGCTACTAATGTTTCCACTCCTTACCCCCAACCCCTACCTTACTGTCTTCTAGCCTTCTCTACTTTTCTTGCTCCAGTTGAGACTTGGCAATGGTCCAGAGCAGACCGAAACGTTTTCGTAATTTCATTTCCTAAGTGCCAGTTTATAACGAGTTATCTAACCTGTTCTTAATAAAAATAACTCTCTCCTTTTCTCTTCTCTCTCTCTCATCTCTCTCTCTCTCCTCTCTCCTCTCTCTCTCTCTCTCTCTCTCTCTCTCTCTCTCTCTCTCTCTCTCTCTTATTTATTCATTCAAAACTTCTGCGTGTGAGCAACAGGATTACAATGATGAAAGACGACAAGGCTGATGAGGGGTAGAAAAAGTAGAGAAAGGGTAGAGACCAACTCGGTAGGGGTTGGGGGAAGGAGTGGAAATAGTAGTAGCAGTAGTAGGAGCAGTAGTAGTAGCAGTAGTAGGAGCAGTAGTAGTAGTAGCAGTAGTAGTAGCAGTAGTAGTAGTAATATTAGTAATAGCGGTGTAAGTAGATCCGTGAGAGAACCTTAACCAGGCTACAGCTTCATTCAGTGTTGAAAATGGAAGTAAATACCGACAAGCTGGTCAGTAAGATACATGTGCAACAGCTGGGTATCTTTAATGCTGAAGAAGCCTGCACCGGTAGGCTTCTTCAGTCCAATACAGATGCAGCGGGCGTAGTAGTGGAGTAAAGCTGATGTAATCAGTCCATCAACCTTGGAGAAATAGTATTTGAGAGGGTCAGCCCCTCAACATGGGAAAAATAGATTTCTTCCAGGGTTTGGGAAACGAAAACCCTCAAGAAATCATCGAATAGAGGATCGAATCCGACTCATACTCAGAAGAAGAAGTAATCTTGCTGGATGAAAGAAACTAATTAATGTATTTTAAAAGCAGAGCATTAAAAGGCGGGATGAATTACCAATAATATTTAAATGGTACAAACTATTCAACTACCAAGAAACTACCAAACTATTTACTACGTAATTGCTCTCACGTGACCAGTGACTTCAACAGGCCTGGCAGTGTTCCCCTTTCTATGTTTTTGTTCTTATATATTCACCTGACGCAGGCGACAACCTAAAAAAGAAACAAGGAATTATGTGAGTGTGGAGCTAGGTGTGTATGAGAGGAAGGGGTGTTAGGGAAAAGTGTTGAGTGTATGGTGAATAAATTAGCGAAGTGGTTCCTGAACGGGATACCTTACAAAACACTTGGGGCGTGTGTGGAAGAAAGCTCTTTTTTCCTCATTCGAGCCAGCATCAAATTCGACGTAATCTTTGACAGAAACTTAGCTGGTCTTCAGGCAAAAAAGTTTGGGAGGTCAGGTCACAGTGGAGTTAAGTTGTGGTCCCAAATGTCTCAAAGTTAGAGTGTGAGGAGGGAAGTGTCTCAAAGTTACAGTGTGAGGAGGTAAGTGTCTCAAAGCTAGGGTGTGAGGAGGTGTCTCAAAGCTTGGGTGTAGAAGGTAAGTGTCTCAAAGCTAGGTGTGATGAAGTGTCCTCAAAAAGGTAGGGTGTGAGGAAGTAAGTGTCTCAAAGCTAGGGTGTGAGGAGGTAAGTGTCTCAAAGTAGGGTGTGAGGAAGGGAAGTGTCTCAAAGCTAGGGTGTGAGGAGGTAAGTGTCTCAAAGCTAGGGTGTGGGAGGGAAGTGTCTCAAAGCTAGGGGGTAAGGGAAAGGGAAAATGTCTCAAAGCTAGGATGTGGGGGGGGAAGTTTTTCAAAACTAGGATGTGAGGAGGTAAGTGTCTCAAAGCTAGGATGTAAGAAAGGGAAGTGTCTCAAAGCTAGGGGGTAGAAAGTAAGTGTCTCCAAAAAACGGGGTGGGGGAAAGTGTTCAAAACTAGGGTGTGAGGAAGTAAGTGTCTCAAACAGGGGTGAGGAGGTAAGTGTTCAAGCTAGGTTGGAGGAGGTAAGGTCTCAAAGCGGGGGTGAGGGGGTAAGGTTTCAAAGCTAGGAGTGGGAGGTAAGTGTCTCAAAGCTAGGGGTAGGAGGTAAATGCCCCAAAGTTAGGGTGTGGGAGGTAAGTGTCTAAAAGCTGGGTGGAGGAGGAAAGTGTCTCAAAGCTGGGGTGTGAAAGGTAAGTGTCTCAAAGTAGGGTTGAGGAGGTAAGTGTCTAAAGTAGGTGTGAGGGGTGTTCAAAGCTAGGGTGTGGGAAGAAGTGTCTCAAAGCTAGAGTGTGAGGAGGTGTCTCAAAGCTGGGTGAGGAGGTTTTCTCAAAGCTAGGGTGTGAGGAGGTAAGTGTCTCAAAGCTAGAGTGTGAGGGGGTGTCTCAAAGTAGGGTGTGAGGAGGTAAGTGTCTCAAAGCTAGAGTGTGAGGAGGTGTCTCAAAGCTAGGGTGTGAGGAGGTAAGTGTTCAGGGAGTGGAGTGAGTAAATCAGCGGAATCTTAAAGGTTTTTCCCTTCCCCACACTAATCTGCTGACGTCTGAGGATGTAAGGTGTGTGTGTGTGTGTGTGGTGTGTGTGTGTGTGTGTGTGTGTGTGTGTGTGTGTGTGTGTGTGTGTGTGTGTGTGTGTGTGTGTGTGTGTGTGTGTGTTCGTGTGTGTGTGTGTGTGGTGTGTGTATTCGAAGCTTTAAAACCACGTGATCGCTGGCCCCAAGGAGTCTTTCATATGTGATGTCCCCAATAATCTGCACTACTCAAGGTGAATACTAGGTCCAGTCTTGCTGGTTCATCCTTCCTCTCTCTCTTGTAGTGTCCCTTACGTGTTGGTACATGAAGTTTTCCAGTACCACCTCCATCATCTTAGCCCTCCATGTGTCTTGGCCCCCATGTGGCTCCAAGTTCTCCCAATCGATCTCCTTGTGGTTAAAGTCAACCATGATCAGGAGCTTTGCCCTGCATGCAGGAGCTCTTCTGGCCAATGCAGCCAGTGTGTCAACCATCACTCTATGGCTCTCGTCATACTCTTGCCTTGGCCTCCTGCTGTTCTGTGGTGGGTTATACATCACTGCAATTACCACCTTCGGACCTCCAGAGTGAAGCTTTCCTACTATGTAATCGCTTGCTTCTCCGCTGTCTCCTCTCTCCAGCTCATCAAAATTCCATCGGTTTTTGATCAGCAGTGCCACTCCTCCACCCCCTCTGTTTCCTCTGTCTTTCCTCAGGATCAGGTATCCCGTTGGAAAGAGGGCATCTGTTACCATACCTGTTAGCTTGGTTTCTGTGAGAGCTATGATGTCTGGTGATGCCTCTTTGACTCTTTCATGCCACTCCTCCCACTTATTTGTTATTCCTTCAGCGTTTGTGTACCATACCTTCAGTTTCCTTTCCAACACTGTGGTTTGGGGGGCCTGTGAGGTTGGAAGACCTGGTAGCATACTGTGGGATTCTATAGCTGGGTGCTGGGTGGAAGCTGTGAGTGTGGATTGTAGTTTGTGTTGGGATGGTGTGTGATAGGTTGTGGGGCTCTGAAGATAGTTCTGTGGTGTGCTTGCCCTTGCTGCTCTGTTCTGCTCTGATTGACCTCTGCTGGTTCCATCCTTGTCTCCTTTCCTAGCTCCTTTCGCTTTTTTGTCCTCTCCCTCAGCTGCTGTTGTTCTGTTTGTGTTCTGTCTCTGTCTAGGAACACCCTGAGTGCGTGCGTGCGTGCGTTTGTGTGTGTGTTGTGTGAGTGTGTGTGTGTGTGTGTGTGTGTGTGCGTGTGTGTGTGTGCGTGCGTGCGTGTGTGTGTGAAAGTTTAATGGGATGGCGAAAATATGAAGACCTAAAAAGAGTGGATAGACTGCATATTCCTGGACTGTCAAAAGACATTGAGAGTGAACACCCTGGATGCTGGGGTCATGAGGGAAGCACAGTACCGTACAGAACACAGTAACACGTGAGAGTACGTATGAGGATATGGAAATACACGGGGAGGACGAATAGATTGACCAATGACCCTACAGTTCCTACCAATGGTGTCTCATGAAATGGACTAACTACAGCCTGACTGTGTCTTCTTCAGTGTAAACAGGTCAGGCAAGGATAATATAACAGATGTCTCTTTCTCTCTCTTTCTCTATCTCTCTCTCTCTCTCTCTCTCTCTCTCTCTCTCTCTCTCTCTCTCTCTCTCATCTCTTCTCTTTGTCCTCTGCTATAAATGGATTCAACCCCAGCAGGAACAAGCAGGTATGTTAACACACACGACAATACGTCCCCAAAATTTTTCACATTTACAGATTTTAATAACAAAGGATTTAGAGACTATAGATTTACGTCCCCTTGTTCTATCTAGGCTGGAATGCTCACTCAACGCACCTTTCAAGGCGGTGATTGCCGACTAGAAAATGTACAGAGAACTTTCACGGCGCGCATAACGGAGAATAAAAACACCTCAATTTATGGGAGCGCTTGAGGTTTCTAAACCTGTATTCCCGGGAAACGCAGGAGGGAGAGATACATGATTATATACACGGGAAAAAATCCTAGAGGGACTAGTACCAAACTTGCACACGAAAATCATCACTACGAAAGCAAAAGACTTGGCAGACGATGCACCATCCCCCCAAT
>NC_069409.1:69396193-69404352 GCF_026875155.1 Cherax quadricarinatus
CCGCTTCAACTCTAATATTCCACTCTAGGCTGATGGACGGCCAGGTAACCATATTACCCTCGTGGGTGTTGGCAGCCATCAATCTCCTCCGAAGGAACTCAGCTGTAACCACTAGGTGCCGGTCACTCTGCTGACTACCTGAAGCTGACTGACTGACGTATCATAACGTCAAGAGGTATCTTACTACTGCGTTTCGGTCCATTCTGGATCATCGTCATGTCACAACTGTGGTGATCTGACAATGGTTCATGGTGGATCGAAACGTCATCAGACGGTCCCTGTAGGTTGTTAGTGTCTTTACTTCCCCGACAGAACTCCAAAATACATAACACACACACACACACACACACACACACACACACGTCAGAGTCCAGTTATTGATGCTGCCATGGACCCCACCATTATGGCAGCACCATGACAACGTCTACCAGGGGTCACTTCCTCCTCCCCTGAGGAATAAATTAACAACAACCACGAGAATCACCCGCTGGTTGTCAACATAACTACGACACAGCCAAGTCCCCCCCAAAGTTTCCCCAACCGAGTTTCTGTTGATGTTTGGGTTTGTAGGGTATTTGGGGTTTGTTTTGAATATAGAAATTTCGAAAAAAATTCAAAAGGGGCCGGGAAAATAAGTAATAATTTTTAAAAAAAAAAAAAATTTAAAAATATTAAATAAAAAAAATTTAAAAATAATTTTTAGGGGTCAAGTAAATTAAAAAGGTTTTCGGGGTCAGTGAACTAAAATTTATGAAAAGCCCCGTTTTGAGAGCATTTTGGGGGGAAATTGGTGTTTTTTTCCCGGTGGCCCCCCCCCAGCGGAACACCTGGACCATTTTATGATGGGGGGGGGTAAAAGGTTAAAGAAACACGGTAAAACGCGGGGGCAAAGGGGGGAAAGCCCTCTGTAAAATTGGGGAGTGGGCCCAAGCCCCCAAACGGGAGCGAAAAAACGCCAGATGTGCTAAAAAATGAAATTGTGTCGGGTCAACGTAGGGGGGGTGTGGGGGCGTCGTAAGCCCCCCTTTTTGAATTTAAGGGGGCCCCCCGGAACCGGTTGGGTCGTTGTATGTGTCGCGGGGTTGAGTTGGGGAGACGAACATTGGGGATGGATGATTTGTTTCTCCTTTGTTTGTTTCTGTTTGAAAAAGGTTGTTTTCCGGTTTTTTTTAAATGTTTTTTTTTTTATTGTGGTTTTTTTTTTTATTTGCCTATATGGTTCATCCAGCCCAAAGGGTCCTAAGTCCCAGGGCTCAGCTGACCGGGTTCACGTCTCAGATTTTCCGGTTTTGCCCCTGTGGTATACAATGTGTGGCCTTTAAAAGTACTGGAAACAAAAATTTTTCCTGAAAAAAATAACTTGAACAACACAAGGAAAGATTGTAGAGTTCCCAAAACAAGTTTTCACAATTTGTGAAGCAAGTGTAAGGCTGCTAACAAGGTGGTGGTGGTTTTCTTAATTACATTTAATGACGAATATAATATTTGTGTTGATCTGTAGTGAGCATATAACGAAGGCTATGGTGTCAATGATGTTAGAAATGTGATGACGTAAGGAAGTGGTGGTAAAGAGGTGATGAGGGCATGTTTTCTATAATTTTAGAAATAGTGAGAGCGTATTTTAAGTGGTGGTGAAGAGTGGATGGAGCGGTGGTGTCATAATGTTGAAATGTGATGAGCATAATATAAGTGGTGGTGCAGAGGGATGGGGTTAGTCACATAGACTTTAAATGTTGAAAAAAAAATATTTTGAAAAATGAATAAAACCCAAATTTTGGAGTGGCGTGGTGTGACAGTTGTATTCCGTGTAATGTTTTTGGGGGGGGAAAATGAGGGGTGGTGTCACCTATCATACATTCAACTAAACAGGTTTTGCTCTGAGTTTACGAAGACTCCCCGGGGCCTTACAACGGGAGGTGCACTTCAAAACTCATGGACAAGGGTAGCACTGTTGACATTGATAAGGTCTGCTATTTTATAAAACAATTTTTCTTATGTTTGAGAAACTCGGCAAGATCCCAGGACTACTTAAGGATCAAAACTCGAAAAAAAAAAATTTCTATATTAAGCTGGAACATTGCTCCTTAGAAAAAGATTTCCTGACTTATTTTTAAATAACCACCGAACCCATTGATTTTTTGGTGTCTACAGAGTGCAGAGCCCCTGAAAAATCCAACCCTCAAATTTTACCATCATTTGTTGCATAAAACCCTCAAATCTACTAACTCTTGTGTTCTATATTTTAAAAAAAATCACTTCCCCATCAACTTTTTGACACAAGAAAACAGGGGGGCTACAATACCCGGGTGTTGGATTTATATGGGGGAATTTTGGCTCTCAACATATTTAACTTGATGCCCCTGCTGATAAATTTAATTCTTGGGCTCCCAAAATTTTGCTCTTTCTGGCCTTCTTTTTTTGGCGATTAAAATGCGAGAACAAAAGCATGGAACCAGTTTGGTAATCGTAATGGCAATCAACTGTTGTCACTTTAAACAGTCATGATAATGTCCAAATTGTGGTGCCTTGAACCCACATATCTAGGGGGCGCCCTTTTGATCTGTGCCTGGGTTAAAACATTACTTTGCCAGCTGTGAGTCTTCCATTGTAACAATATGCGTTTTTGTATTTCCTAGGTAACTCTTTTTAATATGGGTAATACTACCCTTTCCCTGGGGGGTATTCAAACGGAAACTTTTTAATGTTCCCCAGCAGCTGTGATTTTGGTTGCACATGTGACTGACTGTAAAATTTCCCTTGGTTTTCCCCTCTGTAGAGCCCTTTAACAAATGATCTTTTTGAGCAGTATTCGGAATACTTAGGCCGCCCTGAAACCTCTTGGTACTCTAAACCCAAAAAACTTCAAAATTTAAAAAACTTTTAAAAAACCATACTTATTACATGATTCTAAACTTCGTACACTGAAACGTTGCTCGCAGATAGGCCTACCTTGAAAAATCGTACCCCTGGAATGCTGGGCTTTTCCCAAACTCCCCTTGTGCTGCCAGAGAGCGTTTTTAACAGGCGCGGAAAAACCGATGGGAAAAAATTTGTCACGGTTTAATGCTAACCCCCACTTACCCGGGCATGGGGGACATAAACAAAAATTAAAGGGGAAAACCGAACGGGGGCAGATCGCGCACCCTATCCTTGCATAGGGCAAAATGAGTTAGTCAGTGCTTGGGGTGCTACTCTAGTATGAAATCTCCCCCAGTACCACACGGGCAAAATTAAATGACAAATATGATGCAAGGGAGGACTTTTTTGCTTTTGCTCAGAAAGGCAGATGTGAAACATTCTTTCACTAATTATGAATTGATGCAGCGCTAATAAGGGCAACTCCAGTCCCCTGGTGAGGTGGTATTATTAAAAACATACTAGATTCGTGTCGAGTACCAGGTAATCCATTACTTGAATTTATAAACATGAGCATGTAAGGGGGAGCTCCCTCAATTTGGCCCAACACCCCCTCTTTCCCAATCCTAAGCCCAATTAAAAAAATGCATTTGCCCAATTTTTTACTAGCTGTTGTGTAAAACTTTTGGAAAAATGTTTTCTTCTTTCGTCTCTGTACAAATAAAACAATTTTGTCTCCCCGGTTACATGGTTTCTGCATGGAAGGGCGTGATCATTGCATGCCCCTTTCTCATCTGCACATGAAGCTCTACCAAAATTTTTCCCTTGACCTTAAATCCGCTTTCGATGTACCCAAACCCGAAGTAATAAATTTTAAGTGAACTTCCCAAAAGGGATTTTGGAGGTTGGCTTCTCCGTGGATTAAAGGCTACCGTCAACAAAAAATGTCTGGTTTTTCCGGGACATAGAAGTGAAAAAATAAAGATTTTGGGGTTTGGAACCCACAGGGAGGTGTGCTCAGTCCCACCTGTTCAATTTTTCTTTAAGCATTATTTATGCTAGCCTAGTCACCCCCAAAATTTATGTGTTTTGTTTTGCTGAGATATAATGATTCACACCCCCGGATTCCCCAAACACCCAAAAACTTCTTAATCATGTACTAGCCTGTGTAGGACCCGGGGTTTTAATCTTATGATAAAACAAAGATACTCAATGGGTCCTCCCCGCAGGAGGGACAGTTTGTCGTTCAAAATTTCGATGGGTTCTTCTGAATATTTTAAGCGGGTACAGGTATCTAGGGTTTTAGGTTCCCCTATTGGACCTGTTGTAACAAGACTTTGTGCCAAATACAAAGAAAAACTAAAAGCACTTTGAGTTTTGGGGGGGTTCACCCCAGGTATGGTGCTAATGTTAAAATTGTGAAAAGATGTATCTTGCTTATTTAGATATTTGGGTTTATTTGTGCGCCCTATTGCTCTTGGTCTGATGGAAGCTTGGAGGGCTGGAAAAAGCAGACGAAGAATGGGTCATCCCAGGGTGCCCTCGTTGCCAAAATTTAATATGCAAAAAGAACTTGATATTCCAGCATCAGAATCGTGTTCTGAAAGAAATATCCTTTTTGGGGTTATATGTCAGGAAAACTCATTCAAACCCTGCACAGAAGCCCCCCAAAAATTTCCTCGCATGGTGAAAAATCCCCAGATGGGGTTTGAAAAGGGCGGAACCGACCTCCGCTTTAATCAGTACATGTCTATGTCAAGTAAGGCAACAGCGGCATTCTCGTCCCTGGAATATTACCCCTTTTCCCAAATTCCATTCCCCCTTTTCCCCCAAATACTTCTTTAAAACACAACCCAAAATTCGCCTTTGAAGCCAAAAATAGGCCCTTGCTGTATGGGTAAACTTGTCACACAGCCACACTTCGCAAAATTTTTTCGTTGATGGTTCTGTTCTCACTGGTGCAGCTGGTAGTGTGCTGTTGCGTACAGATGTGGCTCTGTTTAAAAAAATTGGGCAGCATAATAATTGGGCCTCTACCCCTTCAGACGAACTGTTTTCCATACTCCTTGCACTGAAATCATTATGTTCAAAAAAAATTGACAGTTTAAATTGTTTAAAGATTCTCTGTCATCCCTAAATGCTCTCAAATCATTAAGCATAAACTGTGGATGCTTGTGTCAGAAGCCTGACACGGTATGGTAGGATTGTGGACAGTGGGTCGGTGCACAGCTGTGGATCCCATCTCACATTGGTTTCAGAGCATGTGAAATGATAAAATTGGCTAAGCTGTTTGCTTTCAAAGAGGGAGTAGATTACATCTTGGGTTGCAGGTAGTAGTTTGAAAAACAATAATCGAAAAGAACTTCGTGAATTTTATGGACTTAAGGTGGGGAGATTGACACCAGTGGTCCATCTATACTTCATCATGCGGAGGAGCAATGTCTATGGGCATCCAAAAAATAAGCGCTCTTGGATGTCACTCCGCCGGCTCCCGGCTGGGTTACAAATTTTTGGCAGGTTAAATCACCCCACCAGATGTAGACCAAAAGAAATGTAAACTTTGCCCGATGGATTTTGTCCACCCTGCGTCTTATGTTTGGAGTGCGATAAAAAATTTAAGAAATTTTAAAAAAAATCACTCGAAGGTTCAAAAAAATGGGTAAGTTTTTTATCCCCAGTGGTTATTACAGACCATTCTGGGGAAATACCCGACTTTGCTAGCTGTAAATTAAAACATTACACTTTGGCAGTGTGTGTGTGTGTGTGTTGTGTGTGTGTGTTGTTTGTGTGGTTGGTGTGTGTGTGTTGTGTGTTGTGTGTGTGTTTGTGGTTGTATATGAGTGTGTGAGTTGTGTGTGTGTGTGTGTGGGGTGTTGTGTGTGTGTGTGTGTTGTGTGTGGTATGAGTGTGGGGTGTATGAGTGTGGTGTGTATGAGTTGTGTGGGGTGTGGTGTTGAGTTTGTGTATTGTGTGTTTTTGTGTGTGTTGTGGGTTTTTGTGTGTGTGTGTTTATGTGTGTTGTGTTGAATTTGTATGTGTGTGTGTGTGTGTGTGTGAGAGAGAGGACTCAGCAATCAACATTTTTCCCAATAACTCACTTACAGTTGTGACCGGGGGTGGAAATGTGAATTGCTCATTCTCTAAAATTTTTCTGATTGCAGCCCTGTATAAAAGTAAGTAACCATTTTACGTATTCATTTCCTTTGTAAATTGTAGTTCATTACCTTTGTAAAATTTTGAGTTTATTCCCTTTTTACCTAGTTCAGCCATCAAAATTTGGGGGCCGGTCCCCGGACCCCTTGTGTACCTTGTAAACTGTAAATACCTTTGTAAAATTGTCATGATTGTGCTAGACCTTCGTGGGTTCATTACCTTTGTAAAAATTTTGAGTTCATTCCTTTGTAAATTGTGAATTCATTACCCCTGTAAAATTGCTCAAATACAAAAAATTTGAGGCCCAGTCCCTGGACCCTTATGTACCTCTGTAATCTTTTGACTACCGCCACAGGGTGGGTAGGGGGGGCATAATAAAAAATTTAAACAAAAAAATGTTTTACCCCCGTGGGGAAACGAGCCCCGACATCGCCCTGTGAAGCGAGAGCTTTTTTACCGTCCATGGGGCACCGAAAAGTTATGAATAAGCACTTTTGGGAAACTGGGGTTTGTCTTCACAGTAAGGGTACCCCGGGTGTTGCAGGGGGGTGATGTGCCTTTCTCATCCCCCCGCATTGACAATGGGTGAGTGAAAAATTTCGCCCCAATCAATATGGTTACCCCAAATCCTTGGTAAAGTGTTCGGCTTCATCCCTAAATGTAGCCCGATTTCCCACATTCCCCAACTCCCATAGATTTCGAAAAAAAACCCTTTTACAAATGCCCATGCCTCGCCCCCGGGCCCCATGTGGGGAAATTGTTTTCATTAAGAAAATTTCAAGAAACCCTCCGCTGCCCTAAGTACACTATGGAGGGGAGCTTGGAATGGGGAAATTCCACAGTCATTAAAACAACGGATATAGCCCCACTCCTAAAGGTGGAGCAAGCATTAGCTAAGAAATATAGACCAATAGCTCTGACGTCCCCCATCATAAAAAAATCTTTGAAAGAGTGCTAAGAAGCAGGATTGCAAATCACCTGGATTTCCCCAAAAACTGCACAAAACCCGGGCAACATGGGTTCAGGGGAAAATCGTCCTGCCCCTCACAACTACTGGTCACTATGATTTGGCGGAGACTGGAAGAAAATCAGAATGCAGATGTATTATACAAGCTTTGCAAAAACATTTGCAAAGCGATCTGGCGTATTTGCCCTAAAAAAGTGCTAAAGGAAAAAATGGGAAATGGGGAGATGGTCTTCAAACTTCCTAAAAAATCGAACACAAAGAGTAGTGGTAACGAGTTAAAACGGAGGTGCATGTGAAGAGCTTGTTCCCAAGGCACAGTACTCGCCCCCATTTATTCCCTTTTCCTAATCAGACATAAAAAGAGATATACACCACAGCCCGTATATCTTTGCGGATGATACTGGATCTGCATGGGTGTCTCTGTGAGGACGCGGTTAACCCCCAGAAAATATAAAACAAAGTTTTCCCGTGGGCCCAAAGGTAAACAATATGAGTTCAATGAGGACAAATTCCAACTATCCGTTTGAAAATGGAGGGATAATAAAATAGAACAGAGTTACTACTGACTCCCGGCCCTACAATAAAAGGGGAAAACTAAGTAAGGGGGCCTGGGGGGTAGTAATATCGAGGTTCACTTTCAAGGATCACAACAGTGCCACGATCGCACGTGCAAAGAAAAAAGATGGAGAATTAATGAAACTTTCAAAAAGAGGAAAGCCAAAACCTGATGTCCTTTTCAAAAACACTTTTTCTCTCAGGTGGAATATGCTGTAATTTAACATCTCCTTTTAAAAAAGGTGGAAATCGCAGATTGGAGTGTACAGAGTCCCCTTTTCTGCACGTATAAGTTCTGTCAAGCACCTTAATATGGGAAAAAGTTGGAAGCACTTTACTTGTACCGTTGGAACGCAGGGGGAGAGTATATCATAATAACACTTGGAAAATCTTGGAAGGAATGGTCCCAAATTGCACAAGAAACCCCTCCTACGAAAGGGAAAAAAACTGGGCAGGCGATGCAAAAAGCCCCAATAAAAAATAGGGGCGCCATTGGTAACCCAAGGGAAAACCATAAGTGTCCGGGGCCCAAAACTGTTTAACAGCCCCCCATCAAGCATTAGGGGAATTGCCAATAAACCCCTGGTGCCTTTAAGAGAGAGCTGGATAATACTTAAAATCAGTGCTG
>NC_069409.1:69404852-69427543 GCF_026875155.1 Cherax quadricarinatus
CAGGTTTCCTTTTTGGAGATCTCTAAGTGTAGTCCTCAATGGAAAAGGGAAAAGCAAAACATCTATTGGGGCAAGCTTCCACAAGGGAAGTGTGCTGGGGCCACTGTTATGGAATGCACTTCAACGACCTTTTCATCCATCCCAGAATCACATGCAAAGCGACGACTGTACACTGACTTCACTTATCCAAGAGAAGAAATGCCAGCTGCTTAAGCTACATCAATCACCAGCGAGAGTATATCAGTTGGGGAAATAGATTCAAAAACATTTGCACGAGGAAAAAACCCAAAGAGATCGTCTCTAGGGACCAGAGGAATGCTGGGGCAGTAGAAGGATGAAAAGGGGGGATTTGGGGGACCCGGAGAAAAAGTTTATATCCTTGGGGAGAAATTGACTCCAAACTAACCTGAAGAACCCTGTTTAAAAACTTCAAACAAGGGGAGCCCGGAAGCTTAAGCATTCGCCGTATCTCGCCTGCTTGACAGTAGGGGGGGCAAAATACTGTACAGCACAAGTACGCTCACACCTTGGTATGCTCCCCCTTTCTTTGGTTTTCCTGTCCCCCCTCTCACTGCGACTGCTTGACAGGGGAAAAAACAGAGCAAGACGTCTCATCTCCGCCGGGGCCCCCCTGGATGGATCTGTCATTTCAGCAGGCCTTCAAAATAGGGGGGATGTGGGTGCCCTTTTGTTAGACAAGGCCAATATTGTCAAAATACCACACTTGGGGTCCCACTTCGAGGCAGCGCGAAACAAATTTAATGCCCCAAGACGGGCAAAAGCAGCAACTTCACTCTGGCTGACCCTTCTCCCGAACATCATCCCCTGAGATATACAACCCAGGATGACTCGGATGGAACACATTCGTTCCATAAGATGTCAACGAGAAACTCAGTTGATCAAAATGAAAATGCGCCCCAGATGGCCCAACTTCACCGTTCCCTATTGTTGTCCATAACAATAAAAATCTTTTAAATGACTGATGTAGGTAACACTCTTAGCTTGTCAAAAAGTTAGGAAACCTTTTAACCGTAAATAGCTTTTCAAAAGCAGGGATCCTTAAACCCTTTTCAAAACCCTGTGTAAAAAAAAAAAAAAAAAAAAAAAAAAAAAAAAAAAAAAAAAAGAGAGAGAGAAAGAAGAGGGAGAGAGAGAGAGAGGGGGGGAGAGAGGGGAAGAGAGAGAGAGAGAGAGAGAGAAAAGAGAGAGAGAGAGAGAGAGAGAAGAAGAGAGGAGAAGGGGAGAGAGAGAGAGGAGAAGAGAGAGAGAAGTAGGCTGACAGTGGGCCTTATATTATTGTGAAAGGAAACCTTCCACATCATGACCACCCCCCCCCACCCCTTCATCCCACCCCCACCCCCCCCACCCCTCCCACCCCCCCCAAACCCCAACCCCCCCACTCCAACCCCCCCAACCCTCCCCACCCCCTCCACACCCCTTTTCCCCCCCCTTCACCTACCCACCCACCCCCTCCACCCACCGCACCAAACCCCATCCAAACCCCAACCCCACCCACCCCACCCCCCGCAAACATCCCCCGCACCCCCCCCCACCCAACCCCCTCCACACACCCCCCCCGAACCCTCCCCACCTTCCAAATCCCCCCCCCCACCCAAAACCCCACCCCATCCTTCCAAATCCCAGACCTCACTCACACCGCCCCCCCCCAAACCCCCCCCCCATCCCTCCACCCACCCCCCCACCACCCCCCCATCCCCCCACCCCACCCATCCCACCACCCACCCATCCCACCACCCACCACCTGAAAATATCTCCGCTATTTCCCGACTCTCCCCTCCCCTATCACCCCCTAATCCATGTTCCCTCCTTCCCCCCCCCTTCCCCCCGGGGCGAAACATTTCCCGGGGGAGACCCTGAGTGCTACTGAGTGCTACTGGGTTGTATTGGAGGGAACACTTGGGTGCCTTGGGGTCACTGGGGATGCTACTGGGGTACTACTTGTAGTGTTACTGGGGATTTTGGAGGCAAATGGAGGGGCAATGGCATGCTCTGAGGTGCTACTGGGGGGCTCTGGAGGTGTAAGGAGGTGCTACTGGAGGTGCTACCCGGGAGCACTGGGGTGTACTGGGGGTGCTATGGATTGCTACTGGAGGGGCACTGGCATGCTCTGTAGGGCTACTGGGGGGGCTATGGAGGGGGCACAGGGGGGTGCTATGGAGGTGCTACCGGGGAGCTAAGGAGGTTAAAATGGAGGGCTATGGAGTTGCTACGGAGGGGCACTGGCTGCACTGTAGGGGCTACGGGGAGCAGGGGGTGCTACAGGAGGGCTACGGAGGTGCTACGGGGATCTACTGGGGTGCTATGGAGGTGCTCCGGGGGGGCTACTGGAGGTGTACTGGGGGTGCACTGGAGTTGCTACAGGAGGGGCTACCGAAGAGCTACTGGAGGTGCTACTGGAGGTGCTACTGGGTTACACCGGGGGGGTTTGGGGGGCTACTGAAGGTGCACTGGAGGTGTCCCCAAAAGCTACTGGAGGTGCTATGGAGGTGCACTGGGGGTGCTATCGGGGAGCTACTGGAGGGCTACTGGAGGTGCACTGGAGGTGCTACGGGGTTTGGGACCCCAGGTGCTACTGGAGGTTCCCCCTGGGGTTGCACTGGATGCTCTGGAGGGCTACGGAGGTGCTACCGAAGAGTATGGAGGTGCTTGGAGGGGCTACTGGAGGTGTACGGAGGTCTACGGGGTGCTACTGGAGGTGTACGAGGTGCACGGAGGCACTATGGGGGTGCAAGGAGGTGCTACTGGAGTGCTTTGGAGGTGCACTGAGGTGCCCACTAGGGGTTTCGAGGTTTACTGGGAGATGCTCTGGAGGTGCATGGAGGGCTATGGGGGTGCTACTGGAGGTGCACTGGAGGTGCTACTGAGGTACACTGGAGGTGTACTGAGGTCTACTGGAGGGCTACTGAGGTGCAACTGGAGGTGCAACTGGAGGGGCATGGAGGTGCTATGGAGGTGCTATGGAGGTGCTACTGAGTGCTACTGAGGGGCTTGGAGGTGCTACTGAGGTGCTACTGAGGTGCTCTGGAGGTGACTGGAGGGCACTGGAGGGCACTGGGGGGCACGGAGGGGCACTGAGGTGCTACTGGGGCTACTGGAGGGCTCTGGGGGTGCTGAGGTTCTACTGGGGGTCACTGGAGGTGCAGAGGGGCTTCGAGGTGCTACGGGGGGGGGACACCGGGACCCATTCTCCTTCCTTTTTTTTTAAAAAAAAACGCGATTGTTGTTTTCATTGGAGAAGGAGGGTGGTCTAGTTTGCCTTTAGTTTTTGGGAGAGAGGTTGTTGTGGGAGGAGGTTGACGAGGGGGGAGGGAGGGGTGTTTGGGGGGGTTGTTCTCGCTAAAATAAGTTACCGTGAAGTTTGGACACACTCTTGGCACTGTGTTGTTATGAGAGAATGTCAAGTACCCCCCCCGCCCGACCCCCCGACCACAACCCCCCGACCCGAACCCACCGCCCCCCAGGAATGATAGGCCGCCTAGGGCCCACCCCCCGTGGGCGTTGATGGCAGTGGGCTGAGTGGGTGGGTGGGTGGGTGGGCGGTAATGGTAGTGGGCAGAGTAAGTATATGGGGGGGGTAGTTTGTGAGTGAGGTGGATGGTTGTGAGTGGAGTGGGTGGGTGGGCGGTAATGGGAGAGGGCAGAAATAAGTATATGGGTGGGGGGTAGTTGTGAGTGGGGTGGATGTTTTGAGTGGAGTGGGTGGGTTTGGGGGGTAATGGCAGTGGGCAGAGTAAGTATATGGGTGGGGGGAGTTGTGAGTGGGGTGGATGGTTGTGAATGGGTGAGTGGTTATGAGTGGGGGTGGTTGTTTAAATGGGGAGGGTGGTTGTGAGTGGGGTGGATGATTGTCAGTGGGGTGGGTGGTTGTGAGTGGTTTGGGGGGTGATTGTGAGTGGGGTGGTTGTGAGTGAGGGTGGTTGTGAGTGAGATGGTTGTGAGTAGGGGTGGGTGGTTCTGAGTGGGGGAGGTGGCTGTGAGTGGTGGTGAGTGGTTGTAAGTCGGGGTGGGTGGTTGTGAGTGGGGTGGGTGATTGTGAGTGGGGGGTGGGTGGTGTGAGTGGGGGTGGGTGGTTGTAAGTCGGGGTGGGGGGTTTTGGGGGGGGGTGGGGGGGTTGCGAGTGGGGGTGGGTGATTGTGAGTAGGGGTGGGTGGTTGTCAGTGCTGGTGGGTGGTTGTGAGTGGGGGTGGGTGGTTATGAGCGGGGTGGGTGATTGTGAGTGAGGGTGGGTGGTTTGTGAGTGGGTGGAGTGGGTTTTATGTGGGGGTGGGGTGGTTGTGAGTGGGGTTGGGTGGTTGTGAGGGGGGGATGGGTGGTTGTGAGTGGGGGTGGTGGTTGTGAGTGGGGGTGGGTGATTGAGTGGGGTGGATGGTTGTGAGTGGGGGTGGGTGATTTGTGAGTGGCGTGGGTGGTTGTGAGGGAGGTGGGGGGTTGTGAGTGGGGTGGGTGAATGTGAGTGGGCGTGGGTGGTTGTGAGTGGGGGTGGGGGGTTGTAAGTGGGCTGGGTGGTTGTGAGTGGGGTGGTTGATTGTGGTGGGGGTGGGTGGTTGGAGGGGGTTGGGTGGTTTTAAGAGGGGGTGGGTGGTTGTGAGTGGGGTGGGTGGCTGTGAGTGGGGATGGGTTGTTTTGAGTGGGGGTGGATGCTTGTGAATGGGTGGGTGGTTGTGAATGCGAGTGGATGGTTGTATGTGGGGGGGGTGGTTGTGAGTGGGGGGGGGTGGCTGTGAGTGGGAGTGGGGGGTTGTGAGTGGACTGGGTGATTGTGAGTTGGGGGGGTGGTTGTGAGTGGGGGGGTGGGTGGTTGTAAGTGGGGGTGGGTGGCTGTGAGTGGGGTGGGTGGTTTGTGAGTGGGGTGGGTGGTTGTAAGTCGGGGTGGGGGGTTGTGAGTGGGGGTGGGTGGTTGCGAGTGGGGGTGGGGGATTGTGAGTAGGGGGTGTGTGGTTGTCAGTGCTGGGGGTGGTTTTTGAGTGGTGGTGGGTGGTTATGAGCGGGGTGGGTTTATTGTGAGTGAGGGTGGGTGGGTTTTGAGTGGGGGTGAGTGGTTGTATGTGGGGGGGGTGGTTGTGAGTGGGGTTGGGGGGTTGTGAGTGGGGATGGATGGTTTTGAGTGGGGGTGGGTGGTTGTGAGTGGGGGTGGGTGATTGAGTGGGGTGGGTGGTTGTGATGGGGTGGTGGTTTAAGTGGGTGGGTGATTGTGAGTGGGTGTGGGTGGTTGTGAGTGGGGGTTTTGGGGGGTTGTAAGTGGGGCTGGGTGGTTGTGTGAGTGTGGTGGTTGATTGTGAGTGGGGGTGGTGATTGTTGGGGGGGTTGGGTGGTTTTAAGAGGGGGGGTTTGGTTGTGAGTGGGAAAGGTTGTTTTGAGTGGGGTGGATGCTTGTGAGTGGCGTGGGTGGTTGTGAATGCGAGTGAGTGGTTGTATGTGGGGGGTGGTGGGTGGTTGTGAGTGGGGGTGGGTGCTGGGAGTGGGGGTGGGTGGGTGTGAGTGGACTGGGTGTTTGTGGGGTGGGGGTGGGTGGTTGTGAGTGGGGATGGGTGGTTGTAAGTGGGGGTGGATGGCTGTGATTGGGGGGGGTGGTTGTGAGTGGGGGGGGTGGTGTAAGTCGGGGTGGGTGGTTTTTGAGTGGGGGGGGGTGGTTGTGAGTGGGGTGGGTTGATTGTGAGTAGGGGTGGGTGGTTGTCAGTGGTGGTGGGTGGTTGTGAGTGGTGGGGGTGGTTTTGAGTGGGGTGGGTGATTGTGAGTGAGGGGTGGGTGGTTGTAAAGGGGGGGTGACGGGTTTTGAAAGTGGGGGTGGGGGGTTTGTGAGTGGGGGGGGGTGGTTGTGAGTAGGGGTGGGTGGTTGTGAGTGGGAGTAGGTGGTTGTGAGGGGGGGTGGGTGGTTGTGAGTGGGGGTTGGGTGATTAAGTGGGGTGGACGGTTGTGAGTGGGGGTGGGTGGTTGTGAGTGGCGTGGGGTTGTGAGTGGAGGTGGGGGGTTGTGAGTGGGGGTGGGGGGTTTTGTGAGTGGGCCCTGGGTGGTTGTGATGGGGGTGGGGGGGTTGTGAGTGGGAGGGGGTGGTTGTAAAGTGGGGGTGGGTGGTTGTGAGTGGCGTTGGGGGTTTTGTGAGGGGGGGGTGGATGGTGTGAGTGGGGGTGGGTTGTGGAGTGGCGTGGGTGGTTGAAGGGGGGGGGGTGGGGGGTTGTGAGTGGGGGGGGTGGTTGAGTGGGGTGGTTGGCTATTTAACATCTCCATACAAAGCAGGTGAAATCGCAGATCTAGAGAGTGTACAGAGATCCTTTACTGCACGTATAATTCTGCCCAAGCAACCTTAACTACTGGGAACGCTTGGAAGCACTTGACTTGTACTCGTTGGAACGCAGGGGGGAGAGATATATCATAATCTACACTTGGAAATCTTAAAGGGAAATTTGGTCCCAAATCTGCACACAGAAATCACTCCCTACGAAAGGAAAAGACTGGGCAGGCGATGCAAATTGCCCCCAATAAAAAGTAGGGTCGCCACTGGTACACTAAGGGAAAACACCATAAGTGTCCGGGGCCCAAGACTGTTCAACAGCCTCCCATCAAGCATTAGGGGAATTGCCAATAAACCCCTGCCTGCCTTCAAGAGAGAGTTGGACAGATACTTAAAGTCAGTGCCGGATCAGCCGGGCTGTGGCTCGTACGTTGGACTGCGTGCGGCCAGCAGTAACAGCCTAGTTGATCAGGCCCTGATCCATCGGGAGGACTGGTCATGGACCGGGCCGCGGGGGCGTTGATCCCCGGAATAACCTCCAGGTAACCTCCAGATAACCCCCCCATCTACCCTCTCATCTACTCCTCCATCTACCCCTTCACCTCCCTCCCAGCACCTCCCCTCCCAGCACCTCTCCTCCCAGCACCTCCCCTCCCAGTACCTCCCCTCCCAGCACCTCCCCTCCCAGCACCTCCCCTCCCAGCACCTCCCCTCCCAGCACCTCCCCTCCCCGTACCTCCCCTCCCAGCACCTCCCCTCCCAGCACCTCCCCTCACAGCACCTTCCCTCCCAGCACCTCCCCTCCTAGCACCTCCCCCCCCAGCACCTCCCCTCCCAGCACCTCCCCTTCCAGCACCTCCCCTCACGCACCTTCCCTCCCCGCGCCTCCCCCCCCGCACCTCCCCTCCTAGCACCCCCCCTCCCGCACCTCCTCTCCCAGCACCTCCCCTCCCAGCACCTCCCCTCCCCGCACCTCCCTCCCAGCACCTCCCCTCACAGCACCTCCCCTCCTAGCACTTTCCCCTCCTAGCACCTCCCGTCCCAGCACCTCCCCTCCCAGCACCTCCCCTCACAGCACCTCCCCTCCTAGCACATCCCCTCCTAGCACCTCCCGTCCCAGCACCTCCCTCCCACACCTCCCCTCACAGCACATCCCCTCCTAGCACATCCCCTCCCAGCACCTCCCCTCCCAGCACCTCCCCTCACAGCACCTCCCCTCCTAGCACATCCCCTCCTAGCACCTCCCGTCCCAGCACCTCCCTCCAGCACCTCCCCTCACAGCACATCCCCTCCTAGCACCTCCCCTCCCAGCACCTCCCCTCCCAGCACCTCCCTCCCAGCACCTCCCCTCCCAGCACCTACCCTCACAGCACCTCCCCTCCCAGCACATCCCCTCCTAGCACCTCCCGTCCCAGCACATCCCCTCCTAGCACCTCCCGACCCAGCACCTCCCCTCCCAGCACCTCCCTCCCAGCACCTCCCCTCCCAGCACCTCCCCTCCCAGCACCTCCCCTCCCAGCACCTCCCCTCCCAGCACCTCCCCTCCCAGCACCTCCCCTCCCAGCACCTCCCCTCCCAGCACCTCCCCTCCCAGCACTCCCCTCCCAGCACCTCCCCTCCCAGCACCTCCCCTCCCAGCACCTCCCCTCCCAGCACCTCCCCTCCCAGCACCTCCCCTCCCAGCACCTCCCCTTCACACAGCCTCGAGGGAATGTAACATTGACGATTATCTTTCTTATTTATTCCTTCGCCTCACTCCCATGATGAGATTGTCCGCCCCCCTTCCTTGTGGGGGGCGGGGAGAGGAGGGGCGGAGGGGGTGGCACTCTTAATGAGTAGGGTGAGGGGTGAGGGTGGCTTTGGAGGTGGTACTTGTAGTGTGTGTGTGTGTGTGTGTGGAGGGGTGGGGGCGGTGGAGGGATGGGGTGGAGGTGGTATGGTGGTGGGTGGAGGTGGTAGGGTGGTGGGTGGAGGTAGAGGGAGAGGTGATTGGCTGTAGGTGTGGACGGGATGAGGGAGATGGATGGATGGATGTATTTGGGTGGTGGAGGAAGTTTAATGTACAGCAGTATTCCAGCCTAGAGAGAACAAGTGATTTGAAAAAGCTCATCATTGGCTTGGCATCTCTCGTTTTGAACGTTCTCATTATCCATCCTATCATTTTCTTTGCACGTGCAATCGTGGCACTGTTGTGATCCTTGAAAGTGAGATCCTCAGACATTACTACTCCCAGGTCCCTTACATTATTTTCCTGCTCTATTGTATGGCCAGAGTCTGTAGTATACTCTGTTCTAGTTATTATCTCCTCCAGTTTTCCATAACGGAGTAGTTGGAATTTGTCCTCATTGAACATCATATTGTTTACCGTTGCCCACTGGAAAACTTTGTTTATATCTTCTTGGAGGTTAACCGCGTCCTCAGCAGATGACAGCCTCATGCAGATCCTAGTATCATCCGCAAAGGATGATACAGTGCTGTGATGTATATCTCTCTGTCTATGTCTGATATGAGGATAAGGAATAAGATGGGGGCGAGTACTGTGCTTTGTGGAACAGAGCTCTTCACTATGGCAGCCTCCGATTTAAATCTGTTGACCACTACTCTTCGTGTTCGATTTGTTAGGAAGTTGAAGATCCATCTCCCCACTTTCCCAGTTATTCCTTTAGCACGTATTTTATGGGCTATTACGCAATGATCGCATTTGTCAAATGCTTTTGTAAAGTCTGTGTATATTACATCTGCATTCTGATTTTCTTCCAGTGCATCCAAGGCCATATCATTGTGATCCAGTAGTTGTGAGAGGCAGGAGCGACCTGCCCTGAACCCATGTTGCCCTGGATTGTGCAGATTTTGGGAATCCAGGTGATTTGCAATCCTGCTTCTTAGCACTCTTTCAAAGATTTTTATGATGTGGGACGTCAGAGCTATTGGGTCTATAGTTCTTCTAATGCTTTGTGCCACCTTTATGGAGTGGGGCTATATCCGTTTTTAAAATTGACTGTGGAATTTTCACCTTTCCAAGCCCTTCATAGTGTACTTAGGCACGCGAGGGGGGTTTTTTCAGTTTTTTAATGAAAACAGATTTCCACGAGTCGGGGGCGGGGGCTGAGTGCATGGGCATGTTGTCAATGGCTTTTTCGAAATTATCAAGTTAGGGTAAGTCGGAAATTGGCTACTTTTAAAGGGTTTTGAGCTCATTCATAAAGAAATCTTTTGGGTCTCGATCCTCGACGGTTAGTGGTTCCTAAAACACAAAGTCGTAGGGGATTTCAAATTTCACTCATTTCCTTTTTGTAAATCTGTGCACGTCCCATCCTGTCTGGTAAGGGCCCCGATACTAGATGTGGTATTTCCCTTTGTTTTTGGGATATGAAAAAAATATTTTAATTTCTTTTCAATTTCACAATAGCTTTAAGCTCCTCCTGTCTCCCCTGGTTCCTGTAAAGTCATTTAATTTAATTTTGATAGTTTTACTCCCTGGTCAGCCCCTTTTGGTGTTTTCAATATTCAGCCTCCTGAGGAGCTCATGACTCTTCCTGTTTTCTGTAGAGGGAGCGTTTTTTTTTCTCTCTATTTACCCCTGTCTTCTTTCTTTTTTAGGGTAATATGCCTAGAACATGCTTCAGCTGCCAGGGTTTCCTTAAGGCACGGGTTTGGGTTCCATTCATTTAAGATATCTTCCCAAATGTTTCGTTTAGGACAGGGTTTTTACCTGGTCCCAGTTGATGTTCTTGTTGTGAAGTTGATTTTGTAAAGGACCCCTTTCACGGGTAAAAGCATTCGGATCAGGACCCTATGCATGTACGTGGGGACTTCGTTTAGGTTTGTCAAATTAGTTGTTTTTGATATTCTTATGTCTTTTATCAGGCCTCATTATTTGTGAAGATAAGGCAAGTGTTTTTTTCTTTTTGTTGGCCCCACTAGGGCTGGCTTAAGATGTGTTTTTCACAGAGACTTAGTATCATGTGTGTGTGACCTTTCATCTGCGCTACCTCCGGGGATTGTTTCAGCTAAAACATTATTTGCTACTTTTTCTTCCCATTTTGTATGCCTTAGGTTGAAATCCCAAGCAGTAAGTGTTTGGGATGGGGCTGGAAAGGTTTTTCCCCAAAAGTAATCGATTTTCAGACTGTTCCTTGAACTTTTGAGGTTTTCATCGGGGGGCTTTTATACAACCACAAGACTAGGTTTTGGTTTTCGATTTTATTTAAAAGAACTTCAATCCTCATTTTTGGTGTTCAGCAACTCCCTGCAGAGAGGGTAGGTAAGGGTAATGGAGGGTAGATGAGGGGGGGATGGAAGGATGGTGAAGGGGTAATGGAGGATAGATTAGGGGGGAGATGGAAAGGGTAGGTGAAGGGGGAGAGGAGGAGTAATGAGGGGGTAAGGGGGGGAAGGTGAAGGGGGAGATGGGGGAATAGATGAGGGGGGTAGATGGAGGGGTAGGTTAAGGGGGAGTGGGGGAGTAGATGAGGGGGTAAAGGAGGGGAAGATGGAGGGGAAAAAAATGGAGGGAAATGGAGAGGAAGATGGAGGGGAAGAGGAGGGGGGAAAATGGGAGGAAGATGGAGGGGAAGATGGAGGGAATTGGAGGGGGAAATGGAGGGGAAATTTGGGGGGGAAGATGGAGGGGAAGATGGGGGGGAAGATGGGGGGGATGGAGAGGAAGAGGGGGGGAAGATGGGGGGAAGATGGGGGGAAGATGGAGGGGAAGATGGAGTGGAAAATGGAGAGGAAGATGGAGGGGGTGGGGGGGAAGATGGAGGGGAAGATGGGGGGGAAAATGGAGGGGAAGATGGAGGGGAAAAATGGAGGAAGTGGAGAGGAAGATGGAGGGGGGAAAATGGAGGGGAAAATGGGGGGGAAGATGGAGAGGAAGATGGAGGGGAAGATGGAGGGGAAGATGGAGGGGAAGATGGAGGGGAAGATGGAGGGGAAGATGGAGGGGAAGATGGAGGGGAAGATGGAGGGAAGATGGAGTGGAAGATGGGGAGGGAAAATGGGGGGGAAATGGAGGGGGAAGAGGAGAGGAAGATGGAGGGGGGATGGAGGTAAGATGGGGGGGGGAAGATGGAGTGGAAGTGGAGAGGAAGATGGAGGGGAAGATGGAGGGGAAGATGGAGGGGGAAGATGGGGGGAAAAGATGGAGGGGAAATTAGGGGAAAGGAGGGGAAAGATGGAGGGGAAGATGGAGGGGAAGATGGAGGGGGGAAAATGGGGGGGAAAATGGAGGGGAAATGGAGGGGAAAGGGGGGGGAAGGGAGGGAAGAAGGGGGGGGAAGATGGAGGGGGAAAGGTGGGGGAAAAATTTTAGGTTGAGGGCCGATTAAATTTTTGGGTTGTGAGGGGTGGGGGTTTTTTATTGGTTTGGGGGGTTTTTTTTTTTTTTTTTTTTTTTTTTTTTTTTTTTTTTTTTTTTTTTTTTTTTTTTTTTTTTTTTTTTTTTTTTTTTTTTTTTTTTTTTTTTTTTTTTTTTTTTTTTTTTTTTTTTTTTTTTTTTTTTTTTTTTTTTTTTTTTTTTTTTTTTTTTTTTTTTTTTTTTTTTTTTTTTTTTTTTTTTTTTTTTTTTTTTTTTTTTTTTTTTTTTTTTTTTTTTTTTTTTTTTTTTTTTTTTTTTTTTTTTTTTTTTTTTTTTTTTTTTTTTTTTTTTTTTTTTTTTTTTTTTTTTTTTTTTTTTTTTTTTTTTTTTTTTTTTTTTTTTTTTTTTTTTTTTTTTTTTTTTTTTTTTTTTTTTTTTTTTTTTTTTTTTTTTTTTTTTTTTTTTTTTTTTTTTTTTTTTTTTTTTTTTTTTTTTTTTTTTTTTTTTTTTTTTTTTTTTTTTTTTTTTTTTTTTTTTTTTTTTTTTTTTTTTTTTTTTTTTTTTTTTTTTTTTTTTTTTTTTTTTTTTTTTCCCCCCCCCCCCCCCCCCCCCCCCCCCCCCCCCCCCCCCCCCCCCCCCCCCCCCCCCCCCCCCCCCCCCCCCCCCCCCCCCCCCCCCCCCCCCCCCCCCCCCCCCCCCCCCCCCCCCCCCCCCCCCCCCCCCCCCCCCCCCCCCCCCCCCCCCACCCAGCTCACCCAACAGCCCACCCACCCGCCCACCGCTAGTCCCCACACCCCATCCCCCCACCCACCCAGCCCCCCCCTCCCCCCAGCCACCCTCCCAGCCCACGCCCCCCAGCCCCCCCCCCCAGCCCACCCCCCAGCCCACCCCCCCCCCCCCACCCCCCAGCCCACCCACTCAGCCCACCCCCGCACCACCCACCCTAGCCCACCCACCAAGCCCACACACTACACCACCCACCTCTCCAAGCCCACCCACCTAGCCCACCCCCGAGCCCACCACCACCCACCCAAGCCACGCACCCACCCCAGCCCACCCCCCGCAGCCCACTCAGCACCAACCACGCCTCATTACACACACTCACTACCACCAAGACTCACTACCACCACACTCTTCATACCACCCACACTCACATACCACCACACTCACTACTCACCACACTCAATACCGACCAACACTCACTAACCAACCACACTCACTACCACTAGACTCCTACCAAGACCCACACTTACTAACCACTAACTCACTACCAACCACACTCACACCACTACACACAATACCTCTACACCCAATCACCTCCACAATCACTACCACCACAACACTCACTACCACTAGACCACAACCACCACACACACTACCACTACACTCACTACCACCACACTCACTACCACCACAACACTCACTACCACTAACTGCACTACCACCACACTCACTACCACTAACACTCACAAACCACCACACTCACTACCACTACACCTCATTACCACCACACTCAATACCTCACACACACACTACCACCACACTCACTACCACCACACTCACAACCTCCACAGTCCACTACCGACCACACCACACTACCACCACCCCACTACGCTACCACACCACTACCACCACACTCAACTAACCACCACACTCAACTACCACCACACTCACTAGCCACCACACTCACTACCACCACACTCACTAACACCACAACTCACTACCAACACACACACTACCAACACACCTCACTAACCACTACACTCCACTACCACCACACTCCTACCACCACACCACTAACCAAACATAACCACTCACTACCACCACACCACTACCACCACACTCACTACCCACCACAACACTCCACTAACCACCAGCACTGGCTCTACCACCACACTCACTACCACCACAGTCTCACTAACCACTACACTCCGTACCACCACACTGCCAACCACCACACTCACTACCACCACATCTCACTACCACCACACTCCACTGCCACCACCTTTCACTACCACCACACTCACACCACCACACTCACTACCTCCACACTCACTAACCACCACACTCACTACACCACACTCCTACCTCCACACTTTATTACAACGCACACACACTACCACCACACTCACTACCACCACACTCCTAGACCACCCACACTCACTACCACCACACTCCACTACCACCTACCAACGTGCACTACCACATACACTCACTACCACTACACTCACTACCACTCACTCACTACCACCACACTCACTACCACCACACTTCCACTACCACCAGACACTCACTAAAACACACTCACTACCACCACACCTCACTACCACCACACTCACTACCACCACACTCACTCCCACCACACTCGACTACCAACAACACTCACTACCACCACACTCACTACCCACTACACTCACTATACCATACACTCCACTACACCACACCACTTCACGCACACCTCACTACCACCACACTTAATACCACCACACTCACTACCACCACACCACTACCTACACACTCACTACCCCCACACTCACTACCACCACACTCACTACCACCACACTCACTACCCACTACACTCACAACCATCGCCCCCTCCACCACACTCACTACCACTACACATCACTACACCACACACACTACCACCACAACCCGTACCACCAACACTCACACCACCACGACACACTACCACCAACTCACTATCCCACCACCCTCACAACACCACACTCACCACCCACCACACTCACTACCACCAACACTCCAACTACCAACTCAGCTACCACCCAACACTCACACCACACACACTCACCTACCACCACACCACTACCACCACACTCACTACCGACCACACTCACTACCACCACACTCCCACTACCACACTCACTACCACCACCCTCACTACCACCACACTCACTACCACCACACTCACTACCACACACTCCTACTACCACACTCACTACCAACCACACTCCTACCACCCACTCTCACTACCACCACACACCCTACCACCACACCACTACTACCACACTCACTACCACCACACTCACTAAACCACCACACTCACTACTACCACACTCCACACCACCACACACCACTACCACCACACTCACTACCACCACACTCACTAAAACAACACTCACTACCACCCACACTCACTACTACCAACCCACACTCACTACCACCACACTCACTAAAACCACACTCACTACCACCACACTCACTACCACAACACAACTCACTACTACCACACTGCACTACCACCACACTCAAACTACTCACACACTCCACTACCAACCACACTCACTACCACCACACTCACTACCACTACACTCACAACCACTACACTCACTACCACCACACTCCACTACCACCAGAAAACACTCACTAACACCACACATATTACCACCACACTCACTACCACCACACTCACTACCACCACACTCACTACCACCACACTCACTACCACCACACTCACTACCACCACACTCACTACCACCACACTCACTACCACTACACTCACAACCACTAACACTCACTACCAACACACACATACCACCCCACTCACTACTAACCACACTCCCTGCACCACACTCACTTACCACCACACTCACTACCACCACACTCACTACCACCACACTCACTACCACCACACTCACTACCACCACACTCACTACCACCACACTCACTACCACCACACTCACTACCACTACAATCACTACCGCCACATCACTACCACACACTCACTAACCACCACACTCACTACCACACACAAATACCACCACCACTCACACCACCACACTCAATACCACCACACTCACTACCAAAAACTGCACTCACTACCACCAACTCTCTACCACTACACTCACTACCCTCACTACACCACACTCAGGACCCCTGTCAGGACCCCTGTCAGAATCCCTGTCACGAACCCATCAGGTCCCGTCAGGACCCCGTCAGGACACGTCAGGTCCCGTCAGGACCCCAACAGGACCCGTCAGGACCTCTGTCAGGACCCCTGTCAGGACCCCTGTCAGAACCCCTGTCAGGACCCTTCAGGACCCCTGTCAGGACCATCAGTCCCGTCAGACCCCGTCAGACCCGTCCGGTCCCCGTCAGGACCCCATCAGGACCCGTCAGGACCTCTGTCAGGACCCCTGTCAGGACCCCTGTCAGAACCCCTGTCAGGACCCCTGTCAGGACCCCTGTCAGGACCCCTGTCAGAATCCCTGTCACGAACCCATCAGGTCCCGTCAGGACCCCATCAGGACACGTCAGGTCCCGTCAGGACCCCATCAGGACCCGTCAGGACCTCTGTCAGGACCCCTGTCAGGACCCCTGTCAGAACCCCTGTCAGGACCCCTGTCAGGACCCCTGTCAGGACCCCTGTCCAGAACCCTGTCACGAGACGTATCACTGGGGACCCATCAGGTCCCGTCAGGACCACCCCGTCAGGACACGTCAGGTCCCGTCAGGACCCCATCAGGACCCCCCATCAGGACCCCTGTCAGGACCCCTGTCAGGACCCCTGTCAGAACCCCTGTCAAGACCCCTGTCAGAATCCCTCTCAGGATCCCTGTCAGGAACCCATCAGGTCCCGCCAGGACCCTGTCAGGACCCCGTCAGGAACCAGGCCAGAACTCTGTTAGAACCTCTTTCAGAACCCCGCGAGAACCCCATCAGAACCGCCTGTGAACCCCGTCGGCTCCACACCGGTGCCACCATTTATCATGTGGGAGTTCGAATACGTGGATAGGGTAAAGTAATACTCACGTAGGCTGGTAGTACGTATATTAACGGATAATGTGGGAGCAGGCGCCCAAAACAGCCCGTACCCTATCTCCTTGCTCACTCTCCTATGACTGACTGGCCGCCCACAGTACCCATATGTGAGGGGGTCTTTGAATACTGCTGTGGTCAGCACAATATGAATACAGACAGTGACTCAGGCAGAGACGGTTGGTAGTGAGTCATCTACTGGTACACTGGTTACTGGTAACCTGTTTACACTACTGAGAGCTCGGCGACGCTAACGTAGTCGTCAACGACATACAACTAATACAAACTAGAGATGGCCAGGAAACAGCTTTGGCTGATTCTTATACAATGTCAAAGTACACAACAATTGACATTATAACATACATAATAGAACATAGAATGGAAGCTTACTAACTGAACTGTAATGCAATACAAGGTATTAATATAGCACAACTC
Organism: Cherax quadricarinatus; assembly: GCF_026875155.1. Taxonomy (NCBI): domain Eukaryota; kingdom Metazoa; phylum Arthropoda; class Malacostraca; order Decapoda; family Parastacidae; genus Cherax; species Cherax quadricarinatus. The sequence continues at coordinate 69,421,613 of NC_069409.1, forward strand.
ATCGAATGAACTCAACGTTGGGATTACACGATAAAAAAGAAGTGATAAAAGAAAATTTGATCGAACGATCTGTATTCTGTGATCTAACGGATTTCTGAGGAAGGAAATATATAAAAGAAAAGTTGTTTTAACCAGAAAGCAGATTCGGTGCAACTCAAATCTAGACTGTTAACTCTCAGAAAAATGCGAGAGAACATGAACACAAAAAAAAATCTTGAATACTGATAAGTTGATAACTGTTAATATTCATCAATACAGGTTGTTTACATTTAAAAACTTAATAAAAAAAAACAAAATAAAACAAAAAAAAAAAAAAATAAAAAAAAAATAACAAAACTTAAAAAAAAACTAAAAAAAAAATAAATAAAAAAAAAAAAAATTAAAAAAAAAAAAAAAAAAAAAAAAAACAAAAAAAAAAAACAAAAAAAACAAATAAAAATAAAAAAGAAAAAAAAAAAAAAAAAAAAAAAAAAAAAAAACAAAAAAAAAAAACCTAAAAAAAAACACAAAAAACAAAAAAAAAAAACAAAAAAAAAAAAAAAAAAAACAAACACAAATAAATTAAATAAAAAAAACAAAATAAAAATAAAACGCAAAAAAAAAAAAAAAAAACAAAAAAAACAAAACAAAACAAAAATAAAAAACAAAAAAAAAAAAAAATTAAAATTAAAACAATAAAAAACAAAAAAAAAAACAAAAACCAAAAAACAAAAAAAAAATTAAACAAAAAACACAAAAAAAAAAAAAAAAAAAAAAACAAAAACAAAAAATAAAACAAAAACACAAAAAAACTTAAAAAAAAAAAAACAAAACAAAAAAACAAAAAAAACATAAAACAAAAAAAAACTAACAATAAAAACCAAACAACTCATTCAAACAACACACACAAAAAAAAAAAAAAAACATTTAAAAAAAAAAAAAACAACAAAATTAACAAAAAAAAAAAAAAAAAAAAAAAAAAAAAAAAAAAAAAAATTAAAAACACAAAAAAAATTAATAAAAAACCAAAAACAAAAAAAAAAAAAAAAAAAAACAAACACACAAAAAAAAAACCACAACAAAAACAAAAATAACAAAAAAAACACAACAAAATAAAAAAACAAAAAAAACAACTTAAACACGAAACAAAAACGATTAAACAAAAAAAAAAACGTAAACCAAAAAAGAGACAAAAAAAACACACCCACCCAAACAAACCACACACACTCCCAAAAACAAAACACAACCATACAAACAAAAAAACAAATAACAACCAACAAAACCACCACAAAAAACAAAAAAACACAACCACAAAACCCAACCACACCACAAACAACAGACAAAAACTAACAAAACAAAAACATTATATAACCAAAACAAACAAAAAAACAAACATTAAACAACAAAACAAACAAAAAACAAAAAAAAAAAAAAACCAAAACACAAAAACAAACCAACAAATACCACAAAAAAACATAAATAACACGCAACACAAAGCCAACACTAAAAAAACAACCACAACACAAAACCAAACAAACAAAAAAAAAACACACCCAACCAACAACACCAATAAAAAAAAAAAAAAACAAAAAACAAAACCACAAAACAAGAAAAAAACAAAAAAAAGAAAAACTCGCCCGCCACCCAAACAAACAAACCCTAAACCCCATCACCAACCATCCACAACCCCCCACCACACCAAAACACACTACAACCAAACCCACCACCCCAACATCCCCGAAACCCCCTTAAACCCTATCAAACCCCCCCCCCCCCCCCCCCCCCACCCCACCCCCCCCACGCAACCCAATCATCAACCCCCCCCCACCCCCACCCCGCCCAAAACCCCCTACCACCCCACCCCCCCCACCCCCCCCCCCCCCCCCGCCCCCCCCCCTCACCCCCCCCCCCCCCCCCCCCCGCTCCACCCCCAACACCCCCTCCCAACCCCCCACCCCCCCCCCCCCCACACCCTACCCACCCCCCTACCCCCCCCCCCCCACCCCGCCCCCAACCCACCCACCCCCCCAAAAAACCCACCCACCCACCCACCACCCCACACAAACACTCCCACCCCTTCCATCCCCCAACCACCCCCCACCCTCCCACCTACACACCACCCCCCCCCCACCCAACCCCCCACCCAACCAACCTCACACCACCCACCCCCCCACAACCCCCCCCCCAACCACCACAACAAACCACAACCCCACCCCCCACCCCCCCCCCCCAGAACCCCCCACCACAAACACCCCCCCACACCACACCCCCCCCCCCCCCCACCTCCCCCCCCCCCCCCCCCACCCCTCCCCCCCCCCCCCACCACCCAACCACACACCCCCCCCCTCCCCCCCCACCCCCCCCTACCCCAACTCTGCTAGGAATGGTAAGATTGACATATTGCAGATGGTTATCATCTCTGGGAGATCGAATTCCTCAGCAATGGCTAACACATCCTTGACTATACAGTCTGAACGAGTATCTTCTACAAAAGATACAGCTACAATTCACTAGTGAAATGTGGGAATTACTAATTCATTGGCTCATTACAAGTCCACTATGGGTGCTGGTGGCTTCACAGTAAGAATAAGAATCTTCCTGGAGCAGGAATTCGAATCACACCAGAAACACAAGGGGATCGGTTCTTTCTTACGGAGGAATGAACAAACTCGGTGGAGTGGATGACTCCCCCCCGTTGAAAACATTAACGCTATAACACGCAATATGAGCAAGGGAGAACGAATCTACTATCTCAACTGCAAGCGCAGGAGAAAAGAAATGAACATGGTGAACAATGCGATATTCAAATCTGAGTCGCACACAGTGCACGAGATCAGCTATAAAGAACTACACTTACAAACGTTAACAGTGAAAGTTACTCTAGAAATAACTTCTTACAATGCAACTGATTACTGTCAACTAGGAAATGGGATCACAATCATGAAACCACAAGGGGACAACAACCAACACTCAAGTGGAGCACACTTTAGCCACAGAAACGGTCTTTCTGCAACCTCAACTGGCTTGTGGCATCAGCAAGAGATGGCATAACTCGTTGCAAGAAGTTCTTCTCAAAGCGTCCCCTTGGAAGGAACGATACTTGAACAAGTCGCCATCGCAAGGATAAGTAGTCGCACTATCCCCTGCGTCATGATATTGTGGCTGGAGTCCAGACGAGGAGTGACAGTATTATAGTGCCTGATCGCTCCGGCTACGTTTTTTAATAAGTAATTCACAGGATCTATAGGAACTTAAATCTGAAACTCACATTCGCACAGCACTTAACAAATCTCAGATACATGCTGTGAGAACAACACTTGCTCAAAGGGCTAGGTATTTCTTAGTCAGTAAGGGAATGTGGTACTGTGAACTGATTTCATATTGACTTTGATTGACTGGCATGATACACTAAGTGAACAAATTCAAAAGTGACTGACATGAATCCAGGGAACTTACTCAGGGCAGGACATAAGGCAAAAAATGAGCGATAACACTGAAAAATATTGCAAAAATAACGAGTCAAAGGGGGGGGGGGGGAAACACTGATCCTACACTGAAAAACACAAGGTTTAGAGTACAACAAGAAATTCACTATAAATGTCTCAACACGACGCAAAAGTCATTAAATGCAAGAAAAATGTCTCTAAACAGAAAATTATCACTGACACTGTAAGTAGTCGATGACGGTGATACGTGGTGATGAGGAAGGTATGACCTGCGCAAGTGATGACGCCGACACTCACACTGTCGTCGTGAGAGAATGTGCTTTCTTCTCGTGAACTCACATAATTGCTTTATCGGGTCAGCGCTCAGCTACAATCTCTTGACCAAATTATGTGAGCCAAAACAGTATTAGGACCCGGTACAAGGGTGCAAACAACCACAGGTAGATGAGTGGGTGGCTGGTGGTGGGTGATGGTGGTGGTGGGTGAGGAGAGTGGTGGTGGTGGGTGTGATCTCTCGCGCGCTCACTGGCGCGCACTCCACTCACTACCCACGAAGGTGGCTTGATAAAGCCACTATGCCACAGGGATGGTGAGACCACATTTAGCATCAACTGTCCCGCATCCAACCTGGGAGCACAAAGCGAATATGAACAATACTTCAGAGGATGCGTGCTTACTTATCTCTCTCAGCTGGGTTAGAAGCTGGGTATGGCTGACTGCTTAACCCACGAGAATGGCTGACTGGTAGACGTGTAACGATGCACACAGCAAACGGAGGAGCAGGTGGATGACAGAGACAGCGATTGACAGCTTGACTGCGTTCACTTTCCACAGTCGCGGCATACTGACTGGCTTAATTTACAAAATCCGGGTCAACCGCCACGCCCTTGAGATTGAAGCAATTAGCACACGAACTAAGCCAGGAAGCTTGAAACGGCTGCACAGGCTTGCAGGGTGGAGGTTGAGGTTGTGAGGGGAGCGAGTAGCTTGAGATGGGTGAGACGGTTCACCTTTGACCCGCCGGCTACTCACAAACAGTCTTCTAACCTCTTGAAATACCCGTAAAAGCTTAAATCCACGCTCCACACCGGTGCCCCCATTTATCATGTGGGAGTTCGAACACGTGGATAGGGTAAAGTAATACTCATGTAGGCTGGTAGTACGTATAATTACGGATAATGTGGGGAGCGCCCAAACAGCCGTACCTATCTCCTTGCTCACTCTCGTATGACTGACTGGCCACCCACAGTACCCATATGTGAGGGGGTCTTTGAATACTGCTGTGGTCAGCACAATATGAATACAGACAGTGACTCAGGCAGAGACGGTTGGTAGTGAGTCATCTACTGGTACACTGGTTACTGGTAACTGGTTACTACTACTGAGATCAGAACTCCATCTGAACTCCCTTCAGAACCCCACTAGAACCCCCGTCAGAATCACGAATCACGTGTGAACCCTTGCCAGAACCCCCATCAGGGCCGCTGATCCAACACTAGCTTACACTGCCTCCAGCCGGCTGCGACGGTGGCTGCTGCGACGGCGGCTGCTGCGACGGCGGCTGCTGCGACCGTGGCTGCTGCGACCGTGGCTGCTGCGACCGTGGCTGCTGCGACCGTGGCTGCTGCGACCGTGGCTGCTGCGACCGTGGCTGCTGTGACGGCGGCTGCTGCGACCGTGGCTGCTGCGACGGTGGCTGCTGCGACCGTGGCTGCTGCGACGGCGGCTGCTGCGACGGCGGCTGCTGCGACGGCGGCTGCTGCGACGATGGCTGCTGCGTCGGCGGCGCTGCGAATGGCAGCTGCTGCGACAGCGCTGCTTGCGACGACGGCTGCCTGCGACAGCGGCTGCTAGCGACGGAGGCTTGCTGGCAAAAGGAATCCTTCCAATCCTGCTAGAAGGATGCACCAGGATCCATCCTTCCCTAACATTAAAAGACGGTATATTAAAAGTCTCCTCCTGGGCCCGTCACTCCCTCCCTCCTTCCGTCACTCCCTCCCTCCCCCTCCCTCCCGTCACTTTTCCTCACCTCCCTCCCCTCACTCCCCCCTCGCCTCCCGTCACTGGTCCCCCCTCCCTCCCGTCATCAGCACTCCCTCCCTCGCCTCCCCTCCACTGTCGTCCCTCCCAGGAGGCGCTGCAGAAGCAAAGTTTTTTAATAAGATGTAGAGAGAACGGAGATGGTTGATCCCTGACTTCATCCCAAGGGGATACCCTGGCTGTCAGTGATGACAGGGATACCCTGGCTGTCAGGGTGCTGTCAGTGATGACAGGGATACCCTGGCTGTCAGTGATGACAGGGATACCCTGGCTGTCAGTGATGACAGGGATACCCTGGCTGTCAGTGATGACAGGGATACCCTGGCTGTCAGTGATGACAGGGATACCCTGGCTGTCAGTGATGACAGGGATACCCTGGCTGTCAGTGATGACAGGGATACCCTGGCTGTCAGTAATGACAGGGATACCCTGGCTGTCAGTGATGACAGGGATACCCTTGCTGTCA
>NC_069409.1:69428043-69438043 GCF_026875155.1 Cherax quadricarinatus
ATTTTTAATAAAATGGGGGAAAAATTGGGGAAAAAACAGTGGGCTCTGACCAACAGTGTGGCTGTGACCCACATGTGGCGGGCTGACCAACAAGTGTGGCTTGCGCCCAAAACAGTTGGTGTGACCAACACAGTGTGGCTGCTGACCACAAGTGTGGCTGCTGACCAACACAGTGTGCTGCTGACCAACACAGTGTGGCTGCTGACATAAATGTGGCTGCCCAAACCAGTTTGCTCTGCCCATACAGTTGGCTCTGCCCAACACAGTGTGCGCTGACCACCACAGTTGCTGCTGACCAACACAGTGGGGGACTGCTGCCAACCACAGTGTGGTTTGCTGACCAAAACAAAATGTGGTGCTGACCAACACAGTGTGGACTGCTGACCAACACAGTGTGGCTGCTGCCCAACACAGTGTGGCTGCTGACCAACAATTTGGGGCTGCTGACCAACACAGTGTGACTGCTGACCAACACAGTGTGGCTGCTGACCAACACATGTGGCTGCTGACCAAAACAGTGTGACTGCTTGACCAACACAGTGTGGCTGTGACCAACACAGTGTGGCTGCTGACCAACACGTGTGGCTGCTGACCAACACAGTGTGACTGCTGACCTACACAGTGTGGCTGCTGACCAACACAGTGTGACTGCTGACCAACACAGTGTGGCTGCTGACCAACACAGTGTGACTGCTGACCAACACAGTGTGGCTGCTGACCAACACAGGTGTGACTGCTGACCAACACAGTGTGGCTGCTGACCAACACAGTGTGGCTGCTGACCAACACAGTGTGGCTGCTGACCAACACAGTGTGACTGCTGACCAACACAGTGTGGCTGCTGACCAACACAGTGTGGCTGCTGACCAACACAGTGTGGCTGCTGACCAACACAGTGTGGCTGCTGACCAACACAGTGTGGCTGCTGACCAACACAGTGTGGACTGCTGACCAACACAGTGTGGCTGCTGACCAACACAGTGTGGCTGCTGACCAACACAGTGTGGCTGCTGACCAACACAGTGTGGCTGCCAACAAAGACAAACTTCACATATTTACAACTTTTTCTCTAAAATTATATTTGCATGATAAAATCATTGTGCATAAATTTCGTCTGAGCACAAATGACTTTCCAGGTTTCCAGCAACACGTAAAGTTTATAAACAACACTTTGTACTTTATTAAGCATATTCAGAAACTTTCATTATTATTATGTTTTATTATTATATTATTTTATTTATTTTATTATATTATTTATTATATTATGTCATTATTATTAGTATTATTATTAAGAATTCAATGTAGGGGACACAGCACTGGAAAATGGTTGGGGGTCGCTTGGTTTTAGTCGGGATTGGGGAGGGTAACTCCTTCCGATCAAAGCCCTTCACTAGGTCTCCCCCCAATTAAAGATCAATAAACGTTAAAAGAACCTTTCCATTTTTGGATTTCTCATTAAAATTTTCGCTGCCGCAGGATTTTTTTTTTTTTTTTTTTTTTTGGATTACTGAAAAAAATTACCTGTGTTATTCCCTTTATATTGAAGAACGTTTTTTTTCCTACGTCACTGTGAAAATCGTCTGTATCGAATCGACTATAAAAATTTAATGGATGTAATTATGATCATATACCTGCAAAGAGAGAAGAGAAGAAGAAGAAAGAACCTTACTCTTACTCATAAGTTGGGAAACCCTTTAAACCTTAATAGTTGTAAATAAAGCTGGGGACCCTTTAAACCCTTTGGGAAAACCCCTTTGTGTAAAAAAAAAGAGAGAAGAAGAGAGAAAAGGGGAGGGGGGAGGGGGAGAGAGAGGGGAAGGAAAGAGAGAGAGAGAGGGGGGAAGAAGAGAGAGAGGGGAGAGAGTGAGAAAAGGAAGGAGAGGAGAGAGAGAAACAAACCCCCCCACCCACCCACACTCCCCCCCAACCCACATAACCACCACCCTCTCTCTTTCCTGTGAATTAAAACCTAAAAGCCCCCTCGGGGATGTTTTTCCCACCCCCGCAAAATACAAGATTATTACGCTATCTGGCTATTGTCCCAGTGATACTGCATTTTTTGGGGTTTATACCAAAAGGGGGACAAAGATCTTTTGGATGTAAGGAGCCTCCCTTGCCCAAATACTCCAACAGTTTGCTTCCAAAGGAAATTTTTGGGTTGCACCCAAAGGTTAAAAATTTTCGAAAATTTAAGGAATCCATAATCCTTTTGGTAAAAATGTGGTTACAACCCTGGAGCAAAGAAAGGGAAAAGGTTCAAAGTCCTCCCTCGGGGACCCCTTCCCCAAAGATAAAAGCTGCCCTCTGGGTTTGTTTTTGTAAATTCAGCTAAAAAAATCCACACAGGGAAGAAATTTTCCCATGACTCCCAAATCATTAGATAAAATAAAAACCCTATTGAAAAGGGCCCAGTGCAAGCCGGGCCTTTCAAGGACGAAAGCTGCTCACTATTTTTCCAAAAATCCCCCAAAAGGGAAATTCCCAAACACTGACTTAACCCCAAGGGGTAAATTTAACGGGGGAATTCTTCACCCAAAGGCCCCACAGACTGACAGATTTTAAAAAAAACAATTTTTTCCCCCCCCCCCCTTTTTGGGGAATTCTAACAAAAATTCCCCTCTGACCACCAAAAGGGGGAAAAAACCCTTTTTCCCACAACGGGGGAACCCTTTGGGAAACTTTAAATTTCCCCTACACCTGCCCTTCTCTGTTTTCACCACTGCCAGTCTACTTAAACATGCACATACCACTCTGACCTACACCTTTTCAGCACCCTCCTTTTACTATTTTAGAATCGGGTAGAAAGTGTTCGACAGCAAGTTTTTCCCAGGGCTTCTCCACCAGAAAACGGTGCATTTTAAGTGATCGGGGAACAAATCACTGCACCTGATCACCTACTGCGCCGAATACGAACACGGGACACTTTCTGTCAGAACGGGTTAAGGGGGGGGTTAAGTTTTAGGAAAACGTGGAGGAGGAAGAAAATTACAGCCTTCTCACCCCCACAAAACCCTTTTTTCCAGGGGCAAAACTGGGGAAAAAACCCTGCGAAACAAAAGGGGGTGCAAAAAAATCCTATTCCACCCTCCCAGGCACCTAGGCTGTCCCTTTTCGGGGTCCCCCAAAGGGGCCCCTTCTCCAAACCCAACTCCCGCGAAAAATCCCAAAGGTGAAATTACTGCTACAAAAAAAGGGAATGGGAGGCCATGTGGGAAAAAAAAGGGAAAATTGACAGAGGGCCCCCTGTTTAAGACCTGTTTTTTCAGAACAAACCACCGGGTTTCTCTGAATTGGAAAACACTCTAAACCGTAAACCCACTTGGGCACTCCATCCCCAAGCCCAGCGGGTGGGATTGGGCCTTATCCCAAAACCCACAGCCCTACACCCCCTGCAGTTTGCCCCCAGAAACCAAAAACCCTCCCCGGGGGCAGGCACCTTACTTTTCCCTACAACCCACCCCCCTCAACTGACCCTTCATCATGAGGAGCCGTTTTCCACATCCTTCGGCCAACATTAGTTTTCATTACTAATTTTGGGAACTCACACATGTTTTGTAAAACACTCGACGTCCCGACATGATAGCTTTTTTGGTTGAAATTTTTTTGGTTTGACAGGATTTCCCGGGAAAATTTTGCAAAAATTTCTGCTACACCCATGGATGAGAAAAAAAGGCCCAAGGGCAAGGGGGGGTGTTCGTTGTTTTCTCAAAAAGTGTTCTCCCCCAGCACATAGATGTTGCCACCCCAAACATCTTAAATGTTTTTCCCCAAGTTTCTGTATAAACACAGTACCTCTGTACTAAAAAGTGAAATTTACAACCCCCATTGGCAACACGCAGACCCTTCAAACTTCCTAAGGGAAAAATTTTGGGACCCCTTCCCCTACAACACAACTTTCAACATTATAATTTTGGTGCCCCTCAACCAGCCCCTTTATACAGAGGGACTTTGATGCCCTTTTCTTGCAGGGGTTGGGCCCATGAGAAATTTTTGTTGTTTTCCCCCTACTAAATTTTCCGGGCTCCTCCCTTAAACCCAAGTTGATATTGGAAAAGGCATAGTCACTTGTAAAACCCCTCGGCTACGTTGGACCCGTTACCCAACGCTTTTTTTTTACCCCCCTTTTAAATCCCAACAGAAGAGGGTGGGGTTTCCACACGCAAAACCGGCAAAGGAAAAGGGGAAATTGGGCCCCCCTTTGCTCTAGCTCGCCACCACCGACGGGAAGCTTTTTTCTCCAGGGGATGTTGACAACCAATAAAACCTTAAACCTGGACACACCCTTTAAAATCTGCAACAAGAACACTTTTCCCTCCGGCAATATTTTACAAAGCTACAGTTTCAGCCTTTTTTGGCTTTCTTTGGTAGAGAGGCTGTACTGTTTAAGTAAAAAAGCAGGCAAAGGGTTTATAAGAGAAAACCTACCACCTATAACAGGAATTTCACATCCCAAGCCTGTACAAAATGGGGGGATTTTTTCAAAAGGGGGCCATTGCTAAAGGGGAAGGGGGGAACACAAAAGAAATTTAAAATAAAGGTGGGGTTTGGCCCCAAAAACCGGGTTTGGCCCCCTGGAAAAGGGGACAGCAAGGTTTCTGCCTGATGAATTATTCCCCCTTTTAAATCGACGGGAGGGGCCCCCAACCTCAAACTAGTATAAAGAAAGGGGGGACCTTTTTGCTAAACCCTTTTTTCTCCCAAAAAATCAATTTCCCTGTCCAGAAAAGGGCCCCTCCTTGGCTAGCTGCAAGAACTGTGCCCAAAACTGAAAAGTGGTATTTTTAAGGGCAAGGAGGTGAAATTTCCTTTTTAAACCCACTTAAAACCAAGAAAAGGTTTGGGGGCCCCGACAATTTGAGCCCAAGTTTGTTGAGAAATGTGCAGACCAGCTAGCCCCACCTCAAACTCGCATCTTTCAGCACTGCCTATTACATTGAAAAAGGGCCCCTCTCCAGGGGAAAGGGGCAAATGTAGCCCCTGTTCACAAAAAGAAGAGCAGACAAAATCAAAAACTACAACCATTTGTCACTCCTTCAATCATGGTAAGATCCTTGAGACAAAAATTAAAGACAAATGACAAATTTTTTTGACAAACCACCCTATTTTTGGATCGTCAAAAAGGCTTCGGGAAAGGTTACTCTGCTGTGATCTTTTTTAAAACCTCCCACTAAGGGGCCCCAGTCACGGGGTTTAACCCAAAGTCACTGTGTGGGGGCCCCTGGAAAATTCCCGGCCTTTCAAAACCGGGGGGTGGCACCACCTCTTAGAAAACTTAAAGAAATGAAAAAATTGCGGCTCTACGCTATGTCTCCTCAGTGATTACCTTATGGTAGACTCTAAGTGTAGTCCCTAAAGGAACAAATTCGGGCAAGGCATCCTTTTTGGGGAAAGCGTTCCACAAGGAAGCGGGGGGTCCACTGGTTTTTGGGAAACCTTTAAAAAACCCCCCTTTTTTTCCCTCCCCAAAAAAAATAAAAAATTTAAAAAAATTTTTTGAAAAAAACCCCCCAAAACAAAAAACCCGGGGAAAAAAAATTTTTTGGGGGAAAAAAAAAATTTTTTAAAAAAAAAAAAAAATTTTTTTTGGGGGGGGGGAAAAAAAAAAAGGGGGGGGGTTTTTTTTTTTGGGGGAAATTTTCCCCCCCAAAAACCAAAAAATTTTTTTTAAAATTTTCAAACAAAAAAAAAAAATTTGGGCCCCGGTTCCCCTTTTTTTGGGGGGGGAAATTTCCCAAAAAGCCCCCTTTTTTTCCCCCCCCTTTTTTTTTTTTCCCCCCCCCTTTTTTTTCCCCCGGGGGAAAAAGAGAAAAAAACCCCCCCCCCCCCCCCCTTTTTTTTTAAACCCCAAAAATTTTTTTTGGGGGGGGGGGGAAAAAACCCCCAAAAAAACCCCCTTTAAAAGCCCCAAAAAAAGGGAAAAAAAACCCCCAAAAAAAATTTTTTCCCCCCCAAAAAAAGGTTTTAAAAAAAATTTTTGGAAAAAAAGGGAAAAAAATAAAAGGGAAAAAAAAAAGGAAAAAAACTTTCCCCCCCCCCCAAAAAAAAATTTTTTTTTTTTTTTTAAAAAAAAAAAAAAAAAACCTTTTTTTAAAAAAAAACCCAACCTTAATTTTTGGGGGAAAAAAAAAAAAAAAAAAAATTTTAAAAAAAAAAAAAAAAAAAAAAAAAAGAGAAAAAAAAGAAAAAAATTAAAAGAGAAGGGGGAGAGAGAGAGAGAAAGAGAAGGGGGGGGGGGGGGGGGAAAAAAAAAAAAAAAAAAGGGAAAAGAGAAAAGGGGGGGGGTTTGGGGGGGTTTTGAGGGGGAAAAAAAGAGAAAAAAGGGGGGGGGGAGAAAAAAGGGGGGGAGGGGGGGGGGGAGAGAGGAAAAAAGGGGGGATAAAAAGAAAAAGGGGGAAAAAAAAAAGGGGAGGGGGAGAGAGAGAGAAGGGGGGGGAAAAAGGGGGTTTTGGGGGGGGAAAAATTTTGGGGGGGGGGGGGGGGGGGAAAAAAGAGAAGGGGGGAAAAGGGAAAAGGGGGGGGGAAAAAGAGAGAGGGGGAAAAAAGAGAGGAAAAAAAAAGGGGGGGGGGGGAGAGGGAAAAAAAAAAAGGGGAGGAGGGGGAAAAAAAGAAAGAGAGAAAAGGGGGGGGGGGGAGAGAGAAAGAAAAAGGGGGGTGAAAAAAGGGGGGGGGGGGAAAAAAAAAAAAAAAAAAAGGGGGGGAAAAAAAAAGAGGGGAAAAAAAAAAAGGAGAGAAAGAAAAAAAGGGGGGAAGGGGGAATTGGGGAAAAAAAGGGGAAAAAAAAAAAGGGGGGGGAAAAAAAAAAAAAAAAGGGGGGGTTTTTTAAAAAAAAAGGGGGAAAGGGGTTTTTAAAGGGGGGAAAAGGGGGGAAAAAAAGGGGGGGGAAAAAAAATTAAAAAAGGGGAAAAAAAAAGAAGGGGAAAGGGAAAATTTTTGGGGGGGGGGGGAAAAAGGGGGAAAAGGGGAAAAAAGGAAACCAAAAAAAAGGGGGGGAAAAAAAAAAAAAATTTTGGGGGGGGAAAAAAAAAAACCACCTTTTTGGGGGAAAAAAAAAGGGGGGGAGGGGGGGGGGGGGCCCCGGGGAAAAAAAATTTCAAAAAGGGAATTTTTGGGGGAAAAAAAAAAAAAAAACCCCCTTTAAAAAAAAAAAAAAAATTTTTTTTTAAAAAAATTTTTAAAAATTTTTGGGGGGAAAAAAAAATTAAGTTTTTAAAACCCCTTTTTTTAAAATTTTTTCCCCCCAAAGGGGGGCCTTTTGGGGGGCCCCGGGCCGGGGGTTTTAAATTTTAAAAAAAAAAATTTCCCCCCCCACCCCCCCCCCCCCCCAAAAAAACACACCCCAAAAAAAACCCCCCTTTTAAAACCCAAAAAAAACAAAAAAAAACCCCTTTTTTTTTAAAAAAATTTTTTCCCCCCAAAAAATTTAAAAAAAATTTTTTACCCCTTCCCCCCAAAAAAAAATTTTTTAAAAAAAGGGGGCCCCCCCAAAAAATTTTTAAAAAAAACCCCACCAAAAAAAAAAAAACCCCCAAAAACCCCCCAAAAAAAAACCCCCAAAACAAAACCCCCCCAAAAAAATTTTTTAAAAAGGGTTTTTTAAAAAAATTTTTTTTTCCCCAAAAAAACCCCCCCCCCCTTTTTTTTTTTTTTTTTTGGGGGGGGTTTTTTTCCCCAACCCCCTTTTTAAAAAAAAAATTTTTTTTTTAAAAAAAAAACCCGGGGAAAAAAAAAAACCCCCCAAAAAAGGGTTAAAAAGTTAAAAAAAAAAGGTTAAAATTTTTTAAAACAAAAAACAAAAAGGGGAAAAAAAAAACCAAAATTTTTTTTTTAAAAAAAAAAAAAAAAGGAAAGGGAAAAAAGCCCCCCCAAAAATTTAAAAAGAAAAAAACCCAAAAAAAAGGGGGAAAGGGAAAAAAAAAAAAAAAAGGAAACCCAAAAAAAAATTTTGGGGAAAAAAAAAAAAACCCCGGAAAAGAAAAAGGTTAAAAGGGGGAAAAAAAGGAAAAAAAACCCAAAAAAAAAACCCAAAAAAATTCCCAAAAAAAAAAAAAACCCAAAAAAAAAAAAAAAAGGGGGGAAAAAAAAAAACCCCTTTAAAAAAGGGGGGAAAAAAAAAAAAAGGGGGGGGAAAAGGGGGGGGGGGAAAAAAACCCCCCCAAATTTAAAAACCAAAAAAACCCTTTTTTTTTTTTTTTGGGGGGGGGAAAAACCCAAAAAAAAAATTTTCCGGGAAAAATTTTTAAAAAAAAACCTTTTTTAAAATTTCCCCCAAAAAAAAAAAAAAGGGGGGGGGCCGGGGGGGTTTTTTCTTTTTTTTTTTGGGGGGTTTTTTTTTTGGGGGGGGGGGGAAAAAAAAAAAACCCCCCCTTTTCCCCTTTCCCCCAAAAAAAAAAAAACCCTTCCCCCGGGGAACCCCCCCCCCCTTTTTTTAAAGGGGAAAATTTTTTTTTCCCTTTTTCCCCCCCCCCCTTTTTAATTAAACCCCAAAAAAACCCTTTCCCCCAAAAACCCCCCAAAAAAAAAATTTTTTCCCCCTTAAAACCCCAAAACCCCCCCTTTTTTTTTCCCCCGAACACCCCCCCCGGGGGGAAAAAAAAATTTTTCCCTTTTAAAAACCCCCAAAAAACCCCCCCCCCCCCCAAAACCCCCCCTCCTTTAAAAAAAAAAACCCCCCAAAAAAAACCCCCCCTTTTTTTGGGGGCCCCCCAAAAAAAAACCCCCCCTTCCCCTTTTAAAAAAAAAACCCCCCCCCCCCAAAAACCCTCAAAAATTTTTCCCCCCCCCCCCAAAAACCCCTTTCCTCCTTTTTTTTTCCCCCCCCCCCAAAAAATTTTTTTGGGGGCAAAAAATTTTTTTTTTTTGGGCCCCCAAAAACCCTTTCCCCCCTGGGAAAAAAGCCCAAACCCCCTTTTCCCCTTTTTTTCCTTTTTTCCCAAACCCCCCAAACCCCCTGAGTTTTTGGGGGCCCCCCCCGGGGGGCCCCCCCCCCAAAAAAAAAAGGGGCCCCCCCGGGTTTCCCTTTTAAGGGGGGCCCCCCCAAAAAAAAAGGGGCCCCCAAAACCCCCTCCAAAGTTTCCCCCCCCCCCCCCCCGGGTTTTTTTTCCCCCCCCCAAAAAAAAACCCCCTGAACCCCCAAGGGGGGGAAAAAAAAAATTTTGTTTTAAAAAACCCCCCCCCAAAAAAAACCCCCAAAAAAAAACCCCCCCCCCCTTTCCCCCCCCAAAAACCCCCAAAAAAATTTCCCTTAGAAAAAATCCTCCCCATTTCCCTTTCCCCGGGAAAAAAACAAAAGGCCCCCCGGGGGGTTTTTTTTTCCCCCCCGGGTAACCCCCCCCATTCCCCCCCAAAACAGTTAAAAAAACCCCCCCTTTTTAAAAACCCCCCTTTTTTTTGGGGCCCTTTTTTTTTTTTGGTTTTTTTGCCCTTTTTTTAAAATTTTTTTTTTTTTAAAATTTTTAAAAGGAAATTTTTTTTTTTTAACCCCTCCAAAAAGGGGCCCTTTTTTTTTTTTTTGGGCCCAAACCCCTTTTTCCAAAACCCCAAAAAAATTCCCTTGGGCCCCCGGGGGGAAAAAAAAATTTTCCCCATCCCCCCCAAAACCCCCTTTTTGGGGGGCCCCAAAAAAAAAATTTTTTTTTTTCCCCCCTCATTTCCCCCTTTTTCCTTTTTTCCCCCCCCCTCTCCCCTTTTTATTTCCCCCCCCCCCCCCCCACCCCAAAAATTTTTCCTTCCCCCCCCCCCCCCACCCCCTCTCCCCCCCCCTTTCCCCCTTTCCCCCCAAACCCCCCCCCCCCCTTTTTTTTTTTTATTCCCCCCCCCCCCCCCTTCCCCCCTTCCCCTTTTCCCCCCCCCCCTCCCCCCCCCCTTTTTTTTTTTTTTCCCCCCCCCTTTTTTTCCCCCCCCTTTTTTTCCCCCTTTTTTTCCCTTTCCCCTTTTCCCCCTTTTTTCCCCCCTTTTTTCCCCCCCAATTTTTTTTTTTTTCCCCAAAAATTTTTTCCCCGGC
>NC_069409.1:69440543-69458043 GCF_026875155.1 Cherax quadricarinatus
CCAAACTATTTACTACGTATTGCTCTCCCCTTTGACTTCAGTGATTTCAACAGGCCTGCTGCAGTGTTCCTCCTTTCTTATTTCTTATGTTCTTAATATATTCACCTGACGCAAGGCGACAACCTAAGAAAGAATACAAGGAATTATGTGAGTGTGGAGCTGAGGTGTGTATGAGAGGAAGGGGGTGTTAGGGAAAGAGTTGAGTGTATGGTGAATAAATTAGCGAAGTGGTTCCTGAACGGATTACCTTACAAACACTTGTGCGGTGTGTGGAAGAAAGGCTCTTTTCCTTTTTCGAGCCAGGCATCAAAATTTGACGTAATCTTTGACAAAAAACTTTGCTGGTCTTCAGGCACAAAAGTTGGCAGGTCAGGCTCACAGTGGAGTTAAGTTGTGGTCAAGTGTCTCAAAGTTAGAGTGTGAGGAGGTAAGTGTCTCAAAGTACGTTGTGAGGAGGTAAATGTCTCAAGCTAGGGTGTGAGGAGGTGTCTCAAGCTAGGGTGTAAGAAGGTAAGTGTCTCAAAGCTAGGGTGTGATGAAGTGTCTCAAAGCTTTGGGTGTGAGGAAGTAAGTGTCTCAAAGCTAGGGTTGAGGAGGTAAGTGTCTCAAAGCTAGGGTGTGAGGAGGTAGGTCTCAAAGCTAAAGGGGGTGAGGAGGAGTAAAATGTCTCAAAGCTAGGATGTGAGGAGAAGTGTCTCAAAGCTAGGGTGTAGAAGGTAAGTGTCTCAAAGCTTTGGATGTGAGGAGGTAAGTTTCTCAAAGCTAGGATGTGAGGAGGTAAGTGTCCCAAAGCTAGGATGTAAGAAGGTAAGTGTCTCAAAGCTAGGGTGTAAGAAAGTAAGTGTCTCAAAGCTAGGGTGTGGAAAAAAGTGTCTCAAAGTAGGGTGTGAGGAAGTAAGTGTCTCAAAGCTAGGGTGTGAGGAGGTAAGTGTCTCAAAGCTAGGGTGTGAGGAGGTAAATGTCTCAAAGCTAGGGTTTTGAGGAGGTAAGTGTTTCAAAGCTAGGATGTGAGGAGGTAAGTGTCTTTAAAGCTAGGGTGTGAGGAGGTAAGTGTCCAAAGTTAGGGTTTTGAGGAGGTAAGTGTCTCAAAACTAGGGTGTGAGGGGGGTAAAAGGGCTCAAAGCTAGGGTGTGGAAGGTAAGTGTCTCAAAGCTAGGGTGTGAGGGGTAAATGTTCAAAAATAGAGTGTGAGGGGGTGTCTCAAAATGGGTTGAGGAAGTAAGTGTCTAAAACTAGAGTGTGAGGAGGTGTCCAAGCTAGAGTGTGGGGGTTTTCCAAAGCTAGGGTTGGAGGGGTAAGTGTCTCAAAGCTAGAGTGTGAGGAGGTGTCTCAAGCAGGGTGTGAGGAGGTAAGTGTCTCAAAGCTAGAGTGTGGGGGGTGTCTAAAAGCTAGGGTTGAGGAGGTAAGTGTATAGGGGGGGGGGTGGGGTAAACAGCGGAATTTTAAAAAGGGTTTTCCCTTCCCCACTAATCTGCTAGTCTGCGGATGTAAGGGTGTGGTTTTGTGTGTGTGGTTTGTGTGTGTGTGGGTGTGTGTGGGTGTGTGTGGGGTGTGTGTGTGTGTGTGTGTGTGTGTGTGTGTGTGTGTTCTTGTGTGTGTGTGTGGGGGGTGTATTCAAAGCTTAAAAACGTGATCGCGGGCCCCAAGGAGTTTTCATATGTGAGTCCCAATATCTGCATATCAGGTAATTAGGGCCCGTCTTGTGGTTATCCTCTCCTCTCTCTCTTGTAGTGTCCCTTACGTGTTGGTACGAAGTTTTCCAGTACCCCCTCCCTATCTTAGCCCTCCATGTGTCTTGGCCCCCCTGTGGCTCCAAATTTCCCCTCGATCTCCTTGTGGGTTTTAAAATCACCATGATCAGGGCTTTTCCCCGCGCGGGGCTCTTCTGGCCAATGCAGCCAGTGTGTCAAACCCTCACTTTGGGTCTCGTTTATTTCTCTTGCCTTTGGGCCCCCTGTGTTCTGTGGGGGTTATACATACTGCAAATTTCCCTTCGGATCCAAAAGGTGAAACTTTCCCACTATGTAATCGCTTGCTTTTCCCGCTGTTCCCCTTTTCCGCTCATCAAAAATTTCCCTCGGTTTTTTTCAGCAGGCCACTCTCCACCCCCTCGTTTTCCCCTTTTTTTCCTCAGGATCAGGTATCCCGTTGGAAAGAGGGATTGTTACATACTTTAGCTTGGTTTCTGTGAGAGTATGATGTCGGTGATGCCCCCTTTGATCTTTCATGCCACTCCTCCCACTTATTTGTTATTCCTTCAGCGTTTGTGTACCATACCTTCAGTTTCCTTTCCAACACTGTGGTTTGGGGGGCCTGTGAGGTTGGAAGACCTGGTAGATACTGTGGGATTCTATAGCTGGGTGCTGGGTGGAAGCTGTGAGTGTGGATTGTAGTTTGTGTTGGGAGGGTTTGTGATAGGTTGTGGGGTCTGAAGATAGTTCTGTGTGTGCTTGCCCTTGTGCTCTGTTCGCTCTGATTGACCTCTGTGGTTCCATCCTTGTCTCCTTTCCTAGCTCCTTTCGTTTTTTGTCCTCTCCCTCAGCTGCTGTTGTTCTGTTTGTGTTCTGTCTCTGTCTAGGAAACACCCTGAGTGCGTGCGTGCGTGCGTTTGTGTGTGTGTGTGTGAGTGTGTGTGTGTGTGTGTGTGTGTGTGCGTGTGTGTGTGTGCGTGCGTGCGTGTGTGTGTGAAAGTTTAATGGGATGGCGAAAATATGAAGACCTAAAAAGAGTTGATAGACTGCATATTCCTGGACTGTCAAGAGACATTGAGAGAGTGAACACCCTGGATGCTGGGGTCATGAGGGAAGCACAGTACCGTACAGAACACAGTAACACGTGAGAGTACGTATGAGGATATGGAAATACACGGGGAGGACGAATAGATTGACCAATGACCCTACAGTTCCTACCAATGGTGTCTCATGAAATGGACTAACTACAGCCTGACTGTGTCTTCTTCAGTGTAAACAGGTCAGGCAAGGATAATATAACAGATGTCTCTTTCTCTCTCTTTCTCTATCTCTCTCTCTCTCTCTCTCTCTTCCTCTCTCTCTCTCTCCCCTCTCTCTCTCTCTCTCTCTCTCTCTGTCCTCTGCTATAAATGGATTCAACCCCAGCAGGAACAAGCAGGTATGTTAACACACACGACAATACGTCCCCACAATTTCACATTTACAGATATAACTAAGGATTTAGAGACTATAGATTTACAGTCCCCACTTGTTCTATCTAGGCTGGAATATTGCTGCACTCTAACAGCACCTTTCAAGGCAGGTGAAATTGCCGAACTAGAAAATGTACAGAGAACTTTCACGGCGCGCATAACGGAGATAAAACACCTCAATTACTGGGAGCGCTTGAGGTTTCTAAACCTGTATTCCTGGAACGCAGGAGGGGAGAGATACATGATTATATACACCTGGAAAATCCTAGAGGACTGTACCAAACTTGCACACGAAAATCACTCACTACGAAAGCAAAAGACTTGGCAGACGATGCACCATCCCCCCAATGAAAAGCAGGGGTGTCACTAGCACTTTTAAGGACCATACAATAAGTGTCAGGGGCCCGGGGACTGTTCAACTGCCTCCCAGCACACATAAGGGGGATTACCACAGACCCCTGGCAGTCTTCAAGCTGGCACTGGACAAGCACCTAAGACAGTTCCTGATCAGCCGGGCTGTGGCTCGTACGTTGGTTTGCGTGCAGCCAGCAGCAACAGCCTGGTTGATCAGGCGCTGATCCACAGGAGGCCTGGTCACAGAACCCGGGCCGCGGGGGGCGTTGACCCCCGAAACTCTCTCCAGGTAAACTACGGATTTTTGACACACATCTACGAATCTGTTCTTTTAGAGCAGCGTATTCAACTGGGGTTAAAGGTGTTGGAACAGCGGAGAAAGACAAATTTCGCTCTGGGCAGAACTCTACATAAAGGCAAGACTTGATAAAGAGCTCTCTCTCTCTCTCTCTCTCTCTCTCTCTCTCTCTCTCTCTCTCTCTCTCTCTCTCTCTCTCTCTCTCCCCTAGAGAGGACAGTACCCGGGCCCTCGGCCTTCTAAACCCAAGCTTGAGATGAATCGGAATGGCGTTGTGGTGATGAAGATCTAAACTGATCTAATGTCATCCCAGTGAATGTTTGTTCCTCAAAAACGCTCTTTTCTTCGATGATGATGGTGAGAGAGAGACTTCTGACAGGAACAACCTTTATTCTGACTACGTTTCGTTCTGGCATTGAGAGATCTGATGGCTGCACTGCACTACTCCTCTCAAAGATAAACCATGACCTCCTCTTTCACTTCCTTCTCTTCCTCGTCTCTTTTCTCATCTATTCCCGCTTCACATTTATTTTTTAATTGGCAATATATATATATATATATATATATATATATATATATATAATATATATATATATCGTGCCGAATAGGCACGATATATATAGGCCATATAGGACAAGTGAAAATTTGTGTATGCAATGATTTCGCCAAAATCATTCTGAACTTAAAGAAAAAAATATATTTCACTGTGTTTGTCTATTATTAAATTACTGTTTCTGGAGTTTATCTGGAGAGAGTTCCGGGGGTCAACGCCCCCGCGGCCCGGTCTGTGACCAGGCCTCCTTAGGTCAGTGTCCCAGGATGCGACCCACACCAGTCGACTAACACCCAAGAAACCCATTTTACTGATGGGGAACATAGCAACAGGTGGAAAGAAACACGTCCAATGTTTCTACTCTGGCTGGGAATCGAACCCGGGCCCCTCCCCGTGTGAAGCAAGAGCGTTAACCACCAGGCCACCAGAGCCACCTGTAAACAAATCTAAAATATATTTAGTTGGGTTAGGCTAAAATAAATTACTCTTGTTATAATAAGGTTAGGTAAGTTTTCTAAGATTCTTTTGGTGCAAAATTAGAAAAATTTACATTTGCATTAATGAAAAAAATATATCTTTAAACTATAAAAGAAAATTTTAGAAAGGGCTTAATTTTAAATGAGTTCTTGCTAATTGACCAGTTTTACATATTCGGCACGACATAATATATATATATTATATATATATATATATATATATATATTAAAATATATATATTTAAGGTCACAGAAAACTCTGCCTGGGGAAACTTGCCTGTCTCAGTGTTGAGAGGGTTCGTGGAGATATGATGGTTGGAGATAAACACACTTGTTGGTTGGTAACACTTACATTGCAGAGTGTGAGAAGGAGAGCCCGCCTGCCCTGTTACCTATTGTAGACCTATGCATGGATGGAGTGAGAAAGGGACAGCGTGTCTGACGCTCACATGCGGCATCATGTGACGTCACACATGCTAGCCACTGAGCCTAGAAAGGGGGTTCAACTATGTAAAACATATGGATGATTTTATGATACTCAGATAACATATACATTACAGGGGATCAGCAACTTGCTGACATCAGTAGCAGTATCGAGGCTTACTGACTGCAATCTTTCTCTGTATATACCTGCTTGTTTCTGCGGGGTGCATTGATATAAAAATCGCTTGAGAGATCAGAATATACAGGAGGAGATGAATAGCTTAATCCATGCTTGAGGTTGACTGACGTGCCCGGGCTGGGAAAGAATCATGGCTTGTGAACTAGGCTGTCCAGCTTTGAGGCATTTGTGGCTGAGTGGATAAGAGCGCTTCCTTGGAATCTTGCCTGTTCAGTAGCGGTATCGAGTCCTGCGGGCTGCAATCTCTCTTCTCTCTTTTCTCTCTCTCTCTCTATATATATATATATATAATATATATATATATATATATTATATTTTATATATATATATATATTTTAAAATATATAAAATATATATATATATATATATATCAAAACTTTATATTATAAATAGTATACAGTACCGACAATTTGATGAGTATGATGAATATTCTTAAAGTCTTGCTCTCTCCAGCACGACCCGAGATAAAAACAGTACGACCCATCCATCAACACACGAAAGGTAGTTACCAACCCAGAGTTGCAGGACAAACCCCCGGGGGAATGCCTCTCACAGGGGGCGATCCATCACACCGCTTTTAACTCTAATATTCCACTCTAGCTGTTGGACGGCAGGGTAACCATATTACCCCCGTGGGTGTTGGCAGCCATCAATTCCCTTTCCCAAGGAACTCAGCTGTAACCACTAGGTGGGCCGGTCACTCTGCTGACTACCTGAAAACTGACTGACTGACGTATCTAACGTCAAGAGGTTCTTACTACGCGTTTCGGTCCATTCTGGATCATCGTCATGTCACAACTGTGGTGATCTGAACAATGGTTCATGGTGGATCGAAACGTCATCAGACGGTCCCTGTAGGTTGTTAGTGTCTTTACTTCCCCGACAGAACTCCAAAATACATAACACACACACACACACACACACACACACACACGTCAGAGTCCAGTTATTGATGCTGCCATGGACCCCACCATTATGGCAGCACCATGACAACGTCTACCAGGGGTCACTTCCTCCTCCCCTGAGGAATAAATTAACAACAACCACGAGAATCACCCGCTGGTTGTCAACATAACTACGACACAGCCACGTCTCTCCAAAAGCTCCCACACGAAGCTCAATTCTACGTAAATGCTTATGATAAAAATAGAACGAGAATTGAATAGTGCGTATTATGGAGGCCTTTCGATTTTGAATATACGAAATTTACGAAAAAAAACTTCTTTATATAAGAGGAGCTCTTTGATAGAACTCAATGTAATAATAATAATAATAATAATAATAATAATAATAATAATAATAATAATAATAATAATAATAATAATATATTTATTTGCTACAAGTACATATACAAGGTATACAGTCCTAGCTGACATCAATAACATACTACTATATAGAAAGCCCCTTGTTATGCAGAGCATTTCGGGCAAATTAGGTCAGTTTTGTTCCAGGATGCGACCCACACCAGTCGGCTAACACCTAGGTACCCATTTTACTGATGCGGAACATAAACAACCGGTGTAAAGAAACACAAGTGTCAACGCTGGGGCCACATCGCCAGGAAATGCCCATCTAAGTCACACTGGTGTGCAGTGTGTGCCAATGCTCATCCTTCTGAACGGTGTTATGCTATGATCAAACAGCAACAGACTGTTGCTAAACAATGTATTAATTGTAAGACCTCAGGAGTCACAGCAGCTCATGCTGACTGCAGTGTGAGGGCTGATCGCATCACAGCCAACCGCACTTCACCCTGTACCCCTCATAATGGCCCCCCAGGACTACCAGGTACCTCGGGTCTGAATACTGGCTCATGCCTGCCCTCAGACAATGGGGTTGAGCACCTCACCTGGGGAGCACGTCAACGACTTCAAGGGTGATGGACTGATTACATCGTCTTCACATCTCTACTGTTCCTGCCTACTTTCTGTATTCGACTGAAGAAGCCTACTGTGTAGGCGAAACGTTTCGGAATAAAGTTGCCTAACTGTTGCCTTTGTGTCTTACCTACCAACCTGTCGGTATTTTATACCATTTTGATGTTCAGACCTCCATCACGTCGGCTGTCAATACCAGCCTAGCTGAGTCAGCTGACAGTCAGCCAAGGAGCTCAGCTGACCGGGACTTCACGTCTCCAGATGTTCCGAGTCTTGCTCCTGTGGTATACAACCTGATGTCGCGCATAAAAGTACTGGAAACACAACAATTTTTCCCTGAAAACAATAACTTGAAAAAACACAAGGAAAGTTTTGTAGAGTGTACCAATAACAAATTGTCCCCAATTTGTGGAAGCAAGTGTAAGGCTGCTGAACAAGGTGGTGGTGGTTGTTCTTAATTACAGTAATGACGAATATAATACTTGTGTTGATAACTGTAGTGAGCATCATAACGAAGGCTATGGTGTCAATGATGTTAGTAATAGTGATGACCTTTAAGGAAGTGGTGGTGAAGAGTGTGATGAGGGCAATGGTGTCTATAATTTTTGTAATAGTGATGAGCTTTAATTTAAGTGGTGGTGAAGAGTGTGATGGGGAGCGGTGGTGTCTATAAGGGTTAGTAATAGTGATGGGGCATAATATAAGTGGTGGTGCAGAGTGTGATGAGGTTAGTCACATAGACATTAATGTTGAAAACAATACTGTTGACAAATGTAATGAACCAATGTTGGTAGTGGCGCTGGTGATGACAGTTGTAGTGTTCCGTTGTAATGTTATTGGAGGAGGGAATGTGAGTGGTGGTGTCACCTATCATACATTCACACATTAAACAGCGTCTTGCTCTGAGTTTACGAAGACTCCCACGAGGCCTTACAACTGGAGGTGCATTACAAAATCATGGACAAGGGTAGCATGTTGACATTGATAAGGTCTGCTATTTATATGAACAATTTTTCATTATGCTGAGAAACTCGGCAAGATCCCAGGACTACTATAATGGATCAAAACTCGTATAAATTTCTATATTAAGCTGGAACATTGCATCACTTAGAAAAGACTTCCTGACCTTCATCATAAAGTACCACCAAACCCCATTGATGTTGTGTGTCTACAAGGTGCAGAGTCCCTAAAAAATCCCAACCCTCTAAATTCCCATATTTTTTGGGCTAAAAACTCAATTCTACTAACTCTTGTTTTTCTATATTTTTAAAAATCACTTCCCATCAACTTCTTGCACACAAGAAACAGAGGGGCTACAATATCACGGTGTTAGGATTTATATAGGGAACTCTGCTCTCAACATATTTAACTTGTATGCTCCTGCTGATAAATTTAATTACTTGGAGCCCCCAAACTTGTGCTCATTCTGAGCCTACTCTTTTTATTGGCGATTACAATGCGGGGACACAAAAGCATTGGAAACTCACAGTTTGGTAATCGTAATGGCAATCAAAACTGTTGTCACTCTTAAACAGTCATGATAATGTCCAAATTGTAGGTGACCTTAAACCCCACAACATATCTATGGAGGCGTCCTTGATCTGTGCCTGGGCTTAACTTATTTCTGCCAGCTGGGGAGTCTTCCATTGTAACAGATATAGCGTCTGATCATTTCCCTAGGCTAACCTCACTAGATTTTGGGTTAATTTACTTTCCTTCCTGGTGGGATATTCAAACGGAAACGTTTTAAATGTTCCCACGATCAGCATGATGACTTTGTTCCCACATGTGATGACTGGTATAATTCCTATGGTGTTCCTCTGTAGAGACCTTTAACAATGATCTTGTGAGCGTATTCAGAAACTACTTAGAGCCGCCACTGAAACCTCTTGGTACTCTAAACCAACAAACTTCCATAATAATCATACCTCCTTCAAAAAACCATACTTATTACAATGATTCTAAACTTCGTACACTGAAACGTACTGCTCGCGGGACTAGGCCTAGCCTATAGAAACATCGTACCCTGGAATGCTGAGGCTCTTCCAAACTGCCCTTGCTGCTGCCAGAGAGCGTATTGACAGAGCTGCGGAAAAACCGACTGGGAAAAATTTGTAAAACGGTCTTAATGCTCACACCCCACTTAGCCGGGCATGGAGGGACATAAACAGAATTAAGGGTAACCGAACTGGGCAGATCGCGCACCCTCATCCCTTGCATAGGGCGAATGAGTTAGTCAGTGCTTGGGCTGCTAATCTAGCTATGACAATCTCCCCGTACCACACAGGCAAAATTAAATGACAAATATGATGCAAGGGAGAGACTTGTTTGCTTTATGCTCAGTAAGGCGATGATTGCAACATTCCTTTCACTAATTATGAACTTGATGCAGCGCTAACTAAGGGCAACTCCACGTCGCCTGGTGAGGATGGTATTACTTAAAAACATACTCAGATTGCTGTGTCAAAGTACCAGGTAATCCATTACTTGAATTATATAACATGAGTATGTAACTGGGGAGCCCCCTCAATCTTGGACCAACAGCCTCATCATTCCAATTCCTAACCCCAATTAACAAAATGGCATTTCGCCCAATATCTCTTCTAGCTGCTTGTGTAAACATTTGAGAGAATGATTCTTCATCGTCTCATGTACAAAATCAAACAATTTTTGTCTCCCGGTTACATGGTTTCATGCATGGAAGGAGCGTGCATCATTGCTAGCCACCTTTCTCACTCTGCACATGACAGCTCATTACACTACCTTCCTTGACCTTAAACCCGCTTTCGATGTAGCCAACCGACATGTAATAATTGGGAAAACTTGCCAGAATGGATGTTGGAGGATGGCTTCTCCGCTGGATTAAAGGCTACCTGTCCAACAGAAAATCGTCTGTGTTGTTCCAGGGACATAGAAGTGTAACTAAAGACTTTGAATTAGGAACCCCACAGGGAGGTGTGCTCAGTCCCACACTGTTCAATATTCTAATTAATGCATTATTTAAATTTGCTATGCTAGTCAGCCCCAAAATTATGTGATTAGTTTTGCTGATGATATAATGATTCACACCACCGGATTCTCCAACACCCAAAACATTCTTAATCATGTACTAGCCTCGTGTCAGGCCCGGGGGTTGATAATCTTTACTGAAAAAAAAAACAAAGATACTCAATAGGCGTTCCTCCTCGACAGAGAGGCACATTTTCGTCAGATCCAATTGCATGATGGGTCTCTTCTAGAATATGAAAGCAGTTACAGGTATCTAGGCTTTGAGGTTCCACTACTTGGACCTGTTGTAACAAGACTTTGTCGCCAATACAAAAAAACGACTAAGAGCACTTAGAGTTGTGGCAGGGCTTCACCCCAGGTATGGTGCTAATGTTAAAATTGTGAAAATGATGTTTCTTGCTTATATTAGATCATTGGTTGATTATGCTGCGCCACTACTTGCTCTTGTGTCTGACTGGAAAACTTGGAGGGCTGGAAAAACTGCAGAAAGAAGCAAAGAGGATCATCTAGGATGCCCTCGTACTGCCAAAATTTTAAAATTTCAAAAAGAACTTGATATTCCAAGCATCAGAGATCGTGTTACTGAAAGAAATATCCTAATTGGGGTTAATTGCTCAGGCAAGCTCATTAAAACCCTGCACAGAAGCCCCAAACTTTCCTCAGCACTGGGTGAACACTCCCCAGATGGATCGAGAGACTGGAACCGACCTCCCCATGAATCAGATACATGATCTATGTCAAGTAAGGCAACAGCGGCACTTCTCCGCTCCATGGGAAATTTTTCCCCTTCCAAACTACCATTCCTCCATTTACCCCCAAACTACTTCTTAAATCACAACCAAAACTTCGCCTTGAAGCCAAACATGAGGCCTTAAGCTGTATTGAAACTTAGTCACACAGCACACACTCTCGCAAATATTTACGTTGATGGTTCTGTTCAATCCCCTGGTGCAGCTGGTAGTGCTGCTGTTTTTCGTACAGAGTGATGGCTCTGTTAAAGAAATTGGAGCACGCATCAATAATTGGGCCTTACCCCTTTAGACAGAACTGTTTGCCATACTCCCTTTCACTGAAATGATCTATGTATCAAAGATTGACAGTTTAATTGTAATGATCTCTGTCTTTCCCTAAATGCTCTCAACTCATTTTAAACATAAACTGTGGCATGCTTGTGTCAGAAGCCAGACACAGGTATGGTTTGGATTGTGGACAGTGGAGTCAGAGTGCACATGCTGTGGATTCCATCTCACATTGTCTTCAGATGCATGATAGAACTGATAAATTGGCTAAGCTGTATGCTTTTAAAGAGGGAGTAGATTACAATCTTGGCTTGTCAGGTAGTAGTTTGAGAACAATAATACGAAAAGAACTTTAGCTGATTTTATGGACTTTAAAGGGTCAGGGAGATTGACACCAGTGAGTCCATCTATCATCAAATTTTATCATGCAGGGGGCCACATGTCTATGGTGCATCCAACAAAATAAGCAGACTCTTGGATGTCACTACCGCCCGGCTCCGGCTGGGTTACAAGTACTTTGGCAGGTTAAATCACCACCCCCAGATGTAGACCCAAACGAAATGTAAACTTTGCCAGATGGATTATTGTCACAACCTGCGTCATTATGTACTGGAGGGGCGATAAAATTAATGAATTTAGAAACAACTCACTCAGAAGTGTTCAAGAAATGGCTAAGTTTTTATCCACAGTGGTATATTTCAGACCATTCTGGAGAAATACCCTGACTTTGTAGCTGTAAATAAAGCATTACCCAAAATGTGCATGGGGTGTGTGTGTGTGTGTGTGTGTTGTGTGTGTGTGTGTGGTGTGTGTGTGTGTTTTGTGTGTGTGTGTGTGTTGGTGTTTGTGTGTATGTATATGAGTGTGTGAGTGTGTGTGTGTGTGTGTGTGTGTTGGTGTGTGTGTGTGTGTGTGTGTGTGTGTGAGTATGAGTGTGTGGTGTATGAGTGTGTGTGTGTTATGAGTGTGTGTGCGTGTGTGTGTATGAGTTTGTGTATGTGTGTTGTGTGTGTGTGTGTGTGTGTGTGTGTGTGTGTGTTTATGTGGGGTGTGTGTATGAATTTGTATGTGTGTGTGTGTGTGTGTGTGAAAAGAGAGAGACTCAGCAATCAAAAATTTGCCCAATAACTCACTACAGTTGTGACCGGGTGTGGAAGTTGAATTGCTCATTACTCTAAAAATTTTTTCATGATTGCAGCCATGTATAAACGTAAGTAACCATTCTTACAGTATTCATTACCTTTGTAACTTGTGAGTTCATTACCTTTGTA
Source organism: Cherax quadricarinatus (assembly GCF_026875155.1). Classification (NCBI taxonomy): domain Eukaryota; kingdom Metazoa; phylum Arthropoda; class Malacostraca; order Decapoda; family Parastacidae; genus Cherax; species Cherax quadricarinatus. Next base: position 69,453,186 of record NC_069409.1, read on the forward strand.
ACTTGTGAGTTCATTACCTTGTACCTAGTTCAGCCATCAAAACTTTGGAGCCCGGTCCCTGGACCCATTGTGTACCTCTGTAATCTGTAAATACCTTTGTAACTTGTCATGATTGTGACTAGACCTACGTGGAGTTCATTACCTTTGTAAATTGTGAGTTCATTACCTTTGTAAATTGTGAATTCATTACCTCTGTAACTTGCTCAGCTATCAAAACTTTGAGGCCCAGTCCCTGGACCCATTATGTACCTCTGTAATCTTTTGACTACCGCCCACAGGATGGGTATGGGGTGCATAATAAACATATTAAACTAAAACAATGTTTCTACCCTCGCTGGGAATCGAGCCCAGACACTCGCCGTGTGAAGCGAGAGCTTTATTCACCAGTCCATGGGGCACCGAAAAGTTAATGAATAAGACACATGTGTAACACCTAGGTATGTCTTCACAGTAAGGATACCCGGGTGTTGCATGTGGGTGATGTGCCTTGCTCATCCACCCGCGCATTGACAATGGGTGAGTGAACAATATTCGCCCCAATCAATATGGTTGACCCATAGCTCCTTGGTAAAGTGTTCGGCTCTCACTCCATAAATGTATGCCAGATTTCCGACATTACCCTAACTCCGATAGCTTTCGAAAAAGCCATTGACAACATGCCTATGCACTCAGCCCCGGGCCCAGACTCGTGGAACTCTGTTTTCATTAAGAACTGCAAGAAACCCCTCTCGCGTGCCCTAAGTACACTATGGAGGAGGAGCTTGGACATGGGTGAAATTCCACAGTCACTTAAAACAACGGATATAGCCCCACTCCATAAAGGTGGCAGCAAAGCATTAGCTAAGAACTATAGACCAATAGCTCTGACGTCCCACATCATAAAAATCTTTGAAAGAGTGCTAAGAAGCAGGATTGCAAATCACCTGGATTCCCAAAATCTGCACAATCCAGGGCAACATGGGTTCAGGGAAGGTCGCTCCTGCCTCTCACAAAATATGGATCACTATGACTGGCCTTGGAAAGCACTGGAAAGAAAATCAGAATGCAGATGTATTATTTCACAGACTTTGCAAAAGCATTTGACAAATGCGATCATGGGCGTAATAGCCCCTAAAATACGTGCTAAAGGAATAACTGGGAAAGTGGGGAGATGGATTTTTCAACTTTCCTAACAAATCGAACACAAAGAGTAGTGGTCAAAAGAGGGTTAAATCGGAGGCTGCCATAGTGAAGAGCTCTGTTCCACAAGGGGACAGTACTCGCCCATCTTATTCCTTATCCTCAATCAGACATAAAACAGAGATTACACCACAGCACCGTATCATTTTTTGCGGATGATACTAGGATCTGCATGAGGCTGTCATCTGCTGAGGACGCGGTTAACCTCCAAGAAAATATAAAAAAAAGTTTTCCCGGGGGCAACGGTAAACAATATGTGTTCAAGGGACAAATTCCAACTACTCCGTTATGGAAAACTGGAGGAGATAATAACTAGAAAAAGAGTTTTACTACTGACTCCGGCCATTTCAATAGAGCGGAAAATAATGTAAGGGACCTGGGAGTAGTAATATCTGAGGATCTCACTTTCAAGGATCACAACAGTCCCCACGATGCACGTGCAAAGAAAATGATTGGATGAATAATGAGAATTTTCAAAAGGGAGAGATGCCAAGCCCATGATGATCCTTTTCAAATCACTTGTTCTTCTAGGCTGGAATACTGCTGTACATTAAACATCTCCATTCAAGCAGGTGAAATCGCAGATCTAGAGAGTGTACAGAGTCCTTTACTGCACGTATAAGTTCTGTCAAGCACCTTAATACTGGGAAACGCTTGGAAGCACTTGACTTGTACTCGTTGGAACGCAGGAGGGAGAGATATATCATAATATACACTTGGAAAATCTTGGAAGGAATGGTCCCAAATCTGCACACAAAAAATCACTCCCTACGAAATTTAAAAGACTGGGCAGGCGATTGCAAAATGCCCCAATAAAAAAATAGGGGCGCCATTGGTACACTAAGGGAAAACACCATAAGTGCCCGGGGCCCAAAACTGTTTAACAGCCCCCCATCAAGCATTAGGGGAATTTGCCAATAAACCCCTGGCTGCCTTCAGAGAGAGCTGGATGATATTTAAAAAGTCAGTGCGGGATCAGCGGGCTGTGGCTCGTACGTTGGACTGCGTGCGGCCAGCAGTAACACCCTAGTGATCAGGCCCTGATCCATCGGGAGGCCTGGTCATGGACGGGCCGCGGGGGCGTTGATCCCCGGAATAACCTCCAGGTAACCTCCAGGTAAGTGCCCAGTCGACTCCGGGTTGCCTAAACCCAATGATCAGTATTACCCAGCAGTAAATAGGTACGGGAGTGTGAGTCTGCTGCGCGGGCCATTTCCCCAAAGAGGAACCTAGGGGAAAGTAAGTACTTCAAGACGTCGTTAGGTTGGCCAGAGCTGCTAACTCTCCGGGGGCTAAATGGCTGTTACTAACAACATTAGTTGACACAGACTGGATCCCCGGTATAGCGTGCGGAGGATCGAGCCTACACCAAACATTGCGCTAAATGATCCAAAAGGGTTTAAAGCTTCATGAATTTCGGTTACCATTCAGGGGTTTAAATAACCTTGAAATGGTGAAAGGGCAGCAGAGGGTAGCACAGAGTAGCAGGAAGTAGCAGAGAGCAGCAGGGTGGTAGCAGAGGGCAACAGAGGGGTAGCATAGAGTTGCAGAGGGTAGCACAAAGTAGCAGAGGGTAGAGAGAGTAGCAGTTTGGTAAAAGAAGGTAGCAGAAGCCAGCAGCGGGCACCCGATAGTAGCAGAGGCACCAGAGGGCTGCCCTCAGTGATTGGCCAACATTTTCTATCGATCACCCAAATTGTTATATGTGTAACAAGGACATTTCAAGCAACATAGAACAAGCAACATGCCGGAACATACTGTGACTGCCACACATTTTCCGCAGTTTAAGAAATAATGTGATCACATAATTCATTAAATCTTTGATTTGTTGTCGTTGCCACTCTTTGCAGCTGGTTTTCTGTGCTCTGTACAGCTGGTGTCTGTGCTCTGTACAGCTGGGGTCTGTGCTCTGTACAGCTAGTGTCTGTGCTCTGTACAGCTGGTGTCTGTGCTCTTTTACAGCTGGTGGGCTGTGCTCTGTACATCTGGGGTCGGTGCTCTGTATTGTGGCACCCGTGAGTATGGCCCACTGGGGAGGAAGACTATTAAAAGCAGCTACGCCCCCTATCTAGTAAAATATAGGGGGGTATACCACTCTCTAGGTGTCAAGATATATGGGGTAGATCCTGCCCTTAGTCGTGGGGATAATGGGGGCACCTTCTCTAGGTCGTCGACATAAAATTGAAAGTATCATCCACTCCCTAGGGTCGAGAATATGGGGCGACCTTTCCTAAGTCGTGGAGATATATGGGGGTGCACCCATGTCATAGTCGTGGAGTATATGGGGGGCAGCATCCCCCCCAAAGGTGGAGATTTACTGGGGGCAGCATCCATCCCCGAAGTCGGGGGTATCGGGCGGCAGCACCCATCCCCCCGGCCAGTCCCGGGGCGGGTGTTGGTACCTTACACCGCCTTTTTATCATCTGAAGTTCTGGTGAGAAAAATTAATACTCTGTAAAGGGGGGCCGGCGGAGAAAATTTTGTTAAGGGGGCGGCCCCTGGGGCGAGATCGCGTGTCTGAAAAATCTCCCCGGGGGGCGGGGGAAAAATCACCCAGGCGCTTAAATGTGAGGGCGTGCGAGGGCTAAACCGTTTGTTTTTTGCGTCGTGTGTTTTGCGAGAAGCCCACTATCGATGGGTAAAGATACATTTTTCCTTGGTTTGCATTCAAGCTGAGCCTTTGCAATTCAGCAATCAGGTGGGAGCCTGATGTCATGACACACGAAACAAGCCTCCCACCCCAGCCGGAAATTTAAAAACCAACTAGCAGGAAAAAAAAAAATAAAATAACATGGTGGAAAAATTCACAATAACCGCCATAGAAGGGAAAAAACTGTGGAGATGTTTTTGCCCGCATATAATTAAGACACTTGTACTTCCCTAAATGCTGGGGCATTTAAAAACATTAATTTTTTAAAGGGTTTCCCCAGTTCGCAAACAGTATTCGTACGTTAGGTTTAAATTTTTTTTATTGCATTATCACAAAAAATGGAATTGCCAGCCATTTGTGGACGTACTCTCCCCCGCCTCGCCTGCCAGCACACTGTTGTCCAGCTGTAATCAAACACTCGCCCCCCACCATTAATTTGCTCCGCGGTTTTAAAAGCGTTTGTCAGGTGGCGTGAGTACTGGGTGCTGTTTATGTAACTGTGATCTTCAAGTATTGCAACCGCAGGGAAGAGGAAAGAACCGGGCTTCTGCACAGGATGGGTTGGTGAGTTAGTAGTTCTTGGTGATATTTGCATTTCTGGATGGAAGGTGATGCCGCAAAGGCAGAGCTCGAAACAAATCGGCTATTATTCAAAATATGTTTCCTGGTCTTGGACCGGGCCGCGGGGGCGTTGATCCCCGGAATAACCTCCAGGTAACCTCCAGGTAACCTAACCTTATTTGAGATCAACGCTGGACACAAGGAAGGAGGGAGGTGGGAAGGAGCGATGAAAAGATGCGTAGGAGAGGGAGGGTCTACCTGGAGTGTGCCTGGAGGGTATTCCGGGGATCAACGCCCCCCGCGGCCCTGTCCTTGACCAGGCCTCCTGGTGGATCAGGGCTTGATCAACGAGACTATTATTGCTGGCCGCACGTAGTCAAACGTACGAACCACTGCCCGACTGATCCGGCACCGACTTTAGGTATCTGTCCAGCTCCCTCTTGAAGACAACCAGGGGTCCATTGGTAA
>NC_069409.1:69468043-69488043 GCF_026875155.1 Cherax quadricarinatus
CCATCATGGCAGCCTCGCCTTCTCCATCCCCCCACCATCATGGCAGCCTCGCCTCCTCCATCCCCCCACCATCATGGCAGCCTCGCCTCCTCCATCCCTCCACCATCATGGCAGCATCGCCTCCTCCATCCCTCCACCATCATGGCTGCCTCGCCTCCTCCATCCCCCCACCATCATGGCAGCCTCGCCTCCTCCATCCCTCCACCATCATGGCTGCCTCGCCTCCTCCATCCCTCCACCATCATGGCTGCCTCGCCTCCTCCATCCCCCCACCATCATGGCTGCCTCGCCTCCTCCATCCCTCCACCATCATGGCTGCCTCGCCTCCTCCATCCCTCCATCATCATGGCTGCCTCGCCTCCTCCATCCCTCCACCATCATGGCTGCCTCGCCTTCTCCATCCCCCCACCATCATGGCAGCCTCGCCTTCTCAATCCCCCCACCATCATGGCAGCCTCGCCTCCTCCATCCCTCCACCATCATGGCTGCCTCGCCTCCTCCATCCCCCCACCATCATGGCAGCCTCGCCTCCTCCATCCCTCCACCATCATGGCAGCATCGCCTCCTCCATCCCTCCACCATCATGGCTGCCTCGCCTCCTCCATCCCCCCACCATCATGGCTGCCTCGCCTCCTCCATCCCTCCACCATCATGGCTGCCTCGCCCACTCCATCCCTCCACCATCATGGCTGCCTCGCCTCCTCCATCCCTCCATCATCATGGCTGCCTCGCCTCCTCCATCCCTCCACCATCATGGCTGCCTCGCCTCCTCCATCCCCCCACCATCATAGCAGCCTCGCCTCCTCCATCCCTCCACCATCATGGCAGCATCGCCTCCTCCATCCCTCCACCATCATGGCTGCCTCGCCTCCTCCATCCCTCCACCATCATGGCTGCCTCGCCTCCTCCATCCCTCCACCATCATGGCTGCCTCGCCTCCTCCATCCCTCCACCATTATGGCTGCCTCGCCTCCTCCATCCCTCCACCATCATGGCTGCCTCGCCTCCTCCATCCCTCCACCATCATGGCTGCCTCGCCTCCTCTATCCCTCCACCATCATGGCTGCCTCGCCTCCTCCATCCCTCCACCATCATGGCTGCCTCGCCTCCTCCATCCCCCCACCATCATGGCAGCCTCGCCTCCTCCATCCCTCCACCATCATGGCAGCCTCGCCTCCTCCATCCCTCCCATCATGGCTGCCTCGCCTCCTCCATCCCTTCACCATCATGGCTGCCTCGCCTCCTCCATCCCTCCACCATCATGGCAGCCTCGCCTCCTCCATCCCTCCACCATCATGGCTGCCTCGCCTCCTCCATCCCTCCACCATCATGGCTGCCTCGCCTCCTCCATCCCTCCACCATCATGGCTGCCTCGCCTCCTCCATCCCTCCACCATCATGGCTGCCTCGCCTCTTCCATCCCTCCACCATCATGGCTGCCTCGCCTCCTCCATCCCTCCACCATCATGGCTGCCTCGCCTCCTCCATCCCCCCACCATCATGGCAGCCTCGCCTCCTCCATCCCCCCACCATCATGGCAGCCTCGCCTCCTTCATCCCTCCACGATCATGGCTGCCTCGCCTAATCCATCCCTCCACCATCATGGCTGCCTCGCCTCCTCCATCCCTCCACCACCATGGCTGCCTCGCCTCCTCCATCCCTCCACCATCATGGCAGCCTCGCCTCCTCCATCCCTACACCATCATGGCTGCCTCGCCTCCTCCATCCCTCCACCATCATGGCTGCCTCGCCTCCTCCATCCCTCCACCATCATGGCAGCCTCGCCTCCTCCATCCCTCCACCTTCATGGCAGCCTCGCCTCCTCCATCCCTCCACCATCATGGCTGCCTCGCCCACTCCATCCCTCCACCATCATGGCTGCCTCGCCTCTTCCATCCCTCCACCATCATGGCTGCCTCGCCTCCTCCATCCCTCCACCATCATGGCAGCCTCGCCTCCTCCATCCCTCCACCATCATGGCTGCCTCGCCCACTCCATCCCTCCACCATCATGGCTGCCTCGCCTCTTCCATCCCTCCACCATCATGGCAGCCTCGCCTCCTCCATCCCTCCACCATCATGGCTGCATCGCCTCCTCCATCCCCCCACCATCATGGCAGCCTCGCCTCCTCCATCCCTCCACCACCATGGCTGCCTCGCCTCCTCCATCCCTCCACCATCATGGCTGCCTCGCCTCTTCCATCCCTCCACCATCATGGCTGCCTCGCCTCCTCCATCCCTCCACCATCATGACTGCCTCGCCTCCTCCATCCCTCAACCATCATGGCAGCCTCGCCTCCTCCATCCCTCCACCATCATGGCAGCCTCGCCTCCTCCATCCCTCCACCATCATGGCAGCCTCGCCTCCTCCATCCCTCCACCATCATGGCAGCCTCGCCTCCTCCATCCCTCCACCATCATGGCTGCCTCACCTACTCCATCCCTCCACCATCATGGCAGCCTCGCCTTCTCCATCCCTCCACCATCATGGCTGCCTCGCCTCCTCCATCCCTCCACCATCATGGCTGCCTCGCCTCCTCCATCCCTCCACCATCATGGCAGCCTCGCCTCCTCCATCCCTCCACCATCATGGCTGCCTCACCTACTCCATCCCTCCACCATCATGGCTGCCTCGCTTCCTCCATCCCTCCACCATCATGGCTGCCTCGCCTCCTCCATCCCTCCACCACCATGGCTGCCTCGCCTCCTCCATCCCTTCACCATCATGGGAGCCTCGCCTCCTCCATAACTCCACCATCATGGCTGCCTCGCCTCCTCCATCCCTCCACCATCATGGCAGCCTCGCCTCCTCCATCCCTCCACCATCATGGCTGCCTCGCCTCCTCCATCCCTCCACCATCATGGCAGCCTCGCCTCCTCCATCCCTTCACCGTCATGGCAGCCTCGCCTCCTCCATCCCTCCACCATCATGGCTGCCTCGCCTCTTCCATCCCTCCACCATCATGGCTGCCTCGCCTCCTCCATCCCTCCACCGTCATGGCAGTCTCGCTTCCTCCATCCCTCCACCATCATGGCAGCCTCGCCTCCTCCATCCCTCCACCATCATGGCTACCTCGCCTCCTCCATCCCTCCACCATCATGGCAGCCTCGCCTCCTCCATCCCTCCACCATCATGGCAGCCTCGCCTCCTCCATCCTTCCACCATCATGGCGGCCTCGCCTCCTCCATCCCTCCACCATCATGGCTGCCTCGCCTCCTCCATCCCTCCACCATCATGGCTGCCTCGCCTCCTCCATCCCTCCACCATCATGGCTGCCTCGCCTCCTCCATCTCTCCACCATCATGGCTGCCTCGCCTCCTCCATCCCTCCACCATCATGGCTGCCTCGCCTCCTCCATCCCTCCACCATCATGGCTGCCTCGCCTCCTCCATCCCTCCACCATCATGGCTGCCTCGCCTCCTCCATCCCTCCACCATCATGGCTGCCTCGCCTCCTCCATCCCTCCACCATCATGGCTGCCTCGCCTCCTCCATCCCTCCACCATCATGGCTGCCTCGCCTCCTCCACTTAACTTGGTGTTATGCTTCGCAAGTCTTTAAAAACCTGTGAAAACACACTTCTGCTTTTCTAACCCTTTTTTCCCAGCTGTCATCCTCAGTGTAAATGTGTGATAGAGACAGTCACGCCTCTCTGCCACCTGTGCTTCCCTCCTCCTTCACCCACCTGTTCTTCCCTCGCCCTTCAACCACCTGTGCTTCCCTCCTCCTTCAACCACCTGTTCATCCCCCTCCTCCTTCACCCACCTGTTCTTCCCTCGCCCTTCAACCACCTGTTCATCCCCCTCCTCCTTCAACCACCTGTTCATCCCCCTCCTCCTTCACCCACCTGTTCTTCCCTCGCCCTTCAACCACCTGTTCATCCCCCTCCTCCTTCAACCACCTGTTCATCCCCCTCCTCCTTCACCCACCTGTTCTTTCCCTCGCCCTTCAACCACCTGTTCATCCCCCTCCTCCTTCAACCACCTGTTCATCCCCCTCCTCCTTCACCCACCTGTTCTTCCCTCGCCCTTCAACCACCTGTTCATCCCCCTCCTCCTTCAACCACCTGTTCATCCCCCTCCTCCTTCACCCACCTGTTCTTCCCTCGCCCTTCAACCACCTGTTCTTCCATGTTACCGTTTTATTCCATTACGTATTATCTTGATAAATGGTTCAGAGAACCGACAAGTTCACAAATTAAACACATGTGCAACACTTAGGTATCTTTATTGTGTGAAGGTTGTCCCACACAGTGGCTTCATCAGTCCAGTACAAAGAAGACTGGTGAAGATCAGAGTTTGAGGTAATCAGTCCCTCAGCCTGATCTTCGCTCTTCTTTATTTTGGACTGATGAAGCCACTGTGAGGCGAAACGTTCGCACAACAGAGACACCCAAGTGTTGCGTATGTGTCTAATTTATCAACGTAATATCATAGGAACAACCTTGATACATCAACTTCGCCAGAAATTGTATATTAACTCGTGGCTTATATATTCCACTGGTTTGAGGTATTTTTTTTTTCTGACTTGTTTTATGTTCATTCTTAAGGGTGGTGACGGTGTTTTATTCGTCAGGAAACATGAAAGTGTCTACTGACGAGATTTTATTTTTTTGAGATGAAAATCTGTTCACTGGTCAAGCAATCATTGTATTAACAATGGTTAGTACCAGCGGTTGGTATCAGTGGTACCAGTTGTTGGTATCAGTGGTACCTGTGGTTGGTATCAGTGGTGCCAGTGGTTGGTATCAGTGGTGCCAGTGGTTGTTATCAGTGGTACAAGTGGTTGGTATCAGTGGAGCCAGTGGTTAGTATCAATGGTACCAGTGGTTAGTATTAGTGTTACCAGTGATTAGTATCAGTGACTGAACAAGAATTTTGGTACCAGTGGTTGGTAATAGTGACTGAACAACCACAGCGCTACCAGTGGTTGATATCGGTGATACCAGTAGTTGGTATCAGTGATTGAACAACTACTGTGGTACCAGTAGTTGGTATCAGTGGTACCAGTGGTTTGTGTCAGTGACTGAACAACTGAGAGACTGACCATCTTGTCTCATGGCTGAGAGACTGAACATCTTGTGTCATGGCTGAGAGACTGACCATCTTGTGCCATGGCTGAGAGACTGACCATCTTGTGTCATGGCTGAGAGACTGACCATCTTGTGCCATGGCTGAGAGACTGACCATCTTGTGTCATGGCTGAGAGACTGAACATCTTGTGCCATGGCTGAGAGACTGACCATCTTGTGTCATGGCTGAGAGACTGAACATCTTGTGCCATGGCTGAGAGACTGACCATCTTGTGCCATGGCTGAGAGACTGACCATCTTGTGTCATGGCTGAGAGACTGAACATCTTGTGTCATGGCTGAGAGACTGAACATCTTTTGCCATGGCTGAGAGACTGACCATCTTGTGTCATGGCTGAGAGACTGAACATCTTGTGTCATGGCTGAGAGACTGACCATCTTGTGTCATGGCTGAGAGACTGAACATCTTGTGTCATGGCTGAGAGACTGACCATCTTGTGCCATGGCTGAGAGACTGACCATCTTGTGCCATGGCTGAGAGACTGACCATCTTGTGTCATGGCTGAGAGACTGACCATCTTGTGCCATGGCTGAGAGACTGACCATCTTGTGTCATGGCTGAGAGACTGAACATCTTGTGTCATGGCTGAGAGACTGACCATCTTGTGTCATGGCTGAGAGACTGAACATCTTGTGCCATGGCTGAGAGACTGACCATCTTGTGTCATGGCTGAGAGACTGACCATCTTGTGTCATGGCTGAGAGACTGACCATCTTGTGCCATGGCTGAGAGACTGACCATCTTGTGTCATGGCTGAGAGACTGAACATCTTGTGCCATGGCTGAGAGACTGAACATCTTGTGTCATGGCTGAGAGACTGACCATCTTGTGTCATGGCTGAGAGACTGACCATCTTGTGTCATGGCTGAGAGACTGAACATCTTGTGTCATGGCTGAGAGACTGAACATCTTGTGTCATGGCTGAGAGACTGACCATCTTGTGCCATGGCTGAGAGACTGACCATCTTGTGTCATGGCTGAGAGACTGAACATCTTGTGCCATGGCTGAGAGACTGAACATCTTGTGTCATGGCTGAGAGACTGACCATCTTGTGTCATGGCTGAGAGACTGACCATCTTGTGTCATGGCTGAGAGACTGAACATCTTGTGTCATGGCTGAGAGACTGAACATCTTGTGTCATGGCTGAGAGACTGACCATCTTGTGCCATGGCTGAGAGACTGACCATCTTGTGCCATGGCTGAGAGACTGACCATCTTGTGTCATGGCTGAGAGACTGACCATCTTGTGTCATGGCTGAGAGACTGACCATCTTGTGCCATGGCTGAGAGACTGACCATCTTGTGCCATGGCTGAGAGACGGACCATCTTGTGTCATGGCTGAGAGACTGACCATCTTGTGCCATGGCTGAGAGACTGAACATCTTGTGTCATGGCTGAGAGACTGAACATCTTGTGCCATGGCTGAGAGACTGAACATCTTGTGTCATGGCTGAGAGACTGAACATCTTGTGCCATGGCTGAGAGACTGAACATCTTGTGCCATGGCTGAGAGACTGAACATCTTGTGTCATGGCTGAGAGACTGAACATCTTGTGTCATGGCTGAGAGACTGAACATCTTGTGTCATGGCTGAGAGACTGAACATCTTGTGCCATGGCTGAGAGACTGAACATCTTGTGTCATGGCTGAGAGACTGAACATCTTGTGCCATGGCTGAGAGACTGAACATCTTGTGTCATGGCTGAGAGACTGAACATCTTGTGCCATGGCTGAGAGACTGAACATCTTGTGTCATGGCTGAGAGACTGAACATCTTGTGCCATGGCTGAGAGACTGAACATCTTGTGTCATGGCTGAGAGACTGACCATCTTGTGCCATGGCTGAGAGACTGACCATCTTGTGCCATGGCTGAGAGACTGACCATCTTGTGTCATGGCTGAGAGACTGACCATCTTGTGCCATGGCTGAGAGACTGACCATCTTGTGCCATGGCTGAGAGACTGACCATCTTGTGCCATGGCTGAGAGACTGACCATCTTGTGCCATGGCTGAGAGACTGACCATCTTGTGCCATGGCTGAGAGACTGACCATCTTGTGCCATGGCTGAGAGACTGACCATCTTGTGTCATGGCTGAGAGACTGACCATCTTGTGTCATGGCTGAGAGACTGACCATCTTGTGTCATGGCTGAGAGACTGACCATCTTGTGTCATGGCTGAGAGACTGAACATCTTGTGCCATGGCTGAGAGACTGACCATCTTGTGTCATGGCTGAGAGACTGACCATCTTGTGTCATGGCTGAGAGACTGACAATCTTGTGCCATGGCTGAGAGACTGACCATCTTGTGCCATGGCTGAGAGACTGACCATCTTGTGCCATGGCTGAGAGACTGAACATCTTGTGCCATGGCTGAGAGACTGAACATCTTGTGTCATGGCTGAGAGACTGAACATCTTGTGCCATGGCTGAGAGACTGACCATCTTGTGTCATGGCTGAGAGACTGACCATCTTGTGCCATGGCTGAGAGACTGACCATCTTGTGTCATGGCTGAGAGATTGACTATCTTGTCTCATGGCTGAGAGACTGACTATCTTGTCTCATGGCTGAGAGACTGACTATCTTGTCTCATGGCTGAGAGACTGAGTATATTGTATCATGGCTGAGAGACTGACTATCTTGTGTCATGGATGAGAGACTGACCATCTTGTGTCATGGCTGAGAGACTGACCATCTTGTCTCATGGCTTAGAGACTGACCATCTTTTCTCATGGCTGAGAGACTGACTATCTTGTGTCATGGCTGAGAGACTGACCATCTTGTCTCATGGCTGAGAGACTGACTATCTTTTCTCATGGCTGAGAGACTGACTATCTTGTGTCATGGCTGAGAGACTGACCATCTTGTCTCATGGCTGAGAGACTGACTATCTTGTGTCATGGCTGAGAGACTGACCATCTTGTCTCATGGCTGAGAGACTGACTATCTTGTGTCATGGCTGAGAGACTGACTATCTTGTGTCATGGCTGAGAGACTGACCATCTTGCGTCATGACTGAGAGACTGACTATCTTGTCATGGCTGAGAGGCTAACCATCTTGTGTCATGGCTGAGAGACTGACTATCTTGTGTCATGGCTGAGAGACTATCTTGTGTCATGGCTGAGAGACTGATCATCTTGTGTCATGACTGAGAGACTGACTATCTTGTGTCATGGCTGAGAGACTGACCATCTTGTGTCATGGCTGAGAGGCTGACTATCTTGAGTCATGGCTCAGAGACTGACTATCTTGTGTCATGGCTGAGAGACTGACTATCTTGTGTCATGGCTGAGAGGCTGACTATCTTGAGTCATGGCTCAGAGACTGACTATCTTGTGTCATGGCTGAGAGACTGACCATCTTGTGTCATGGCTGAGAGGCTGACTATCTTGAGTCATGGCTCAGAGACTGACTATCTTGTGTCATGGCTGAGAGACTGACCATCTTGTGTCATGGCTGAGAGGCTGACTATCTTGAGTCATGGCTCAGAGACTGACTATCTTGTGTCATGGCTCAGAGACTGACTATCTTGCGTCATGACTCAGAGACTGACTATCTTGTATCATGGCTGATAGACTGACTATCTTGTGTCATGGCTGAGAGACTGACCATCTTTTGTCATGGCTGAGAGGCTGACCATCTTGTATCATGGCTGATAGACTGACTATCTTGTGTCATGGCTGATAGACCGAGCATCTTGTCTCATGGCTGAGAGACTGACTATCTTGCGTCATGGCTGAGAGACTGACTATCTTGTGTCATGGCTGAGAGACTGACCATCTTGTGTCATGGCTGAGAGACTGGCTATCTTGTGTCATAGCTGAGAGACTGAACATCTTGTGTCATGGCTGAGTGACTGACCATCATGTGTCATGGCTGAGAGACTGGCCATCTTGTGTCATGGCTGAGAGACTGACCATCATGTGTCATGGCTGAGAGACTGACCATCTTGTGTCATGGCTGAGAGATTGACCATCTTGTGTCATGGCTGAGAGACTGACTATCTTGTGTCATGGCTGAGAGACTGACCATCTTGTGTCATGGCTGAGAGACTGACCATCTTGTGTCATGGCTGAGAGACTGACTATCTTGTGTCATTGCTGAGAGACTGACCATCATGTGTCATGGCTGAGAGACTGACCATCTTGTGTCATGGCTGAGAGACTGACCATCATGTGTCATGGCTGAGAGACTGACCATCTTGTGTCATGGCTGAGAGACTGACTATCTTGTGTCATGGCTGAGAGACTGACTATCTTGTGTCATGGCTGAGAGACTGACCATCTTGTGTCATGGCTGAGAGACTGACCATCATGTGTCATGGCTGAGAGACTGACCATCTTGTGTCATGGCTGAGAGACTGACCATCATGTGTCATGGCTGAGAGACTGACCATCATGTGTCATGGCTGAGAGACTGACCATCTTGTGTCATGGCTGAGAGACTGACTATCTTGTGTCATGGCTGAGAGACTGACCATCATGTGTCATGGCTGAGAGACTGGCCATCTTGTGTCATGGCTGAGAGACTGACCATCATGTGTCATGGCTGAGAGACTGACCATCTTGTGTCATGGCTGAGAGATTGATCATCTTGTGATAGGGCTGAGAGACTGACTATCTTGTGCCATGGCTGAGAGACTGACCATCTTGTGTCATGGCTGAGAGACTGACTATCTTGTGCCATGGCTGAGAGACTGACCATCTTGTGTCATGGCTGAGAGACTGACCATCTTCTCTCATGGCTGAGAGACTTACCATCTTGTCTCATGGCTGAGAGGCTGACCATCTTGTATCATGGCTGATAGACTGACTATCTTGTGTCATGGCTGATAGACCGAGCATCTTGTCTCATGGCTGAGAGACTGACTATCTTGCGTCATGGCTGAGAGACTGACTATCTTGTGTCATGGCTGAGAGACTGACCATCTTGTGTCATGGCTGAGAGACTAGCCATCTTGTGCCATGGCTGAGAGACTGACCATCTTGAGTCATGGCTGAGAAACTGACTATCTTGTGTCATGGCTGAGAGACTGACTATCTTGTGTCATGGCTGAGAGACTGACTATCTTGTGTCATGGCTGAGAGACTGACTATCTTGTGTCATGGCTGAGAGACTGATCATCTTGTGTCATAGCTGAGAGACTGACTATCTTGTGTCACGGCTGAGAGACTGATCATCTTGTGTCATGGCTGAGAGACTGACTATCTTGTGTCATGGCTGAGAGACTGATCATCTTGTGTCATAGCTGAGAGACTGACTATCTTGTGTCACGGCTGAGAGACTGATCATCTTGTGTCATGGCTGAGAGACTGATCATCTTGTGTCATTGCTGAGAGACTGACCATCTTGTGTCATGGCTGAGAGACTGACTATCTTGTGTCATGGCTGAGAGACTGACTATCTTGTGTCATGGCTGAGAGACTGACTATCTTGTGTCATGGCTGAGAGACTGACTATCTTGTGTCATGGCTGAGAGACTGACCATCTTGTGTCATGGCTGAGAGACTGACTATCTTGTGTCATGGCTGAGAGACTGACCATCTTGTGTCATGGCTGAGAGACTGACTATCTTGTGCCATGGCTGAGAGACTGACCATCTTGTGTCATGGCTGAGAGACTGACTATCTTGTGTCATGGCTGAGAGACTGACCATCTTGTGTCATGGCTGAGAGACTGACTATCTTTTGTCATGGCTGAGAGACTGATCATCTTGTGTCATGGCTGAGAGACTGACTATCTTGTGTCATGGCTGAGAGACTGATCATCTTGTGTCATGGCTGAGAGACTGATCATCTTGTGTCATGGCTGAGAGATTGACCATCTTGTGTCATGGCTGAGAGAGTCACCATCTTGTCTCATGGCTGAGAGACTTACCATCTTGTCTCATGGCTGAGAGACTGACTATCTTTTCTCATGGCTGAGAGACTGACTATCTTGTCTCATGGCTGAGAGACTGACCATCTTGTGTCATGGCTGAGAGACTGACCATCTTGCCTCATGGCTGAGAGACTGACCATCTTGCCTCATGGCTGAGAGACTTACCATCTTGTCTCATGGCTGAGAGACTGACTATCTTTTCTCATGGCTGAGAGACTGACTATCTTGTCTCATGGCTGAGAGACTGACCATCTTGTCTCATGGCTGAAAAACTGACCATCTTGTCTCATGGCTGAGAGACTGACCATCTTGTGTCATGGCTGAGAGACTGACCATCTTGTGTCATGGCTGAGAGACTGACCATCTTGTGTCATGGCTGAGAGACTGACCATCTTGTGTCATGGCTGAGAGACTGACCATCTTGTGTCATGGCTGAGAGACTGACCATCTTGTGTCATGGCTGAGAGACTGACCATCTTGTGTCATGGCTGGATGCCTGACCTTCATCTGTCATCGATGAGGGACTGATCGCCTTAATGTTAACTCTCCACTTATACACTCTCCAGTATTGTAATCACCTGTATTCGACTGATGAAGAATGGTGCGCAGGCACAGTTTTTTAGACAATATAGATATCTAAGGTTGTACATGTGTATGTCTTACATTGTCGTCAACTTGGTGGTACGACATATATATATATATATATATATATATATATATATATATATATATATATATATATATATATATATATATATATATATATATATATATATATATATATATAATCACCTGGCCTATCACCTGTCCTTTGTTTCTCTTGTTTTCAGTGTTTAATTTAACCTTTCATAAGCAGCTGTCAAAAACTTCTTTTTCTTCTTAGCCAAATTCTTAGTTTCGTGCATTTTTTGTATAATAACTGTCCGATGTTTCGAACCCGAAAACATGGTGTTAATCCATGTTATTATTTCATTCCATCTGTTTTATCACTCTTACTGTTTTTTCTTCCCTTCGGTTTAACTTATTCACTTATTAGTTGGACCGCTTTGTATATTAACAAATATTCTCTATTATCTTTCATAAACATTAATACAGAGAATTTATTTTTTCTGTTGCACTACTTTTCCAGTTTCCCTTGTCGAAGCTTCCGTCTTCATGATTAACTTAGTGAACGTATTTCTGGCTCTCTTGGCCGGATTGTACGAGTGTGTGTTGTTTGGGCCGCTTTCTAAACACATTCCAATCTCTCTTCTCAGTATGGCATTCCTACATCCATTAACATTCGTTTTATTCCTTCAGCTTGTGTGGGAAATTCTACGATCTCTTCTGGAGGAGCTGGTAGCATCTCTTGTAGAGGAGCTGGTAGCGTCTCTTGTAGAGGAGCTGATACCGGCTGTTGTAGAGGAGATTGTAGCGTCTCTTGTAGAGATGGTAGCGTCTCTTGTAGAGGAGGTGGTAGCGTCTCTTGTGGTGAAAGGGATAGGACGTTTTAAGTGGAACAAGTAGGACTTTTTTTGGATATCACTGAACCTCTCCTGCAGGAATTAGTAGAGCCTCTTGTGGAGGTACTGGATGATTATCTTATGGAGGTACTGGCTGATTATCTTCTGGAGGTACTGGTTGATTATCTTCTAGAAGTACTGGTTGATTTTCTTCTGGAGGTACTGGCTGATTATCTTCTGGAGGTACTGGCTGATTATCTTCTGGAGGTACTGCTTGATTATCTTGTGGAGGTACTGGCTGATTATCTTCTGGAGGTACAGGATGACTATCTTCTGAACGTACTGGTTGATTATCTTCTGGAGGTATTGGTTGATTATCTTCTGGAGGTACTGGTTAATTCTCTTCTGGAGGAACTGATAACGGCTTCAACTGGAGGAACTTTTAGAACCTCAGCTGAAGAAACTGGTAAGGCCTTGTTGGGGAAGACAGGAACTTTCGTTCTTCCTTTGATACTTCACTAAAACAGAACTGAAGCCTGAGAGTTCATTTGTCTTCATTTCCTTCTAAGACTTGTGACTACATTTTTATTTGTTTTTGACCTGAGCCATTTTAAAATATCATTACACTCGAAGAATGAGACACTTGTGGAATCCTTGTTGAGGAAAATGATTCCTCAATAAAGATTGCGAAATGTTGCACAAGTGTCTCATTCTTCAGCGTGTCGGTTTTTGTAAACCATTTACCTCATCATTACACTCGCATGAACATTCATAACTATTTTCTTTTAGTTGCCCCTTCAACCACTGGAATGAAAATGAGCAGTTTTTTTTTTCTTTTTGCATCATTGTAAAAATGGAGTCACATTTCTGTCAATATTACACTGATAATTTTCTGGCGTTGCCAGTGGAACAAGATAACTTTTTTCTTCTAGTTTTGCAATTATTCCAGTGGATAACTATGTGCAGGTCCCTGCCGTCCGCTCATTATTGGCTCCACTTATCCAATTCATCAACAACCTGTGCACCTGACGCTCCGCCAGTCCTCTCTCGACTTACACGACCAACATGCTTTGCTGAGAGGACAAAAAAAAAAAAAAACGAGTGAAGGTTTGCCGGTTACTGACTTGTCAAGTTGGCAGTGTGTGCGTGTGTGTGTGTATGTGTGTGTGTGTGTGTATGTGTGTGTGTGTGTGTGTGTGTGTGTGTGTGTGTGTGTGTGTGCGTGTGTATTCATGAAGTTTTTTCCCTTACCTAATAATACTGTGTTTGTCTCTACCACTTCATATAACTCATTCTGCTTATTTGCCACCTGAGACCGAAAAAAAGTACTTCCTAACATCCCTGTGGCTCATCTGTCTTTAGTTTCCATCATGTCCCTCGTCCTATGACTCTCACTTCGGAAGATCTGTCCCAATTTGCTTTGATAAATACTATAACCTTTATGCCATAATCATGTCTCTGCTTGATCCTCTGTCTTCTAAAGTCGTCAGGTTCGGTTTCTTTAGAGTCAGTCCTCTCAGCTCCGGGACTAGTCTTGTTGCGAACCTCTGGACTTTTTCTACATGTGGGGCTCCATACTGGTGCTGTATACTCTATGACAGGCCTCACATATGTCATGTAGAGTACTAAAGGTTATTGAGGTTTCTGAAGGTAATTCTGAGATCAGCTATCTATGCATGTGTTAGAGATGATTAGCCATTTACGCGCACCTCTAGCGATATGTTGGGTGTGATGTTTTCCCCAAGATCTCTTGAAACTGTATACTGAGTTTGCCTCCTATGGCTCCTATGTCCCCTTGATCCTGCTACTCTTATGTCAGTCTGTTTCTATTTGCCCTATCATTTTTTTTTTTTTTTAAGATTTTGTATGTAGTAATCAAGTGCTTTCTTGTCCTTCTCTCCTCTATGGTCGTCAGGTTCAGGTCCTCCAGTCTTTTTCATTAATTAATACGTTTCTCTCAATTCTGGTACTAGTTCGACTGCAAACCTTTGGACCTTTTCGAGTTTCTTCACGTTTTTAATCAAGTGTGGGTTCCATGCTGGGGCTGCATACTCAATGACCGGCTTCACATATACTGTACACAAGGTTCTAAATTAATTTTTAATTCCAGAAATATTATTCCGAGGTTTGCCAATCTTGCATGTACCGCTATACGGTATATATCTTTTTTCTGGCTATATTCTTAGTATTGGTGAACGAGACTCTTGGGAAACACTTGGGTAGCTTTACTGTGGCAACGTTTCGCCAACCATCAGAATTATTAAACTTGTGGAGAAAAACGATGGAAGATGTGAGAGGAAGTTTGAGATAATGAGTCCCTCATCCTAGAGGTAATGTGGTCAGTCTACCAGGTGAGGCGAAGCAGTTGGAGACAGCGTCACAAGTGGGAATATTCCACTAGTGTAAGTGGTTCATGCCAGAAGATTAGGCAAGCATTGGTAGGTCATTCATATATTATACGAACAGTAGTGGTCCTAGTACTGATCTCTGTGGAACCTCATTTGTTACCTTCTCCTATTCTGATGTTTCATCCCTCACTGTTACTCTCTGCTTTCTTGCATTCAGGTGCTCCCTGACCCACTGGAGCACTCTTCCTTTTAACCTTGCCTGTGCTTCTAATTTCTGAGCTAATCACTAGTGTAGTACGGTATTATATGCTCTCCTACAGTCCAAGAAGGTGCAATCCGTCCAACCCTGTTTCGTTTTATCTCCGTGATTCTGTCGTACAACGTCACCAAATTTGTAAGACAGTACGTTGCATCCCATAATCCGTGCTGGTTCCTCTAAATCATCTTCTCTGAAAGTGTTCCACTATCCCTTTTCTCATTATCTCTATTAAAAAAAATTGAGAGTATGCAGGTTGAAGATTCTGGTCTGTAGTTCAATTCCTCTTGTATGCCCCCCCCCCTTTTTTTTTGGTATGTGTAGACCACACTTGCCTTTTATTTTCAATTTTCTAGCACATGTCCTTCCTTGGAGGACATGTTCTTTGCTATTGGGTAATACATTGGTTCTTCTCTCTCAGCACCAATGGAGAAAAATTATGTAGTCCCTTTGCTTTTTGTTATATCAATCTCATTAAGTAGTCTCTTCAGTTCTTCTATTATGCTGAAGCTTTTTAGTATTGATTGATCTGGTCTTGCAATAGTGCATTCTGGTAACTTGTAACTTACTTCTGAAAAAAGATCTCTTCGAATCTTTTCCAAAGCTCTTCGTACATTTCTCTCACTAGTTTCTGCTGCCCCTAAAACTTCTACTTCCACTGCTACTTCTACTACCAGCCTTAACTCTACCACTTCTTTTTCTTCCTCTCTTGGTCCCTTCCCTGTCCCACTCGCTTATATATACACTGGTTTCCTCTCACTCTTTCGTGTTATTGTGACTTTGTAAATGGTCCAAGTCGGACCAAAAGGTCGTCGTAAGCTTCTCTCTCCTATGTGCGGGTTATTTGTGTAATCTCTGTCGTTCTCCCATCTCCCTATAGCATCTTTATTATTAGTCCTTCACAGTTGTCGTTTTCCTCCTATGACTGTGTAATAACTTTGGTTGTGTTTTGTCCTTTGATTCTAAATTATTTTCAGACACACACGGACTGAACGTAGGAGATCAGGAACAAGAGGTCATTGACGGAAGCTGAATACACAGATGAACCACAGGAATATCACGAAATAATTCTATAGTCTGAGGGGAAGATAGGAAACGGAACTAGGTAGTTGTGGAAGCAGTGGAGGCAGATTCCACAAACAGCATCAAGAATAGGTATGGTACGATCCATGAGGCTAGGAATTTAGTCAGGAAGCCAATTTGATATTGAAAGCCGGAGACCAAGAGTCTCAACTCAACCCATCCTCAGCAAGAGCTAGATAAACACAACTACGTCCATCTAGGCGAGTATGACTCGACGGGTACAAGTAGGTGAGTACAACTCGGCGAGTACAACTAGGCGAGTACAACTAGGAGAGTACAACTAGGAGAGTACAACTAGACGAGTACAACTAGGCGAGTACAACTAAGCGAGTACAACCAGGCGAGTACAACTTAATGAATACACGGGGAAGACGAAATAAACGATCACTTTTGTGTGTGAGAGTCAGTCGTAAAAACGCCAGGATGATGAATCTGCTCACTTCAACCGCTCATCAACATCTTAAGTAGCCTAGATATTAATACATTGCTATAGGCTACGCGTAGCTCTCTGGAGTCCCGCTCAAGCGTAGTGTTGGAGCGCCACCTCGAGGAAGTGGCTGCTGGTACAACCACCTCGAAGTTATATCCTCAGGTTTTCACAGGAAAGTAGCACCTCTTCACGTTTTTACTTCGACGGAGTAATAGTAACTTCAAGTAATTGCTTCGAAGTAGCTTCGAGGTAGCCACCTCGAAGTAAATACTGTATCAAGTTCCTCTTTGATTTTATCACGGTTCTTAAAGCTCCTCCTTGATTCTAACACGATCTCATTGATTCTATCTACTACGGTTTTTTTCTCCATTCTTTCCTCCCTTACCTGAAAAATGTATGCACTTCTCTAGGAAATTTGAACTACATCGAATACAATTTTTTTGGTTCATGGCAAGTATTGCCGAAAAGGGGGTTTCTTTAATATTGTTCAGCGAATGGGGCGCTTCACCGAAAGAAGCCAGCCAGCCACCTGATGTGGGAGGGGCTTAGCCACCTAAGTGGCGGTGCTTTCATTTAGAAAAGAGAGGAGAGAGGGGGGTCGCCCACCTAAAGGAGGGGGGGCCCTTTCATAACGCATGGGGAAGCCAGCCCTAAGGGAGGGCCAATAGCTAACGTAGGTAAAAGTCAGTCGCTCTGTAAGTGGGCCCTTTCACTGAAATTGCCAAGTCTGACTCGACTCCCTAATAGTGGAGGTATGTCTCCTAGGAATATTCAGTCCCTAGGAGGCACTGTTCCAGTCACCTGGAACGAACCCCGCTCCTTTAAGAGGCGAAGTCTATCACTGGCTAGTGGAGGAACCTACACTAGAGGTGGGGGGCCTGTCCCTGACGCCAAGAAGAACCCAATGAGGAGGAAAGAATAGGAGGGAGGGGAAGGAGGGACTAAAACGATCGCCGCCCCTTGAGAGGACAAACAACTAATAGCCGGCCAGCCTCCTTAGATGAATTTTTATCTGGAATTTCCGACGAGTTTCAGCGTCCAGATGATTTTTACTTCGATAGCAACCAACCCTGGCTTTAATGAAGGTATAACCCGTCTTGGGGTGAGGTGCTCTGAAGACATTTCCTTGTGACACACTCTATTTGCTTTAATTAACTGAATTCATTTTAGAATTTGGAGCATCTGAACGTAGCTTCTTCTCTCCTCTCTCTCTCTCCCGGCCTCTGTAATTATGTCTGATATGGGAAAGTGTGTATGTACTCACCTAGTTTACTAACCTATTGAGGTTGCGGGGCCCGAGTCCGAGCTCCTGGCCCCGCCTCTTCACTGATCGCAAATTTTAGGTCCAACTCCCCCTGAGCCGTGAGCTTTATCGTACCTCTGCTTACGCTATGTATGGATCCGCTCCACTAACATCGTTCCCTCAAACTATTCCACTTAGACTATCTGTGGCAAGAAATACTTCCTACCATCCCTGTGTTTCATCTGTGTCTTTCTTCCAACTGTGTCCCCTTGTTACTGTGTCCAATCTCTGGAACATCCTGTTTTGTCCCCTTGTCAATTCCCTCTCATATTTTGTATGTCGTTATCATGTCCCCCCTATCTCTCCTGTCCTCGTGTCGTCAGGTTGATTTCCCTTAACCTCCCTCGTAGGACATATCTTAGCTCTGGGATAGTCTTGTTGCAAACCTTTGCACTTTCTTAGTTTCTTTACGTCTTGGCTAGGTGGGTTCCAAACTGGTGCCGCATACTCCCAATAGGGGCCCCAAACGTTTACGGTGACAGGGTCCTGAACGATTCCTTATTAAGATTCCCGGAAGCTGTTTGAGGTTTAGGCGCCCATATGCTGCAGCAGTTATTTTTTGATGTGCGCTTCCCAGGAGTGTGCCTGGTGTTATACTCACCCCAAGATCTTTTTCCTTGAGTGAGGTTTGAGTCTCTGACCCCCTAGACTGTACCTACTGCGGCCTTCTTTTGCCTTCCCCAATCTTCATGCTTTCACTTGGTGGGATTGAACCCCAAAAGGAGGCCAATTGCTGGACCCATTCTGAAAAGCCTTCCGATCCCTTTGTAGTTCTGCCTGGTCTTCGATCAGATTTATTCTTTCATCAACTTTACGTCTCTGCAAAAAGGGACACCTCAGAGTCTATTCCTTCCCCCTGTGTTCACAAATACCAAGAAACGCACTGGCCTAGGCCCTGCCCCCTGCGGGACCCCGCGGGTCAAGGGGTGCCCACTCTGAACCTCGCACGTACCAGACTCGCTGCTGTCTTCTGACAAGTATTCCCTGACCCTTGTAAGTGCTTCCCGTTATCCCTGCTTGGGTCCTCCAGTTTTTGCACCAATTCTTGTGTGGAACGTGTCAAACCCTTCTTTGCAGTCAAGAAAATTCAATCCACCACCCCCTCTCTCTCTTGTTTATGCTTCACTGTCCATAGAACTCCAGTAGGTTTGTGACACAGGATTTCCGTCCCTGAACATGCTGGTGCTTTTGATGAGATCATTCCTTTCTAGGGTTCCACCACTCTTCTCCTGGATTAACTTCTCCATGATTTTTGAAACTATAATGTCGTAAACCTGGTCTGTAGTTTAAGGTCATGTCTGTCTCCTTTTTAAAGAATGGGACTACATTTGCTGTCTTCCATGCCTCAGGCATCTCCTGTTTCGATAGATTGTATTGAAAAAATTGTGTTAGGGGGTAACATAGCGCCTCTGCTCCTCTTTTCAATACCCATGGGGGATGTTATCGGGCCCCATTGCCTTTTGAGGTATCTTAGCTCACTCAGAACCCTCTTCACTTCTTCCTCGGTTGTGTGCACTGTGTCCAGCACTTGGTGGTGTGCCCCCCACCTCCGTCTTTCTGGAGCCCCTTCTGTCCCCCTCTGTGAACACTTCTTTGAATCTCTTGTTGAGTTCTTCACATACTTCCCGGTCATTTCCTGTTGTCTCTCCCCCTTTCCCTTCCTTAGCCTGATTCCCTGGTCCTTGACTGTTGTTTTCCTCCTGATGTGGCTGTACAACAGTTTCGGGTCAGATTTGGCTTTCGCTGCTATGTCATTTTCAATTGTCTTTGGGCCTCCCTTCTTATCTGTGCATATTCATTTCTGGCTCTAGGGACTGTTCTCCTTATTCTCCTGGGTCCTTTGCCTTCTATATTTCTTCCATTCCCTAGCACACTTGGTTTTTGCCTCCCTGCACCTTTGGGTAAACCATGGGCTCATCCTGGCTTTTTCATTACTCCTGTTCCCCTTGGGTACAAACCTCCCCTTTCAGCCTCCTTGCATTTTATTGCTACATATTCCATCATCTCATTAACTGGTTTCCCTCCCAGTTCTCTGTCCCACTGAACCCCGTTCAGGTAGTTCCTCTTTCCCTGTGTGTCCCCTTTCTGTAGTTTGGCTTCATTCGCCCCGGCCTTCTGCTTCTCCCTCCACTTGTAGCTCTACTGTGTATTCGAAGCTTAC
>NC_069409.1:69493043-69588043 GCF_026875155.1 Cherax quadricarinatus
TGTGCGTGTGTACTCACCTATTTGTGGTCGCAGGGGTCGATGCTGGCCTCGCCTGTTAATCTGTTACTCATCAGATTCACTTCTTTTAAGCTCCCGGGTCCTATCATACCTGCTCTTGAAACTATGTATGGAGCATGCCTCCACTACTTCCTTACCAAGATCATTCCACTTCCCGACTACTCTGAGGCTGAAGAAATACTTCCTAACATCCATGTGGCTCCTCTGTGACTTTGACTCCTAGTGGTGTCCCACTGGTCCCGTTTCTCGTCTCTTAAACAATCTATCCCTGTCTGTCGTATTAAACCCTCTGAGTACTTTGTATGTTGTTATCATGTCCACAGTTATTCTGTCCTCCAATGTCGTTAGAGTCAATTCCGTTAGCCTCACCTTGTAGCTCGTGCCCCTTCACGAACAAGCCTTGTTCCACACTTCTGCATTTTCTCCGGTTTCGTAACATACTATTTTTCAGGTGCTGGTTCCATACTGGTGCTGCATACTTTAAGACAGTCTTAACGTATGTAGTATGAAGGGCCCAGAATAACTCCTCGTTGAGATTCCTGAAGGCTACTCTTAGTTTTGCCGGAGGTGAATTGGCTGCAGAAATTATTCGGCTGATGTGATCCTCTGACGATATACTGGGCACTATGCTCACCCCCAGATCTTTCTCTCTGAGTGAAGTCTGCAGCCTGTTTAAAATATCTAAGCTAACGTGTCTGGGCTAGTTACCATGTCGGTATTTGCTAGTCTTTCAAAGTTGTTTAATATTCTGCGGTTAAATAGTCCTGTGTAACGAGTAAAAGTTAACTGATTAATTTGAGCAACTGTTCGTAATTATCATTTATAAGTTATCAAAACAGGAGTTAACAGTTCCTAATTAACTACGGCTGTATATCATAATTACCAGGTTCTTCATTAGTTAACATTTCACTGTTAGTGAAACATTGCACTGCTAGTCAGTCATAAATATTTTACTTTTATTTAGTCAGTCATAAACATTTCACTGTTATTTAGTCATAAACATTTTACTGTTAGTCAGTCATAAACATTTCACTGTTATTTAGTTAGTCATAAACATTTCACTGTTATTTAGTCATAAACATTTTACTGTTAGTCAGTCATAAACATTTCACTGTTATTTAGTCATAAACATTTTACTGTTAGTCATAAACATTTCACTGTTATTTAGTCAGTCATAAACACTTCACTGTCAATTATAAACATTTCACTGTTAGTCTTAAACAATTTTAAAACTATAATTATTTATATTTCTAACTAATTCATTAAACCAGAGTGAAGAATCATAATAACAATTAGTTAGCTAATCGTCCGTAACTCAGTAAAATAATTGAATGAGTTACCAAGTACGTTCTAATATATGTAGTTACACTTCCTAGAATTATATTTCTACCCAAATTATTTTCATAAATACATGATGACTATTTCATTTATTGTCGTTGCAAGGCGACGAAAAACTGGACAAACAGTACACGACAAATTCAATCTGATTGCAGGTGAATAAGATAAGATAAGATAAGATAAGATTTCGTTCGGATTTTTAACCCCGGAGGATTAGCCACCCAGGATAACCCAAGAAAGTCAGTGCGTCATCGAGGACTGTCTAACTTATTTCCATTGGGGTCCTTAATCTTGTCCCCCAGGATGCGACCCACACCAGTCGACTAACACCCAGGTACCTATTTGCTGCTAGGTGAACAGGACAACAGGTGTAAGGAAACGTGTCGAAATGTTTCCACCCACCGGGAATCGAACCCGGGCCCTCCGTGTGTGAAGCGGGGAGCTTTAGCCACCAGACCACCGGGCCACAACAAGTACTCTGTGTATGTACGCTGCTGACACAGCTAGAACTCTGTGATTGTTCTCTGCTGACACAGCTAGTACTCTTAGAATGTGATAAGGACACTGTTAATGCAGGGAATACACTCCGACAACAGTTAGTACTCTCGTAAATACCGTAATTACTTTATGAGTACATTAAGTACTGTTAGAGAGATAGCCAGAGGAATAAAGGCAGACCAGAGATAAAGTTGCAATTTTTATTATCGATATTTATTGCTCTTTATAAATTTCGAGCTTTATTGATTATATGCAAAATAAGATAAGCGTATTTCAATCAATAACTGATTTTTTTTTTTAGTTTTGGATAATTTATTTTAGCCATAGAATACTTTCTCACGGTCTCTGGAGATGAGGAGTAATTCATCAACAATCTGATGCAGAACTGAGCCATTTATGCCACCTTTTCGGAATCTTTATTGAAGAAACGTTTCGCCACTCAGTGGCTTCGTCAGTCCAAAAGTAGAAATGGGTAAGGAGAGGAGGAGTTTGAGGTAATCAGTCCCTCAGCCTGGAATCGATGTGTTCAGTCCATCACTCTTGTAGGAAGTACAGCATAGGGCCGGAGAGGTGACTTATATACTGCAG
Source organism: Cherax quadricarinatus (assembly GCF_026875155.1). Lineage (NCBI taxonomy): Eukaryota > Metazoa > Arthropoda > Malacostraca > Decapoda > Parastacidae > Cherax > Cherax quadricarinatus. The sequence continues at coordinate 69,495,486 of NC_069409.1, forward strand.
TCAGGTGAGTCGAAGCAGGAGGAGGCGGGGTCACAGTGGGACCTTCCTACAAGAGTGATGGACTGAACACATCGATTCCAGGCTGAGGGACTGATTACCTCCTCCTCCTTCTCTCCTTATCCATTTCTACTTTGTATTAGACTGACGAAGCCACTGTGTGGCGAAACGTTTCTTCGGCTTGTTGGTTCATCACGCAACAGTCTGATGAACCAACAAGCAGAACAGAAGGTCGAGCCTCCATTACTCCTTGTGTTGAATGACACAATGGACGGTGGATCAAGCCTCCACCACTCCTCGTGTTGAGTGACCCACACGGGCTCGGACAGGCAAAGAAAGATCACTTCCAGTCAGCACCGCTATCTCTGGAAATTCCTTATCTCTCCGCTTCACAAAGATCACTGTAGCTCGCATCGTTATCGTAAGAAACCTCCTTATCTTTGTCTCGTCCTCAAGAGAGAGATTTACTTTTCCGCAGACCAAAAAAAAAAAAAAACACGAAGTAAACGATGCTGACTAAATAAAAAAAAAACAGGCACTTGGGAAATTTCTTAGGGTTGCCTTTCAACACGGAGAGTCAAGGATGCTGTGACCTCTTGGTTCCAGGTCAAATCTGTGATTAAACAAGCGATTTGTCTTTCCCACACACATCAGAGGAGCTCACCGATACCACGGCCGGCTAGGCCATCTCTTGAATGACCCGAAACGCCTCAAAATCGGCGAAATATATAAAAATGCATGCGGAAAAAGTGACAAATGGCGAACCATATATGGCGTTTGGTGGTGGTGGTGGTGTACTGGGTGAGGTGAGAGGGTGAGAGGGAGGGATCGAAGGAGGGTAGGTGGGAGGGAGGGAGGGAGAGAGAGAGAGACAGAGAGAGGGACGAGTTTGAGAGTCAGTTGGGCAGAGTCTGTTGTGTGGGCAAGACGTGTAGTGAAGCGCCTCCCGTCACCCGTCACTCGCTAGCAGGTGAGCAAGCTCACTGAGAGAAAACTTTAATGTTTACCAGTTGAAGTTGGCCTGAAACACTGTCGTATCTGTGCGGGTGTTCAAGCGGATCTAGTGAACAGTTATATATTTTTATGGGGGGCTGTGAGCGTAACTAATACGAGTTGTTGTATCTTGCAGATGTCCACGACCTCAAGCCAGGAGCCACTAACTGCACAGCGGGTGCATGGAACAACGAACACACGGGCTTCAGTAATGTTGCAGCGAGCTATCTGACAGAGTGAAATACAGGGACTTTCCCAGTTACAGTAATGGCAAAATCAGAAAATGAAGTGTCGCCGCTGGAAGGCAGAAGGAACGCTGTGGATGATAATAATAATAATAATAATAATAATAATAATAATAATAATAATAAATAATAATAATAATAATAATGAAAACAATCAAAATGATGGTGCAAGTAACGGCAAGGCTGTGGCAGGTTCCGGTGGCAAGTATCAGCTGAGGCCTCGGTCTCTCCAGTCCCGGCGTCGTTCCGACAGTGAGTGGTGTCTCCAGGACTCCCTGAGACACAAACCACGGCCGCCGCCGCTCTCCAGGTACCGCAGGAAGACCGCCAACGCCAGGGAGAGGTATCGCATGCGGCAGATCAACACAGCCTTCGAGAGTTTGCGCGGCGTCTTGCCTTCCTGGGTGTGTAGTAGTCGCGCAGCGTCGGACATGACTAAGATCACCACGCTCAGACTGGCGTCTGCTTACATCAGATCACTTCAGGATATCCTCGATGGCAAAGCCCATCAGGGTACTTGCTCCTGGGTCCTCTCCAGCATCTTGGAAGATGCCTCCAGCTCTCGCGAACCTCAGACCGACATTAAATTCCAAGAATTCCAACCACATCTGGAAACCAACAATCCTCTCAAGATCCAGCAACCAGCCGTCCACCCGCCTCCTGAGTCCGACTTTGTGTCTTTCCTCTACGGCTCCTCGGATTCCGAAGTGTACCAGGATAACCTAGAGACATTCTCATACCTGTCACCTATGTCTGAGACGGAAGCAGTGGCCCTTCTGTTGGGTTCTGAACCACCGCGCATGTGGAGTGATGGTCAACACACTCAAGTAGTGTCATGATGCTCCTGATGTAGGCCTGGATCCTCCTGATGAAAGCCGGGATCCACTCGCCTGGAAGGTTGCACCTTTCCTGGGGTGGCAGACGACACTGGTTACGAGGACCTAAGGTCACTTAAATCTAAATAATTTCTAGAGTAAAAAGTGCTAAAGTGTCTGGAAAGTGAGGCCTCCTGACTGTGATGAAAAATAATATAAATGCGTGTTGACAGCAACTTATTTTCTGATGCTTGTCAAGTTGTGATGAAAAGTGTCGAATGTAGTCGATAGATAGTGCAAATTATGCTTATGATAGATTATATTTAATTATATATTCTTATAGTAGGTGAAATTAGCTATAGAAATCAAATCAGATTTTTTCCGAGAAACATTAAGCACAGTCCAGAGAGAATTGATTCTTCGTATGAGAATTCTCCTTCAGAAAGAAAAATATATATACAACACACCGAATATATTCACGTCTTTTCTTAATTTATATTCCAGTCGAGTGTAACCCCCAATGATGCGTGAAGGAAGGTGGGGTCTGTCAAGGAAGAGGGAGGGTCACGCGTCAAGGAAGGTGGGGTTCTGTTAAGGAAGCTGGGTTTATCAAGGAAGGATGAGTGATGCTTGAAGGAAGTTGGGGATTAACAAGGAAGGAGAAGGGATGCGTGAAGGAAGGTTAGGGGTCTGTAAAGGAAAGTATGGTTCTGTCAGAGAAATTGAGTTTATCAGTGATGGAAGAGTGACTCGTGAAGGAAGGTCGGGAATGAACATCAAGAAAGAAGGAAGGTGGGGGTATATCAAGGAAGAAGTGACGCGTGAAGAAAGATGAGGAACATCAAGGTAGAAAGAAGGTGGGGGTATATCAAAGAAGAAGTGATGCGTGAAGAAAGATGAGGAACATCAAGGTAGAAAGAAGGTGGGGGTATACCAAAGGAGTGACGCATGAAGAAAGATGGGGAACATCAAAAAAGAAGGTGGGGGTATATCAAGGAAGAAGGAAGGTGGTGTATTTCAAAGAAGTGACGTGTGAAGGAAGATGGGGAACATCAAGGAAGAAGGAAGGTGAAAGTATATCAAGGTAGAAAGAAGATGGGGTATATCGAGGAAGAAGGAAGGTGGGGTATATCAAGGAAGGAGAAGTGACGCGTGAAGAAAGGTCTGTCAGAAGGAGGAATCTACTCGGAGTCAACGGTCATTACGAGACCAACTAACATTCCTCAAACTTTTTCTCCCTTAGTGATCTCGCATCATTACTTCCATTCCAGTCCTCGTCAGGTATCTTTTTTTTTTTTTTGTTACTAAAAAATCATTGTACTTAAGTATTTAAGTGTTGCTTTTGCGAGTTATTTGTACAGCCAAACTAAATAAAAATTTATGAATAAAAATATCATGGATCGATCTAGAGAACAAAATTCTATTGAAATCATTAGTAATTCATGCGGTTTCTTAAATTATTTTTTACTGTAATTTAGTTATGACAGGAAATTTTGCTTTAGTTCCCGCATAAATTCCAGAAAAACACATTGAAATAAGAAAAAAATATTAATTTGACAATGGAAAATTAAAACAGCCTTGTGCAATCATCTGTAGAAAGTTCGCAGATACGAAAGGTCTAAGGCAACTCCAGAGAACTGAAGCAAGTGATTCTATTGATCTACACACACTTTGGAAGGTTTTGTTTTGTTCGTCAGGAAATAAGACAGGTTCTCCTGACACGGGTCTTTGTCACATGATGACAGAGGACTCCCAGATTTTCTTTTCTGTCTGTCTTCTCCCATGGAGTCCCATGACCCGTCTGTCGAAATCACACATAATGAGGAGAGATAAAATAAGCACAACTGTAACACATTGATATACCATTTTGTCACACATGAACCTACATTGAGAAAATAAAATAAGAGACAGGAAGAACTGCGTATTTCGCCCTAGAACTGATGCCCTCTTCAGTAACAGTGCACAGATAATATTGACAAAATTCTTCCTCTCTTCTGTTTAATTTTCTCCATGTAGATTCGCCTGTTCCAATGACCTGTGTTTATCATACTTGTGTGTATATATTATTATATCTAATTTCCCAGACATACACACTCAAAGTGCTGAGACTTTTTATTTGTAATTAAGTTAAACAAAAGAGATTAAGAACCCATGTAAACACAAAGCAAACGTATACGTCTTTTAGGTTTTAGAGAAAAATCTCCCATTAGCTTTTTCTGTATTGCAGTTATTTAAAATGAGAAGCACATTAATGAAATTAGGAAGAAAAAAACTGAAACCAGTCCTACATCCTCCCCTCTCGCCTTAGCATTCTAGTCAGCGCACCCGTGCCATAGGGAACATAGGTGGAGGAACCATATACCTGATCCATTTTCCTTGCAGGCAGACAATCTGCAATGACCGGTGATTCAGATGTTTGCAATGAAGATAAATATACAAGCAGTCCACCAAGTCCCTTTTCTTTCCGAATTCAAAAAATTATTGCAACAGTATGGTAAAAGATATGAAAATGTAGATCACTGTATGCAACAGTGTAACTACCAGAGCGTGAAGTTTCCTGACGGATGTAGTGACAGTGATAGTCCCATCAAATAGCCCCCTACTGACTCTTTCCTGACATCAAGTCTTTAGATTTTTATGAGGATTTGTGGTATAAACCTTGGTAATAAATACCGACAAGTTGGTTTAGAAAGACACGTAAGCAAACACTATAACATATTTATTAGAAAACGTTTCGGTCCTGGGACCTTGATTAAGGTCCCAGGACCGAAACGTTTTCTAATAAATATGTTATAGTGTTTGCTTACGTGTTTTTCTAAACCATGAGGATTTGTGAACGATTCATTTTCCAGTCACTAGTGAAGGAAATTCCAGAACTCAGTGCTGGAATAAATGATGCCATCGGAAAACTGACACCAATAAGGAAATGGCGCATAGATTAGAAGGGCTATGGTCTTCTAAGTGTATTTTAAGACACAACTTTGAAACTGACTGAAACATTCATTATCTCAGTTATAATCCACAGATAAAAGAATTTTCATATCTAATACTATTTTGTTGTAAGATAAACATTTAATAGGAAAAGGACTATGAGAACTGCCTCAGTACATTCAACATGTGTCATAGTTAGATATTAAGTTATTTTATTGTTATTGTGTAAGTCAAAGGGTTTCTATTTAATTGTGAGGAATAAAGATATTAAAGGATGAAGCATTTTGTACATTTGAGTCTTTTATTTCAAACCAATGTAAAGCTGATTGACTTTCTTTGTCTACATACTTTTTGCCATTATATATATATATATATATATATAATATATATATATATATATATATATATATATATATATATATATATATATATATATATATATATATATATATATTTAGCAAGTCGGCTGTCTCCCACCGAGGCAGGGTGACCTAAAAAGAAAGAAAATCCCCAAAAAAGAAAATACTTTCATCATCATTCAACACTTTCACCTCACTCACACATAATCACTGTTTTTGCAGAGGTGCTCAGAATACAACAGTTTAGAAGCATATACGTGTAATGATACACAACATATCCCTCCAAACTGCCAATATCCCGAACCTCTCCTTTAGAGTGCAGGCATTGTACTTCCAATTTCCAGGACTCAAGTCCGACTATGTACAAATAACCGGTTTCCCTGAATCCCTTCACTAAATATTACCCTGCTCACACTTCAACAGATCGTCAGGTCCCAAATACCATTCGTCTCCATTCACTCCTATCTAACATGCTCACGCAAGCTTGCTGGAAGTCCAAGCCCCTCGCCCAGAAAACCTCATTTACCCCTTCCCTTCAACCTTTTTGAAGACGACCCCTACCCCGCCTTCCTTCCCCTACAGATTTATACGCTCTCCATTCTCTCTAAATGACCAAAACACCTCTACAACCCCTCTTCAGCCCTCTGACTAATACTTTTATTAACTCCACACCTTCTCCTAATTTCCACATTCCGAATTTTCTGCATAATATTTACACCACACATTGCCCTTAGACAGGATATCTCCACTGCCTCCAACCGCCTCCTCGCTGCAGCATTTACAACCCAAGCTTCACACCCATATAAGAGTGTTGATACTACTATACTTTCATACATTCCCTTCTTTGCTTCCATAGATAACGTTTTTTTTTCTCCACATGTGCCTCAATGCACCACTCACCTTTTTTCCTCATCAATTCCATGATTAACCTCATCCTTCATAAATCCATCCACTGACACGTCAACTCCCAAATATCTGAAAACATTCACTTCTTCCATACTCCTCCTCCCCAATTTGATATCCAATTTTTCTTTATCTAAATCATTTGACACCCTCATCACCTTCCTCTAACCTTATTACAACAAGCGCAATTTAATTTAGCCTAATCCAACTAAATATATTTTAGATAAGTTTACAATAATTTAATAATAAACAAACACAATGAAATATATTTGTTTCGTTAGGTTCAAAATGATTTTTTGCGACATTACTGCATATATATATTTTCGCTGGCCTTATCCGGCAAGAAGAGCGTTGCTATTTAGGCCAAAATCGCAAGTTTTACCTATTCAGTAGGACATTATATATAAAGTGCGTGTGTGAGGCGGGAGGGTTGACATGGTCACTCTTAGAAGAAAATACATTAATCATCATTCACTCTCCAGATGGCTTTCCAGAGGAGCACGAGCTTCAGCGTCCACTGATCTACAGTAGACACTGTACCTGCCACCTCCAAAACCCCTTCATATATACCTTAGTCACCACACTCCAGCAGCACATCGAGTCACTAAAACCAATCAAGCACGTCCATATGCTCGCTGCAGTCCCATGTCTCTACCCCAAGGAACGTCTTTCACATAGTCCCTCCAGGTCTTCCTCGTTCGTCCCCTACACCTTCCATCCATCTCAGATTTATGCACCCTCTTCATCAACCTGTCTTGCTCCATTCTTTCTAAATGACCAAATCATCTCAACAACCCTTCTTCCTCTCTCTGAATTTAGCTTTCATACCAACACACCATCTCCACTCCTTATTCACAGCAAAGTATTCACAGCACCCATTGATCTTCGACACGACATCTGCACTGCTTCTCGCCTTTTGCTGGCTGCAACATTCAAAGATCATACCTCCCTTATAAAACAGTTGGTATTACTTTGCTCTGACTTTTCTTTAATCTAGAATTTATTCATTTCACAAGACTTCTCAATATTTCTACAACTTTCTCTTCTTTTCACTGATTTATCTCCTCTTTCGTAGACTCACCTGACGAAACATCTACTCCCTGATATGTAAGTGCACTGACTTCCTCATTACTTCGACTTTTTTCCTATAATATGACGTCTAATTTTCATTCCTTATTCTTTTTCCTCTTTCCTTATCTTGTTTTTTTCAGAAATCAAGCTTATTTTTGGGGGGCTTGCCTTACATATCTCATCCACAAAATTTATCAGTGTCTTTTTAATCTCCCAAAAGCACTGCGTCATCTGCAGAAAGAGATTGTGAAAACTCCAACCTTACAGTAAATTATATTTTTTTAAGCCCACAGCTCTCTCAGAAACACTACAATGTTCACACCCTTTCCAAGCGCCTTTACTAAAGGCATTAGACAATTACGCCAGCATTGCACATTGTTTTGACCGGAATTTTCACTGTAATATATTCCCTTTCTCTCCTACGTGCCTTATGCTGAGTCTAATGGTCCTCATAAAAAACTCATTGCAACTTTCCCCAACGCCTTAAAGTTTCTCCAAATCCACAGATGCAACAAAAAGCTTCATTCTTCAAAGCAATTCTAATGTGTGATCCAATGCAAACAATTGATTCACACACTCAGCTGTTCGCAAAAATCTCCAGTGTTCCGTGACCATAACATTTTCCCTCTTTCCCATAATTCTTTCGATAACACTGTCGTCGTGGCGAAAATTTTGAAACAGCTTCACGAAAACAATTCTGCCTTAAAAAATCTGATCAAATTTAGTATTTTCACTGAAATATCACATTGATTAATTTTTTTTTTATAATCACTGGCACAAACCTTGCTAAGGTAATTTATGTATATAATCTCATTCAGCCTCAGGGAGAAAATATGCTGTTGAGATAGTATACCCGTAGTCTAACATGTCAACGGTACACTAACTGTGTTAATGGTGTTAACCATATACCAGTAGTATAATACCACCACCATCACTGTTCTTAGATACTACCACCACCATCACTGTTCTTAGACACCACCACCACCACCATCACTGTTCTTAGACACCACCACCACCACCATCACTGTTCTTAGACACCACCATCACCACCATCACTGTTCTTAGACACCACCACCACCACCATCACTGTTCTTAGACACCACCACCACCACCATCACTGTTCTTAGACACCACCACCACCACCATCACTGTTCTTAGACACCACCATCACCACCATCACTGTTCTTAGACACCACCACCACCACCATCACTGTTCTTAGACACCACCACCACCACCATCACTGTTCTTGGATACCATCACCATCATCACTGTTCTTAGATACCACCACCACCATCACTGTTCTTAGATACCACTACCATCACTGTTCTTGGATACCATCACCACCATCACTGTTCTTAGATACCACCACCACCACCATCACTGTTCTTGGATACCATCACCACCATCACTGTTCTTAGATACCACCACCACCATCACTGTTCTTAGATACCACCACCACCACCATCACTGTTCTTGGATACCATCACTGTTCCTAGATACCACCACCATCATCACTGTTCTTAGATACCACCACCACCACCACCATCACTGTTCTTGGATACCATCACCACCATCACTGTTCTTAGATACCACCACCACCACCATCACTGTTCTTGGATACCATAACCACCATCACTGTTCTTAGATACCACCACCACCACCATCACTGTTCTTGGATACCATCACCACCATCACTGTTCTTAGATACCACCACTACCATCCCTGTTCTTAGATACCACCACCACCATCACTATTCTTAGATACCACCACCACCATCACTGTTCTTAGATACCACCACTACCATCACTGTTCTTAGATACCACCACCACCACCATCACTGTTCTTGGATACCATCACCACCATCAATGTTCTTAGATACCACCACCACCACCATCACTGTTCTTAGATACCACCACCACCACCACCATCACTTTTCTTGGATACTATCACCACCATCACTGTTCTTAGATACCACCACTACCATCCCTGTTCTTAGATACCACCACCACCCTCACTATTCTTAGATACCACCACCACCATCACTGTTCTTGGATACCATCACCACCATCACTGTTCTTAGATACCACCACCACCATAACTGTTCTTAGATACCACCACCATCACTGTTCTTGGATACCATCACCACCATCACTGTTCTTAGATACCACCACCACCATGACTGTTCTTGGATACCATCACCACCATCACTGTTCTTAGATACCACCACCACTGTTCTTAGATACCACCACCACCATCACTGTTCTTGGATACCACCACTACCATCACTGTTCTTAGATACCACCACCACCACCATCACTGTTCTTGGATACCATCACCACCATCACTGTTCTTAGATACCACCACCATCATCACTGTTCTTAGATACCACCACCACCATCACTGTTCTTGGATACCACCACTACCATCACTGTTCTTAGATACCACCACCACCACCATTACTACTCTTAGGTATCACCACTACCATCACTGTTCTTAGATACCACTACTACCATCACTATTCTTAGATACAACCACTACCATCACTATTCTTAAATACCACCACCACCATCACTGTTCTTAGATACCACTACTACCATCACTATTCTTAGATACAACCACTACAATCACTGTTATTAGATGCCACCAACACCATCACTGTTCTTAGATACCACCACTACCATCACTGTTCTTAGATACCACCACCATCATCACTGTTCTTAAATACCACCACTACCATCACTGTTCTTAGATACCACCACCACCATTACTATTCTTAAGTACCAGCACTACGATCACTATTCTTAGATACCACCACCACCACCACTATTCTTAGATACCACCACCATCACTATTTTAAGATACCACAACTACCACCACTACGGTAAGATACCACCACCACCACAGTCACTGTTCTTAGATACCGCAGCTACTTCCACTACAACTATCCATAAATGCCACCCCTACCCCCACCACCACTATTCTCAGATTCCACCACTACCACCATCGCCATTACTCGCAGCACTATGCACCAGACCACCACCTTCTATTAAGAGTCTGCAGCACTAGCCTGGGGTCAGTCACGAGGGACGGGGATAGGTCAACCAAGGTCAGGCTGAGTCACGTTTATCGGTACGGATCCAGGGGTAGGAGGCACGGCGTCGGAGGCACGGGGTCGGAGACACGGGGTCGGAGGCTTGGGGTCGACCACACCCCGTGTCAGGCGTCTCTCTCTCTCCGCAAGTGATCTGCATAATTCGTGTGGAAGGTCTTGCTCTGTGTGCGTGGGTGCATGCGTGCGTGCATGCGTGTGTATGTGTGCGTGTGTGTGTGTTAACGATTATTAAAGACACTTGTCAATAGACACCAGGCCTCCTCTTATTTATTTATTTTTTTTTTTGATATGTTGTGGTAGATATGAAGGTAGAGAAGAGAGAGAGAGGAGGAGAGAGAGAGAGAGAGAGGAGAGAGAGAGAGAGAGAGAGAGAGAGAGAGAGAGAGAGAGAGAGAGAGAGAGAGAGAGAGAGAGAAATAGTTTGTCCAATATCGCCAAATGGAACGAGAACATGTACACGTTTATATTGTATTTCCTTATAGACTTGAGAAAGAGACTGTAGCATGGGAACGTTTTCATACATTTTTTTCACACATCTTCCCCCCTCATGCGATATAAAGATTAAATTTAGTTAACAAAGTGTGAACTTTCCTATGTGAGTAAAACTTAGCGGGACGTTGCCACTGCATTTTTCACCAAGACAATATCTGCCTCCGACGTGCAGTTCTTCATTGTCTACTTGTGAGAGTGAGTCTATGCGTGGTATCTGTGTTATGATGCTGTTCTACGTTGCTGGGGATGGTGCTTGAGGAGGCTTCGAGGACGCTACGTTGCTGGGAATGGAGCTTGAGGAGGCTTCGAGGACGCTACGTTGCTGGGAATGGAGCTTGAGGAGGCTTCGAGGACGCTACGTTGCTGGGAATTTGTTACCCGAAAATATCATTACTGGATTCCTGTACGTCCTTTTGTGAATTTAACAATATACATACAACACACCACACAACAATACACACACACACACACACACACACACACACACACACACACACACACACACACACACACACACACACACACACACACAATCCTGCATATTTTTGACTAGTAATTATTATAATAAAACGAAGCGCTAAACCTACAAGGGTCATATAGCGCATTATAACTAGTAAATGAGTGATGTTTGTTACACAGTGACGCGATACATTTCCAGATGGGAATCACTTAAATGACTGTTTATTGGACTTTGAATTAGAGAGTCAGACCCAGGTGGCGACGTTATGTATATACACAGTATGCATATGCACGGTATATTTATACATAGAGTTGCATTTCACCACTACAACAGAACATCTTAAGGATTCATGGGTATTCTTATGGGACGGTGGAGAGGTTACCTGGTAATGTCTAGTCCAGTTGACAGACTTAAAATTTCCTGACCCCCCCATCAGTTTATATTAGCAGAGAGAAACGTTCTCTCAGTGAAGGTCTTTTCTCTGCTGCTGAGACGTTCTAGAGGGCGCTGTTCCTTCCCAACACGGTGAAGATACTGCACTCTGGCCCGGCGCTGTTCCTTTCCAACACGGTGAAGATATTGCACTCTGGCCGGGCGCTGTGCCTTCCAAACACGGTGAAGATACTGCACTCTGGCCGGGCGGTTCCTTCCCAACACGGTGAAGATACTGCACTCTGGCCGGGCGCTGTGCCTTCCCAACACGGTGAAGATACTGCACTCTGGCCGGGCGCTGTTCCTTCCCAACACGGTCAAGATACTGCACTCTGGCCGGGTGCTGTTCCTTCCCAACACGGTGAAGATACTGCTCTCTGGCCTCTATTGCTTCACGAACAGTTGACATGCTGCCACAAAAAAATGAACCTCAATGTGTATTTAATTTTGCACACTAAATTAATTTTGAAGTGTGTTTACACTCAGCTAGTTGCCATATAATTAGAGTCATTACATACGACATTAAAATTGCCTATTATACATGACGTGAAAGTTGCCATTAAACATGACATAAATTTTGCTAGTTGGAGATACAGCGTCATTGGTTGAAGATTTACGACGCTAAAACAAAAAAATAATACACGGAGGGATATTTATAGGTGAGGTTGTGTGTGATGTTACGTGAATACGTTTTCTTTTCTTATCTTTTACCTGTCGTTGACCCATCGGTGAATGATCAACGAGGAGTGAGGAGGAAACTGTATGGTGAGGCTCTACTATCCCAAGGTTAATTATACCACCCCCTTTACCTTCCAGGTTCCACCACCCACAGCTAGGCTTCACCACCACCACCACCACCACCACCACCACCACCACCACCGCCACCACCACCGCCACCACCACCTCAGACTCCACCTTCCAAAGGGTCTACTACCATTCCAGGCTGGTAGAAGGTTAGGAACTTCAGGAGGCTGGTAGAAAGGTTAGAGACTCCAGGAGGCTGGTAGGAAGGTTAGGGACTCCAGGAGGCTGGTAGGAAGACAAGGGACCCCAGGAGGCTGGTAGGAAGGTTAGGGACTCCAGGAGGCTGGTAGGAAGGTTAAGGACTCCCGGAGGGTGTCGGAACGCAAGAGACCTCAGAGGCTGGTAGGAAGGGAAGGGATCCCAGGAGACTGGTAGGAAGGCAAGTAACTCCACGAGACTGGTAGGAAGGAAAGTAACTCCAGGAGGCTGGTAGGAAGGCAAGGGACTCCAGGAGGCTGGTAGAAAGGCAAGTAACTCCAGGAGGCTGGTAGGAAGGCAAGGGACTCCAGGACGCTGGTAGGAAGGCAAGTAGCTCCAGGAGGCTGGTAGGAAGGCAAGTAACTCCAGGAGGCTGGTAGGAAGGCAAGTAACTCCAGGAGGCTGGTAGGAAGGCAAGTAACTCCAGGAGGCTGGTAGGAAGGCAAGGGACTCCAGGAGGCTGGTAGGACGGCAAGTAACACCAGCAGTCTGGTAGGACGGCAAGGACGTCAAAAGGTATTGAGGTAGAATGCAAGTAGCTCCAGGAGGCTGGTAGGAAGGCAAGAAACTCCTGAGGCTGGTGGAAGGCAAGTAACTCCAGGAGCTGGTAGTGAAATCCAGGGACTCCAGGAGGCTTGAGAAGGCAAGAACTCCAGAAGCTGGTTGGAAGGCAAGTAACTCCAGTAGGCTGGTAGGAAGGCATGTAACTCCAGGAGGCTGGTAGGAAGGCAAGGGACTCCAGGAGGCTGGCAGGAAGGTTAGGAACTCCAGGAGGCTGGTAGGAAGGTTTGAGACTCCAGGACGCTGGTAGGAAGGTTAGGGACTCCAGGAAGCTGGTCGGAAGGCAAGGGACCCCAGGAGGTTGGTAGGAAGGTTAGGGACTCCAGGAGGCTGGTAGGAAGGTTACGGACTCCAGGAGGGTGGTAGGAAAGCAAGAGACTCCAAGAGGCTTGTAGGAAGGCAAGGGATCCCAGGAGTCTGGTAGGAAGGCAAGTAACTCCAGGAGACTGGTAGGAAGGCAAGTAAACTCCAGAAGCTGGTAGGAAGGCAAGGGACTCCAGGAGGCTGGTAGGAGGGCAAGTAATTCCAGGAGGCTGGTAGGAAGGCAAGTAACTCCAGGAAGCTGGTAGGAAGGCAAGGGACTCCAGGAGGCTGGTAGAAAGGCAAGTAATTCCAGGAGGCTGGTAGGAAGGCAAGGGACTCCAGGAGGCTGGTAGGAAGGCAAGTAACTCCAGGACGCTGGTAGGAAGGCAAGTAACTCCAGGAGGCTAGTAGGAAGGCAAGTAATTCCAGGAGGCTGGTAGGAAGTCAAGTGAAACAAGTAACTCCAGGAGGCTGGTGGGAAGGCAAGTAGCTCCAGGAGGCTGGTAGGAAGGCAAGTAACTCCAGGAGGCTTGTAGGAAGGCAAGTAACTCAAGGAGGCTGGTGAGAAGGCAAGTAATTCCAGGAGGCTGGTAGTGAGGCAAGTAACTCCAGGAGACTGGTAGGAAGGCAAGAGACTCCAGGAGACTGGTAGGAAGGCAAGGGACTCCAGGAGGCTGGTAGGAAGGCAAGTAACTCCAGGAGGCTATTAGGAAGGCAAGGGACTCCAGGAGGCTGGTAGGAAGGCATATAACTCCAAGAGGCTTCTGGAAGGCCTGTAACTCCGGAACTGGTAGGAAGCAAGTAACTCCCAGAGGCTTGTTAGGATGGCATGTAACCTCCAGAGGCTGGTAGGAGGCAAGTGGACTCCAGGAGGCTGGTATGGGAAGCAATGTAACTCCAGGATGTCTGGTAGAAAGGCAAGTAACACCAGGAGGCTGGGTAGAAGGCAAGTAACTCTCAGAGCTGTAGAACGCAAGTAAACTCCAGGAGGGCTGTAGGAACGCAAAGTAACTCCAGAGGCTGGTAGGAAGCAAAGGACTCCAGAGGCCTGGTAGAAGCAATATCTCCAGTTAGGCTCCAAGGAAGGCAAGGGACTCTAAGGAGGCTTGGTAGGAAGGCCTGTACTCCCAAGGAGGCCTGGTAGGAAGGCATGTAACTCCAGGGAAGCTGGTTAGGAAGGCAAGAAACTCCATAGGCTGGTAGAAAGCATGTAACTCCAGGAGGCTGGTAGGAAGGCAAGGAACACCAGGAGGAGGAGACGGTTCTAAACTCCAGGATGCTGGTAGGAAGGCAAGGGACTCCAGGAGGCAGGTAGGAATGTTTAGGAACTCCAGAGGCGTGAAAGGTTAGAGACTCCAGGACGCTGGTAGAAGTTAGGGACTCTCTTCCAGGCAGCTGTAGAATACAAAGGACGCCCAGAGCCGGTAGAAGGTCAGGGACTTCAGGAGGCTGGTAAAAGGTTGGGACCTCCAGGAGGGTTGTTAGGAAAGCAAGAACTCCACGAGGCTGGTAGAGGCAAGGGATCCCAGGAGACTGTGGTATGAAGGCAAGCACCTCCAGTAGACTGGTAGAAGGCAAGTAACTCCAGGAAGCTGGTAGGAAGGCCAATGGACCCAGGGAAGGCAGGTAGGAAAGGTTAGGAACTTCAGGAGGCAGGTAGAAAGGATAGAGACATCCAGGAGGCTGGTAGGAAGGTTTAGGGACTCCAGGAGCTGGTAGGAAACAAGGGAACCCCAGGAGCATGGTAGGAAGGATGAGGGACTCCTGGAGGCTGGTTAGAAGGTTTTGGACTCCATGAGGGTTGTAGAAACAAGAGACGTCCAAAGTCTGGTAGAAAGGCAAGGGAACCCAGGAGACTTGGTAGGAAGGCAAGTAACTCCAGAGACTGGTAGGAAAGCAAGTACTCCAGGAAGCTGGTAGGAAGGCAAGAACTCCAAGGGAGGCTGGTAGGAAGAGCAAGGGACACCAGGAGGCTGGGTAGGACGGCAAGTACTCCAGGAGACAGGTAGGAAAGGCCAGGGACCTCCAGGATGCTGGAAAAATGCAAGTAGCTCCAGGGAGGCACAGGTAGGAAGGCAAGTAACTCCTGGAGGCATGGTTAGGAAGGCAAGTAACTCCAGGAGAGCTGGTAGAAGGGCAAGGACTCCAGGAGGCTGGTAGGAAGGCATGTAACTCCAGGAGGCTGGTAGGAAGGCAAGTAACTCCAGGAGGCTGGTAGGAAGGCATGTAACTCCAGGAGGCTGGTAGGAAGGCAAGGGACTGCCAGGAGCTGGCAGAAGGTTAGGAACTCCAGGACCTGGTAGGAAGGTAGAGAACTCCAGGAGGCTGGTATAAGTTAGTGACTCCAGGAAGCTGGTCGTAAGAGCCAAGGACCCCAAGAGGTTGTAGAAGGTTAGGGACTTCCAGGGCTTGTAGAAGGTTTGGGACTCCAGGAGGGTGGTAGGAAAGCAAGAGACTCCAAGAGGCTTGTAGGAAGGCAAGGGATCCCAGCAGACTGGTAGGAAGGCAAGTAACTCCTTGAGGCCTGGTAGTAAGGCAAAGTAACTCCAGGAGCTGTTAGGAAGGCAAGAAACTCCAGAGGCTTGTAGGAAGGCAAGTAATTTCCAGAGGCTGGTAGAAGGCAAGTAAATTCCAGGAGGCTGGTAGGAAGGCACTAATATCCAGGAGGCCAGGTAGGAAGGAAAGTAATGTCCAGGAGGCTGGTAAGGAAAGCAAGGGACACCAAGAGGCCTGGGTGGAAGCACGTAACTCCAGAACTGCCTGGTAGGAAGGCAAGTAACTCCAGGAGGCTAGTAGGAACAAGTAATTCCAGGAGAGTGCTTGTAGGACGGCAAGGACTCCAGAGGCTGGTAGAAAGGCAAGGAACTCCAGAGGCAGGTAGGAATCAAGTGACTCCAGAGGGTGGTGGGAAGGACAAGTAATTCCAGGCGGCTGGCGTATGAGCTAAGATAACACCCGGAGACTGGTAGAAGGGCAAGAGAACTCCATGAGCCTGAAGGACAGGCAAGAGAACTCCAGAGGCTGGAAGGAAGGCAAGTAACACCAGGAGGCGGTAGGAAGGCAAGGGACTCCAGGAGCTGAAGACGGCATATAACCTAACTTCCAAGACGCTTCTGGTAAGGGCATGTAACCCCGAAGCTGGAAGGAAGGGCAAGTAACTCCAGAGCCTTGTAGAAGTGCATGAGGAAACACAGAGGCGTGGTAGAACGCAAGTAACTCCAGGAGGCTGGAGGAACGCCGCAAGTAACACCAGAGGCTGGTTAGTGAAGGCAAGGGACTCCAGGAGGCTGGAAGGAAGGCATGTTAACTCCATGAGGCAGGTAGACAGGCAATAACTCCCAGGTGGCTGGTAGGAAGCAAGTAACTCCAGGAGGCCTGGTAGAACGCAAGTAACTCCAGAGGCAGGAAGAACGCAAAAGATACCTCCAGGAGGCTGGTAGGAAGGCAAGGTACTCCAGGAGGCAGGTAGGAAGGCCAGTAACTCCAGTAGCTGCGAAGGAAGCAAAGGACTAAAGGGAGCTGTAGAAGGCATGAACTCCAGAGGCTGTTAGGAAAGGATGTAACTCCAGAAGCCTGGTAGGAAGCAAAGATAACTCCAGTAGGCTGGTAGGAAGCATGTAACTCCAGGAGGCAGTAGGAAGGCAAGGAACAAAAGAAGCTGGTAGGAAGTCGAACTCCATGAGGCTGGTATGGAAGGCAAGGGACTCTTTCCAGGAGGACAGGAAGAAGGTTAGGAACTCCAGGAGGCTGGTAGAAAGGATAGAGACTCCAGAGGCTGGAAGGAAGGTTAGTGGACGCCAGAGGCTGGTAGGAAAGACAAGGGACACCCAGGAGGCCGGAAAGGAAGGATTAGGTGACTTCAAAGGAGGCAGGTAAGAATGTTTGGGCCTCCAGGGGGGTTGTAAGGAAAGCAAGAGACCTCAAGAGGCGCTGAAGGAAGGCAAGGGTTCCCAGGAGACTGGTAGAAGGCAAGTAACTCAATACAGGTAGGAGGCAAGTACTCCAGATGCTGGTAGGAAGCAAGTAACTCCCAAAGGCTGGTTAGGAGACAGAGGGACTCCAGGAGGCTTGGTTGGACGGCCAGTAAACTCCAGTAGAATTAGTAGGAAGGCAAGGGACTCAGGAGGCTGTGTAGGAATGCAAGTAGCTCCAGGAGGCGGTAGGAAGGCAAGTACACTCCGGCGGCTGGTAGTAAGGCAAGTAACTCCAGAGCTGGTAGAAGCAAGGGACTCAGGCGGCTGTAGGAAAGGCATTATCTCCAGGAAGCTGGTAAGAAAGGCAAAGTGACTCCAGAGGCTGGTAGAAGCATATGTAAACTCCAGGAGGCGGTAGGAAGGCAAGGGACTCCCAAGAGGCTGCAGGAAGGTTATGAACTCCATGGGCTGGTAGGAAGGTTATGATGACTACTCCAGGAGCCTGGTAGAGGAAAGGGACTTCCAGGAAGCTGGTCGGAAGGCAAGGACCACCCCAGGAGGTTGGTAGGAAAGGATAGGGACTCCAGGAGCTGGTAAGGAAGGTAAGGGACCCAGGAGGGAGGTAGGAAAGCAAGAGACTCCAAGAGGCTTGTAGAAGGCCCCAAAAAAAGGGAATCCCAGGAGACGCAGGTAGTGAAGGCAAGTAACGTCCAGAGACTGTAGAAGGCAAGTAACTCCAGGAGGCTGGTAGGAAGGCAAGGGAGTCCAGGAAGGCCTGGAAGGAAGGCAAGTAACTCAGACGCCTGGTAGAAGAGCAAGTAACTCCAGAGCTAGTAGAATACAAGTAATTCCAGAGGCTGGTAGAAGCAAAGGACTCCAGGAGGCTGGTAGAAAGGCAAGGAACTCAGGAGGCTAGTAGAAGTCCAAGAGACTCCTGGAGGCTGGTAGGAAAACAATAACTCACCAGGAGGATGGTAGGAAGGCCAAGTAACTCCACGGCGAGTGGTAGGAAGGACAAGTAACTCCAGGAGGCTGGTATGAAGACAAGTAACTCCAGGAGGCTGTGGGAAGGCAAGTAAATTCCCGGAGCTGTATGGAGGGCAAGTAACACAGGAGCTGGTAGGTAAAGGCAAGAGACTCCAGGAGACTGGGTAGGAAGGCAAGGACTCCCCGGAGGCTGGTAGGAAGGCAAGTCACTTCCAGAGGCTGGTAGGAAGGCAAGTAACATCCCAGAGGCAGGTAGAAGCAAGGGACTCCAGGAAACGCTGGTAGAGAGGCAAATAACTCCAAAGGCTCTGGGAAGGCATGAAACTCCCGAAGCATGGTAGGAAGGCAAGGAACTCCAGGAGGCTGGTAGGAAGGCATGTAACTCCAGGAGGCTGGTAGGAAGGCAAGGAGACTCCAGGAGGCTGGTAGGAAGGCATGTAACCTCAGTAGGCGGGTAGGAAGGCCCCCCCAAAAAGTAACTCCCAGGAGGCGGTAGAAGGCAAGTAACTCCAGGAGGCTGTGTAGTATACGGAGTAACTCTGGAGGCTGGTAGGAACGCAAGTAACTCCAGGAGGCTTGTAGGAACGCAAGTAACTCCAGGAGGCTGGTAGGAAGGCAATGACTCCAGGAGGCTGGTAGGAAGGCAAGTACGTCCCATAGGCTCGAAGAAGGCAAGGGACTAAGGAGGCTGGTAAAGGCACATGTACTCCAGGAGGCTTGTAATAAGAATTACCTCCAGGAAGCAGGGTAGGAAGGCAAGGATCTCCAGGAGGCTGGTAGGAAGGCAAGTAACTCCAGTAGGCTGGTAGGAAGACAGTTAACTCCAGGAGCTGGTTAGGACGGGCAAGGAACTCCAGGAGGAATGTAGGAATGGCTCGAAACATCCAGGAGGTCTGGTAGGAAGGCACGGGACTTCCCAGGAGGCTGGATAAAGGTGTAGAGACTCCATGAGGCTGTAGGAAGTTGGACCACCAGCGGCTGGTAGAAAGGTTAGAGACTCCAATGAAGGCTGGTAGGAATGGTAGGGACTCCAGGAAGGCTGAGGAAGGAAAGAACAATGACCCCAGGAGGGCTGTTAGGAAGGTTAGAACTCCCGGAGGCTGGTAGGACGACAAGGGACCTCCAGGAGGCTGTAGGAAGTTAGGACTCCCAGGAGGCCTGTAGGAAGACAAGGGACCCCAGGAGGCTGGTTGGAAGGAAGGGACTCCAGAGGCTGGTAGGAACTGGGTGGGGCCCAAGTAGCACCAGGAGGGCTGGTAGGGAAGGCCATTACTCCTGGAGGCTGGTAGGAAGGCAAGGGACTACCAGGAGGCTGTAGGAAGGCAGGTAACTCCAGGCGCTGGGTAGGAAGGCAAGTAACTCCAGGAGGCAAGTAGGAAGGCAAGTAAATACCAGGAGGCTGGTAGGACGGCAAGGACTCCGGAGGCTTGTATAAATGCAAGGAACTCCAGGCGGCATGGAAGGAAATTCAAGTGACTTCCAGGAGGCTGGCAGGAAGGCCCAAGTACCCTCCAGGAGGAAGGTCGGAAGCAAGTAGCTCTCCAGGAGGCTGGTAGGAAGGCAAGAAACTCCCGGAGCTGGTAGAGAAGGCAAGTAACACCAGGAGGTTGGTGAAAGTGCCAGTAATTCCAGGAGGCTGAGGTAGGAAGGCAAGAGACCACCTGGGTACTGGTAGGAAGGCAAGTGGACACCAGGAGGGCTGGTAGAAGGAACAGTAACTCCCGGAGGCTGTAGAAGCAAGAGACTTCCAGGAGACTGGTAGGAAAGGCAAGGGCTTCCAGAGGCTGGTAGGACGGTAAAAGAAACCCAGGAGGCAGGTAGGAAGGCAATGTCTCCAGGAGGCAGGTAGGAAGGCATATAACTCCAAGAGGCTTCTGGGAAGGCATGTAACTCCCGGAAGCTGGTAGGAAGGCAAGTAACTCCAGGAGGCTGGTAGGAAGGCATGTAACTCCAGGAGGCTGGTAGGAAGGCAAGGGACTCCAGGAGGCTGGTAGGAAGGCATGTAACTCCAGGAGGCTGGTAGGAAGGCAAGGGACTCCAGGAGGCTGGTATTAAGACAGGACCCAGGAGCTGGTAGGAAGGCAAGGTAACTCCATCCCGGCGGCTGGTTTGGAAGGTACAAGTATCTCCAGGAGGCAGTTATTAAGACAAAGGGACTCCAGAGCTGGTAGGAAGGCATGTAACTCCAGGCGGCTTGTATAAGGCAATATACCTGCAGAGACTGGTAGAACGGCAAAGAACTCAGGAGGCTGTAGAAGGCATGGTAACTCCCAGGAGGCTGTAGGAAGGCAAGTAACTCCAGGAAGGCTGTAGAAGACGTCAATTGACTCTAGGAGGCTGGTAATAAGGCAAAGTAACTCCAGGAGGCTGGTAGGAAGCAAGTAACCCTGGAGCTGGTAGGAAAGAGGCAGGGACTCCAGGAGGCTGTAGAAGGCAAGTAACTCCAGGAGGCCTGTTAAGGAAGGCAATGTAACACCAGGAGGGCGGTAAGAAGGCAAGGGACTCCACGAGGCTGGGTAGAAGGCCTATAACTCCATAGGCTCTCGGAATGCATGTAACTTTCCGATGCTGGTAGGAAGGCCAAGTAACTCCGAGGAGGGCTTGTAGGAAGGCAATGAAACTCCAGGAGGCTGGTAGAAGGCAATGGACTCCAGGAGGCTGGTAGAAGGCATGTAACTCAGGAGGCTGGTAGGAAGGCAAGTACTCCAAGAGGCCTGTATAGAAGGCAAGGGACTCCAGGAGGCAGTGTAAGAAGGCAAGTAATTCCAGGAGGCTGGTAGGAAGGCATGAACTCCAGGAGGCTGGTAGGGAAGGCCAGTAATTCACAGAGGTTGGTAAGGAATGCATGTAACTCCAGGAGGCCGTAGAAGGCAAGAATCCAGGAGGCAGGAAGGAAGTCATGTAAGCTCCAGGAGGCTTGAGGAAGGCATGTAACTGCAGGAGACTGGTAGGGAAGGCAAGTAACTCCAGGAGGCTGGTAGGAAGGCAAGTAAACTACCAGGAGGGCTGGTAAGGTAAGCCAAGGACCTCCAGAGGCTATGTAGTAAGACAAGTGACTCTAGGAGGCTGGTAGAAAGTACAAGTAAACTCCAGGAGGCTGTAGGAAGGCAATAACACCAGAGTGCCTGGTAGGAAGGCAAGTAACTCCCAGGAGCTGTAGGACGGCGAAGGGACTCCAGGAGGCTGGTAGGAAGGCCAAGTACCTCCAGGAGGCTGTAGGAAGGCAAGTAACTCCATGAGGCTGAGTAGAAAAGCAAGGGGCTCCATGAAGGCATGGTAGGAAGGCCAGAAACTCCAAGGCTGTAGGAAGGCAAGTAATCCAGGAGGCTGGAAGGAAGACAAGTAACTATGCCGGAGACTGGTAGAAGGCAAGAGGACACCAGAAGCAGGTTGAAGGCAAGTAACTCCAGGCGCCTGGTAGGGACAGGCAATAATTTCCAGGAGGCTGGTAGGAAGGCATAGTCTTCCTCCCAGGAGGCTTGTAAGGAAGGCAATGTAAACTGCAGGAGACTGGTAGGAAGGCAAGTAACTCAGAGAGGCTGGTAGGAAGGCATATACCTCCAGAGGCTGGTAGGAAGACATAAACTCCATAGGCTTTTAGGAAGTCAAGGTGACTCTAAGGCTGGACGAAAGTCAAGTAACTCCAGAGGCTGGTAGGAAGCAAGTACTCCCGGGAGGCTGTAGGAAGCCGCATGTAACTGCAGGAGGCTGGTAGGAAGGCAAGTACATCCAGGAGGCTGGTAGGAGCATGTAGAAGAAGCTCCAGAGGCTGGGTAGGAAGGCAAGTAACTCAGGAGGCAGGTAGGAAGGCAAGGGGCTCCTGTGGCTGGTAGGAAGCAAGTAACCCAGAGGCTGGTAAGGAAGGCAAGGTACTCCAGGGGTGTAGGAAGCAAGTAACTCAGGAGGCAGGTAGGAAGGGGCAAGTGGAACTCCGGGAGGCTGGTAGACGCAAGTAACTCCAGGCGGCTAGGTAGTAAAGGCAAAGTAACACCAGGAGGCAGGTAAAGGCAATAACTCCAGGAGGCTGGCTAGGCAAGGCATGTAACTCCAGGAGGGCTGGTAGGAAGGCAAGCACTCCAGGAGGCTTGGTAGGACAGGCATATAACACAGGAGGCTGGTAGGGAAGGCATGGGACTCCATGAGGCTGGTAGAAGTCAAGAAACTCCATGAGGCAGGAGGAAGGCATATAACTCCAGGAGGCTGGGAGTAGGAAGGCCCAAGGGACTCCGGGACGCTGGTAGGAAGGCAATAACTCCAGAGGCTGTAGAAGGCAAGTAACACCAGGCGGCTGTCTGCAGGCATATAACTCCAGGAGGCTGGTAGAAGGCACGGGACTTCCAGAGGACGCTGGTAGGAAGGCAAGTAACTCCAGGAGGCTGGTAGGAAGGCAAGTAACTCCAGGAGGCTGGTAGGAAGGCAAGTAACTCCAGGAGGCTGGTAGGAAGCCAGTAACAACCAAGCTGGGTAGGAAGGCAAGATAACACCCAGGGAGGCTGGTAGTAAAGGCATGTAACTCCAGGAGGCTGGTAGGAAGGCAAGTAACTCCAGGAGGCTGGTAGGAAGGCATGTAACTCCAGGAGACTGGTAGGAAGGCAAGGAACTCCAGGAGGCTGGTAGGAAGGCAAGTAACTCCAGGAGGCTGGTAGGAAGGCAAGGGACTCCAGGAGGCTGGTAGGAAGACAAGTAACTCCAGGAGGCTGGTAGGAAGACAAGTAACTCCAGGAGGCTGGTAGGAAGCCAAGTAACACAGAGGCAGGTAGGAAGACCAGTAACTCCAGGAGGCTGGATAGGAAGACAGTAACTCCAGGAGGCTGGTAGGAAGGCATGTAACTCCAGGAGGCTGGTAGGAAGACAAGTAACTCCAGGAGGCTGGTAGGAAGACAAGTAACTCCAGGAGGCTGGTAGGAAGGCAATGAGTCAGGAAGAAGGAGATGGGAGGAAGAACACAGTAAAACTGTGTTAATTAGTGTGGGTATTTGAAAATTAGAAGAAATTTACCAAATTAAATATTCTCATAGGATCGGGAGATCACTCATCTTATTCCCATCAACTGTTACCTTCGTAATCTACAAAGAAAAAAAATATTAATTAAAACATCGTTCTATATATGTTTTATGTGACATCTGAACCTACGTCATTATTATAATGACGAAGGTTTAGTTAAAATACGTAGTGAAACTAAATTTTAGTGTAAGAACGTTTCGCTCTCCTCTACAACGAGAGTCTTTCTACGATCACTACCCTCCTTTCCCGTACATCGTGTGCAATACGGCATTATAAAGGCCTGCGTTTATTCGCTCTAGTCTGAGGACATTAAAACCCACCCACCACCATGCGTTATGGATGTACGTACAAAAGCTACTCTATATATACTATAGGTCATCGTTCTAAATTGACAACGTAAAGTATCCCTTTGAAATTGCGCTAACCAGCTCGTCTGGAATGCACCACTCTCCAACTGACAGCTCCTTTTAATAATCTAACAGCATAACCCTTATCTCTTTCGTCTGTCCTAACAACCCAAAAAAAAACCGCTGGCAAGCAGACAGTCTTGGATCTGAAAGTGGTCCCGCGCAAACGAGGTGGACCCCACAAACGGCCCGTGGGTTTCCGCAATCCATAGTCCAGAAATTCCTCAACCCTAGTTTTTGGGTTTCAGTTCCTGCCTCCTTTTGTAAATCAACTTCCTTCCAGCTGAAAGCTGACCTCCCAGCAGAAGGCTGACCTTCCAGGGTTAGGGGAATCTCTCTCCAGCATCGGGACGATACGATGCTGGGTTTAACAAAGTGAAGATAAACGGTATACAACAATTGAGATTAACGAGAGAAGCATTAACCAGAAAAACGAGACTGAGTGAGATAGCGTTGGCCGCGACCACGGGATAAACACAGGGAACAGAGAGGGTGATGAACACGTGGGGCAGTGAGGGGAGGAGAAGAAGGTAGCCACGATGATAACTGGAAGAAGTATATGGCGTGGTAAATGAATCCCATTCTAAAAGGCGTTGGCGGGGAACCGTCTGAAGCATAGCATTATGGTCAAGATGACGCGAGATAGAAAAGAAGGGGGAACACTGAGAGAAAGAAGAACTGAGGTTCTAGTAGTGAGGTACACTAAGAAAGATACCCGAGGTATCTAGTGAAGGGAACCATTAGAAGAAGATGACCGAGGTATTTAAGGCAAGAGGGACTAAAGGAGGCTGGTAGGAAAGGCATTTAACTCCAAGAAAGGCTGGTAGGAAGGCATGTAACTCCAGGAAGCTGGAAGAGAAGGCAAGTAACTCAGTAGGCTGGTAGGAAGCATGTAACTCCATAGGCAGGTAGAAGGCAAGGAACTCCAGAGGCTGGCAGAAACGGCGAAACTCCAGAGCTGGTAGGAAGCAAGGGACTTCCAGAGGCAGGTATGAAGGTTAGGAAACCTTCAGGGAGGCTGGTAGAAAGGTTATAGACTCAGGAGCTGGTAGAAGTTTAGGGACTCCAGGAGGCTTGTTAGGAAACAAGGGACCCCAGGAGGCAAGGGTAGAAGGTAAGGGACACCTGGAGGCTGGTAGAAGGTTAGGGACCCAGGAGGGTTAGTAGGAAAGCAAGAACTCCAAGAGGCTGGTAGGAAGGGAAGGGATCCCAGGAGACTGGTAGGAAGGCAAGAAACAGGGTCCACGAGACTGGTAGGAAGGAAAGTAACTCCAGAGGCTGTTAGAAGTCAAGGACCGCCCGGCGAGCTGGTATAAAGGCAAAGTAACTCCAGAGCTGGTAGGAAGGCAAGGGACTTCCAGGAACGCTGGGTAGGAAGGCAAGTAGCTCCAGGAAGGCTGGTAGGAAGGCAATAACTCCAGAGGCATATGTAGGAAGGCAAGTAACACCGGAGGCTGGTATAGGAAGGCAAGTAACTCAAGAGCAGGTAGGAAGTACAAGGGACTCCAGGAGTCTCGTAGAACGGCAAGTAACTTCCACAGACTTGGTAGGAAGGCAAGGGACCTCCTGGAGGTTGGTAAGGTAATGCAAGTAGCACCAGGAAGGCTGTAGGAAGGCAAGTAACTCCTTGGAGGATGGTGGGAAGGCAAGTACCTCCAGAGGCTGGAAGGAAGGCAGGGACACCAGGAGGCTGTAGGAAGGCATGTAACTCCAGTGAAGCTGGATGGAAGGCAAGTAAAACTCCAGTAGCTGGTAGGACGGCATGTAACTCCAGGAGGCTGGTAGGAAGCAAGGACTCCAGAGGCAGGCAGGAAGGTTAGGAACTCCAGGACAGTAGGTAAGGTTTGAGACTCCAGGACGCAGTAAGAAAGGTTAGGGAACCCAGGAATGCTGGTCGGAAGGCAAGGGAACCCCAGGAGGTTGGTAGGAAGGAAAGGACTTCCAGGAGGCTGAAGATAGGTTACGGACTCCAGGAGGGTGGTAGGAAAGCAAGAGACTCCAAGAGGCTTGTAGGAAGGCAAGGGATCCCAGGAGTCTGGTAGAAGGCAAGTAACTACTCCAGAGTACTAGTAGGAGTCAAGTAACTCCAGAAGCTGGTAGGAAGGCAAGAGGGACTCCAGGAGTGCTGGAAGGAGGGCAAGTATTACCCGGAGCTGGTAGGAAGGCAAGTAACTCCAGGAAGCTGGTAGGAAGGCAAGGGACTCCAGGAGGCTGGTAGAAAGGCAAGTAATTCCAGGAGCTGGAAGGAAGGAATGGACTCCAGTAGGCGGTAAGAAGGCAAGTACTCAAGGACCTGGTAGGAAGGCAAGTAACTCCAGGAGGCTAGTAGGAAGGCAAGTAATTCCAGGAGGCTGGTAGGAAGTCAAGTGAAACAAGTAACTCCAGGAGGCAGGTTGGGCAGGCAAGTCGCTCCAGGAGGCTGGTAGGAAGGCAAGTAACTTTCCCCGCCCAGGAGGGCTGTAGGAAGGCAAGAACTCAAGAGGCTGGTGAGAAGGCAACGTAATTCCAGAGGCAGGTAGTGAAGGCCAAGTAAACAACCCCAGGAGACTGGTAGGAAGGTTAGGGACTCTAGGAGGCTGGTAGGAAGGTTAGGGACTCCAGGAGGATGGTAGGAAGGTTAGGGACTCCAGGAGGATGGTAGGAAGGTTAGGGACACCAGAGGGCCTGGAGAAGGTTTTAGGGACTCCTTGAGGCTGGAAGGAAGGTTACGGACTCCAGGAGGCTGGTAGGAAGGCTATGGACTCCAGGAGGCTGGTAGGAAGGTTAGGGACTCCAGGAGGCTGGTAGGAATGCAAGGGACCCCAGGAGACTAGTAGGAAGGTTAGGGACTCCATGAGGATGGTAGGAAGGTTAGGGACCCCAGGAATTTGGGAGGAAGGTTAGGGACCCCAGGAGGCTGGTAGGAAGGTTAGGGACTAGAGGAGGCTGGTAGGAAGGTTAGGGACTCCAGAGATCTAGGTAGAAGGTTAGGGGAGTCCAGGAGGATGGTAGGAAGGTTAGGGACTCCAGGAGGCTGGTAGGAAGGTTAGGGACTCAAGGAGGCTGGAAGGAAGGCTAGGGACTCCAGGAGGCTGATAGGAAGGTTAGGGACTCCAGGAGGCTGGCAGGAAGGAAAGGGCCCCCAGAGAGGCTAAGTAGGAAGGTTAAGGGGGACATCCATGAGGCTGGGTAGGAAGGTTACAGGACACCAGGAGACAGGTATGGAAGTTAGGGACTCCAGGAGACTGGTAGCAGGTAATTAGGGACTCAAGGAACAGTGTAGGAAGTGTTAGGGACTCCAGGCGACTGGTAGGACGGTTAGGGACCAAGAGACTGGTAGGAAAATAAAGGGAACTCCCGGAGGCTGGAAGGAGGATATGGTACTACAAGGAGCTGGTAGGAAGAGTTAGCGACACCAGGTGCTGGTAGGAGAGGCAAGGACCCCGGAGGACGGCAGATCGGAAGTTAGGGACTCCAAGGAGGCTGGTAGGAATGTTTAGGGACCTCCAGGAGGGTGGTAGAAAGCAAAGACTCCAAGAGGCCAGGCAGGAAGCCAGTAACCCAGAGTACAGGTAGGAAGGCAAGTAACTCCAGGAGAACTGAGTAGGAAGGTAAGTAACGACTCCAGGAGACTGGTAGAAGGACAAGTAACAACTCCAGGATGCTGGATAGGAAAGGCAAGAAACTCCAGAGGCTGGAAGAAGGAACGGACTCAGGAGGCTGGTAGGAAGGCAAGTCAACTCCCGAGGCTGGTAGGAAGGCAAGGACTCCAAGGGCTGGAAGGAACAAGTAACTCCAGGAGGTTTGGTAGGAAGGCAAGGACTCCAGTACTGGTAGGAAAGCAAGTAACTCCAGGAGCTGGTTAGGGAAGACATGTAACACAAGAGGCAGATAGGATGGCAAGTAACTCCAGGAGGCTGGTTAGGAAGGCAAGTAACTCCTGGAGGCTGTAGGAAGCATGTAACTCCATGAGGCTGGTAGGAAGTCAAGTGACTCCAGTAAGCTGAGTAGGAAGGCAAGTAACTCCAGGAGGAGGCAGGTAGGAAGGCAAGTAGCTCCAGGCGGCCGGTAGGAAGGCTAAGTAAACTCCAGAGGGCTGGTAGAAGGCAATGTAACTCCAGGAGGCCTGGTAGGAAGACAAGTGACTCCAGAGGCTGGTAGGGAAGGCAAGATAACTCCAGGAGCTGTAAAAGCAAGTAGCTCCAGAGGCTGGTAGGAAGGCAAGTAACTCCAGAGGCTGGTATGGAAAGCAAGTAACTCCAGGAGGCTGGATAGAAGGCAAGTACACCGAGGTCTGGAAGAACGGCAAGTAACTCCAGAGGCAGGTAGGAACGCAAGTAACTCCAGGATGCTGGTAGGAAAGGCAAAGGGACTCCAGGGGCTGGGTAGAAGGCAAGTAACTCCAGTAGGGGCCGAAAGCGGAAGCAGGACCTAAAGGAGGCTAGGTAGGAAAGGCAAGTAACTCTCAGGAGGAAGTGCAGGAAGGAAGGGCAATGAAACTCCAGGAACTGGAAGGAAGGCAAGTAACACCAGTAGCTGGAAGGAAGGCATGTAACTCCAGGAGTCAGGTAGAAAGGCCAGGAACTCCAGGAGGCTGGTCAGGAAAGGGCGAAACTCCAGGAGGCAGGTAGGGAAAGGCAAGGGACTCCAGGAGGCTTGGTATGAAAGGTTAGGACTTCAGGAGGGCTGGTAAGAAAGGTTAGAGACTCCAGGCGGCTGGTAGGAATGTTAGGACTCCAGAGGCTGTAGGAAGACTAGGTACCCCCAGGAGAGGCTGGTAGGAAGGATAGGGATCCTGGAGGGCTGGTAGGGAAGGTTAGGGTGACGCCCAGGAAGGGTTGTAGGAAAGCACGATAGACTCCAAGATGGCTGATAGGGATGGCACGTAATCCAGGAGGCTGGTAGAAGGCAAGTACCTCCCATGAGCCTGGTAGGAAAGCAAGGGACACCAGGAGCTGGTAGAAAGGCAAGTAACTCCCAGGAGACTGAAGGAAGGCAGTCACTCCAGTCAGCAGGAAGGAAGGCAAGTAACTCCTAGGCTGGTAGGAAGGCATGTAACTCCAGGAGGCAGGTAGGAAGGCAAGGAACTCCAGGAGGCTGGTAGGAAGGGGCGAAACTCCAGGAGGCTGGTAGGAAGGCAAGGGACTCCAGGAGGCTGGTAGAAGGTTAGGAACTTCAGGAGGCTTGTAGAAAGGTTAGAGACTCCAGGAGGCTGGTATTAAGGTTAGGGACTCCAGGAGGCTGGTAGGAAGACAAGGGACCCCAGGAGGCTGGTAGGAAGGTTAGGGAGTCCTGGAGGCTGGTAGGAAGGTTAGGGACTCCAGGAGGGTTGTAGGAAAGCAAGAGACTCCAAGAGGCTGGTAGGAAGGGAAGGGATCCCAGGAGACTGGTAGGAAGGCAAGTAACTCCACGAGACTGGTAGGAAGGAAAGTAACTCCAGGAGGCTGGTAGGAAGGCAAGGGACTCCAGGAGGCTGGTAGAAAGGCAAGTAACTCCAGGAGGCTGGAAGGAAGGCAAGGGACTCCAGGACGCTGGTAGGAAGGCAAGTAGCTCCAGGAGGCTGGTAGGAAGGCAAGTAACTCCAGGAGGCTGGTAGGAAGGCAAGTAACTCCAGGAGGCTGGTAGGAAGGCAAGTAACTCCAGGAGGCTGGTAGGAAGACAAGGGACTCCAGGAGGCTCGTAGGACGGCAAGTAACTCCAGCAGACTGGTAGGAAGGCAAGGGACTCCAAAAGGTTGGTAGGAATGCAAGTAGCTCCAGGAGGCTGGTAGGAAGGCAAGTAACTCCTGGAGGCTGGTGGAAGGCAAGTAACTCCAGGAGGCTGGTAGGAAGGCAAGGGACTCCAGGAGGCTGGAGAAGGCAAGAACTCCAGAAGCTGGTTGGAAGGCAAGTAACTCCAGTAGGCTGGTAGGAAGGCATGTAACTCCAGGAGGCTGGTAGGAAGGCAAGGGACTCCAGGAGGCTGGCAGGAAGGTTAGGAACTCCAGGAGGCTGGTAGGAAGGTTTGAGACTCCAGGACGCTGGTAGGAAGGTTAGGGACTCCAGGAAGCTGGTCGGAAGGCAAGGGACCCCAGGAGGTTGGTAGGAAGGTTAGGGACTCCAGGAGGCTGGTAGGAAGGTTACGGACTCCAGGAGGGTGGTAGGAAAGCAAGAGACTCCAAGAGGCTTGTAGGAAGGCAAGGGATCCCAGGATCTGGTAGGAAGGCAAGTAACTCCAGGAGACTGGTAGGAAGGCAAGTAAACTCCAGAAGCTGGTAGAAGGCAAGGGACTCCAGGAGGCTGGTAGGAGGGCAAGTAATTCCAGGAGGCTGGTAGGAAGGCAAGTAACTCCAGGAAGCTGGTAGGAAGGCAAGGGACTCCAGGAGGCTGGTAGAAAGGCAAGTAATTCCAGGAGGCTGGTAGGAAGGCAAGGGACTCCAGGAGGCTGGTAGGAAGGCAAGTAACTCCAGGACGCTGGTAGGAAGGCAAGTAACTCCAGGAGGCTAGTAGGAAGGCAAGTAATTCCAGGAGGCTGGTAGGAAGTCAAGTGAAACAAGTAACTCCAGGAGGCTGGTGGGAAGGCAAGTAGCTCCAGGAGGCTGGGAGGAAGGCAAGAAAATCCAGGAGCTTGTATGAAGGCAAGTAACTCAAGAGTCTGGTGAGAAGGCAATAATTCAGGAGGCTTGGTAGTGAGGCAAGAAACTCCAGGAGACGGTAGGAAGGCAAAAGACTCCCGGAAGACTGGTAGTAAGGCAAGGACTCCAGGTAGGCTGGTAGGAAGCAAAGTAACTCCAGGAGGCTATTAGGCAGGCAAGGACTCCAGGAGCCTGGTAGGAAGGCAATATAACTCCAAGAGGCTTCTGGAAGGCCTGTAACTCCGGAACTGGTAGGAAGCAAGTAACTCCCAGAGGCTTGTTAGGATGGCATGTAACCTCCAGAGGCTGGTAGGAGGCAAGTGGACTCCAGGAGGCTGG
The DNA here is from genome assembly GCF_026875155.1 of Cherax quadricarinatus. Taxonomy (NCBI): domain Eukaryota; kingdom Metazoa; phylum Arthropoda; class Malacostraca; order Decapoda; family Parastacidae; genus Cherax; species Cherax quadricarinatus. The sequence goes on from NC_069409.1 coordinate 69,526,406, forward strand.
TATGGGAAGCAATGTAACTCCAGGATGTCTGGTAGAAAGGCAAGTAACACCAGGAGGCTGGGTAGAAGGCAAGTAACTCTCAGAGCTGTAGAACGCAAGTAAACTCCAGGAGGGCTGTAGGAACGCAAAGTAACTCCAGAGGCTGGTAGGAAGCAAAGGACTCCAGAGGCCTGGTAGAAGCAATATCTCCAGTTAGGCTCCAAGGAAGGCAAGGGACTCTAAGGAGGCTTGGTAGGAAGGCCTGTACTCCCAAGGAGGCCTGGTAGGAAGGCATGTAACTCCAGGGAAGCTGGTTAGGAAGGCAAGAAACTCCATAGGCTGGTAGAAAGCATGTAACTCCAGGAGGCTGGTAGGAAGGCAAGGAACACCAGGAGGAGGAGACGGTTCTAAACTCCAGGATGCTGGTAGGAAGGCAAGGGACTCCAGGAGGCAGGTAGGAATGTTTAGGAACTCCAGAGGCGTGAAAGGTTAGAGACTCCAGGACGCTGGTAGAAGTTAGGGACTCTCTTCCAGGCAGCTGTAGAATACAAAGGACGCCCAGAGCCGGTAGAAGGTCAGGGACTTCAGGAGGCTGGTAAAAGGTTGGGACCTCCAGGAGGGTTGTTAGGAAAGCAAGAACTCCACGAGGCTGGTAGAGGCAAGGGATCCCAGGAGACTGTGGTATGAAGGCAAGCACCTCCAGTAGACTGGTAGAAGGCAAGTAACTCCAGGAAGCTGGTAGGAAGGCCAATGGACCCAGGGAAGGCAGGTAGGAAAGGTTAGGAACTTCAGGAGGCAGGTAGAAAGGATAGAGACATCCAGGAGGCTGGTAGGAAGGTTTAGGGACTCCAGGAGCTGGTAGGAAACAAGGGAACCCCAGGAGCATGGTAGGAAGGATGAGGGACTCCTGGAGGCTGGTTAGAAGGTTTTGGACTCCATGAGGGTTGTAGAAACAAGAGACGTCCAAAGTCTGGTAGAAAGGCAAGGGAACCCAGGAGACTTGGTAGGAAGGCAAGTAACTCCAGGAGACTGGTAGGAAGGCAAGTAACTCCAGGAGGCTGGTAGGAAGGCAAGTAACTCCAGGAGGCTGGTAGGAAGACAAGGGACTCCAGGAGGCTGGTAGGACGGCAAGTACTCCAGGAGACAGGTAGGAAAGGCCAGGGACCTCCAGGATGCTGGAAAAATGCAAGTAGCTCCAGGGAGGCACAGGTAGGAAGGCAAGTAACTCCTGGAGGCATGGTTAGGAAGGCAAGTAACTCCAGGAGAGCTGGTAGAAGGGCAAGGACCCCAGGAGGCTGGTAGGAAGGCATGTAACTCCAGGAAGCTGGTAGGAAGGCAAGTAACTCCAGGAGGCTGGTAGGAAGGCATGTAACTCCAGGAGGCTGGTAGGAAGGCAAGGGACTCCAGGAGCTGGCAGAAGGTTAGGAACTCCAGGACCTGGTAGGAAGGTAGAGAACTCCAGGAGGCTGGTATAAGTTAGTGACTCCAGGAAGCTGGTCGTAAGAGCCAAGGACCCCAAGAGGTTGTAGAAGGTTAGGGACTTCCAGGGCTTGTAGAAGGTTTGGGACTCCAGGAGGGTAGTAAGGAAAGCAAGAGACTCCAAGAGGCTTGTAGAAGGCAAGGGATCCAGCAGACTGGTAGGAAGGCAATAACTCCTTGAGGCCTGGTAGTAAGGCAAAGTAACTCCAGGAGCTGTTAGGAAGGCAAGTAACTCCAGGAGGCTTGTAGGAAGGCAAGTAATTCCAGGAGGCTGGTAGGAAGGCAAGTAAATTCCAGGAGGCTGGTAGGAAGGCACTAATATCCAGGAGGCCAGGTAGGAAGGAAAGTAATGTCCAGGAGGCTGGTAAGGAAAGCAAGGGACACCAAGAGGCCTGGGTGGAAGCACGTAACTCCAGAACTGCCTGGTAGGAAGGCAAGTAACTCCAGGAGGCTAGTAGGAACAAGTAATTCCAGGAGAGTGCTTGTAGGACGGCAAGGACTCCAGAGGCTGGTAGAAAGGCAAGGAACTCCAGAGGCAGGTAGGAATCAAGTGACTCCAGAGGGTGGTGGGAAGGACAAGTAATTCCAGGCGGCTGGCGTATGAGCTAAGATAACACCCGGAGACTGGTAGAAGGGCAAGAGAACTCCATGAGCCTGAAGGACAGGCAAGAGAACTCCAGAGGCTGGAAGGAAGGCAAGTAACACCAGGAGGCGGTAGGAAGGCAAGGGACTCCAGGAGCTGAAGACGGCATATAACCTAACTTCCAAGACGCTTCTGGTAAGGGCATGTAACCCCGAAGCTGGAAGGAAGGGCAAGTAACTCCAGAGCCTTGTAGAAGTGCATGAGGAAACACAGAGGCGTGGTAGAACGCAAGTAACTCCAGGAGGCTGGAGGAACGCCGCAAGTAACACCAGAGGCTGGTTAGTGAAGGCAAGGGACTCCAGGAGGCTGGAAGGAAGGCATGTTAACTCCATGAGGCAGGTAGACAGGCAATAACTCCCAGGTGGCTGGTAGGAAGCAAGTAACTCCAGGAGGCCTGGTAGAACGCAAGTAACTCCAGAGGCAGGAAGAACGCAAAAGATACCTCCAGGAGGCTGGTAGGAAGGCAAGGTACTCCAGGAGGCAGGTAGGAAGGCCAGTAACTCCAGTAGCTGCGAAGGAAGCAAAGGACTAAAGGGAGCTGTAGAAGGCATGAACTCCAGAGGCTGTTAGGAAAGGATGTAACTCCAGAAGCCTGGTAGGAAGCAAAGATAACTCCAGTAGGCTGGTAGGAAGCATGTAACTCCAGGAGGCAGTAGGAAGGCAAGGAACAAAAGAAGCTGGTAGGAAGTCGAACTCCATGAGGCTGGTATGGAAGGCAAGGGACTCTTTCCAGGAGGACAGGAAGAAGGTTAGGAACTCCAGGAGGCTGGTAGAAAGGATAGAGACTCCAGAGGCTGGAAGGAAGGTTAGTGGACGCCAGAGGCTGGTAGGAAAGACAAGGGACACCCAGGAGGCCGGAAAGGAAGGATTAGGTGACTTCAAAGGAGGCAGGTAAGAATGTTTGGGCCTCCAGGGGGGTTGTAAGGAAAGCAAGAGACCTCAAGAGGCGCTGAAGGAAGGCAAGGGTTCCCAGGAGACTGGTAGAAGGCAAGTAACTCAATACAGGTAGGAGGCAAGTACTCCAGATGCTGGTAGGAAGCAAGTAACTCCCAAAGGCTGGTTAGGAGACAGAGGGACTCCAGGAGGCTTGGTTGGACGGCCAGTAAACTCCAGTAGAATTAGTAGGAAGGCAAGGGACTCAGGAGGCTGTGTAGGAATGCAAGTAGCTCCAGGAGGCGGTAGGAAGGCAAGTACACTCCGGCGGCTGGTAGTAAGGCAAGTAACTCCAGAGCTGGTAGAAGCAAGGGACTCAGGCGGCTGTAGGAAAGGCATTATCTCCAGGAAGCTGGTAAGAAAGGCAAAGTGACTCCAGAGGCTGGTAGAAGCATATGTAAACTCCAGGAGGCGGTAGGAAGGCAAGGGACTCCCAAGAGGCTGCAGGAAGGTTATGAACTCCATGGGCTGGTAGGAAGGTTATGATGACTACTCCAGGAGCCTGGTAGAGGAAAGGGACTTCCAGGAAGCTGGTCGGAAGGCAAGGACCACCCCAGGAGGTTGGTAGGAAAGGATAGGGACTCCAGGAGCTGGTAAGGAAGGTAAGGGACCCAGGAGGGAGGTAGGAAAGCAAGAGACTCCAAGAGGCTTGTAGAAGGCCCCAAAAAAAGGGAATCCCAGGAGACGCAGGTAGTGAAGGCAAGTAACGTCCAGAGACTGTAGAAGGCAAGTAACTCCAGGAGGCTGGTAGGAAGGCAAGGGAGTCCAGGAAGGCCTGGAAGGAAGGCAAGTAACTCAGACGCCTGGTAGAAGAGCAAGTAACTCCAGAGCTAGTAGAATACAAGTAATTCCAGAGGCTGGTAGAAGCAAAGGACTCCAGGAGGCTGGTAGAAAGGCAAGGAACTCAGGAGGCTAGTAGAAGTCCAAGAGACTCCTGGAGGCTGGTAGGAAAACAATAACTCACCAGGAGGATGGTAGGAAGGCCAAGTAACTCCACGGCGAGTGGTAGGAAGGACAAGTAACTCCAGGAGGCTGGTATGAAGACAAGTAACTCCAGGAGGCTGTGGGAAGGCAAGTAAATTCCCGGAGCTGTATGGAGGGCAAGTAACACAGGAGCTGGTAGGTAAAGGCAAGAGACTCCAGGAGACTGGGTAGGAAGGCAAGGACTCCCCGGAGGCTGGTAGGAAGGCAAGTCACTTCCAGAGGCTGGTAGGAAGGCAAGTAACATCCCAGAGGCAGGTAGAAGCAAGGGACTCCAGGAAACGCTGGTAGAGAGGCAAATAACTCCAAAGGCTTCTGGGAAGGCATGTAACTCCCGGAAGCTGGTAGGAAGGCAAGGAACTCCAGGAGGCTGGTAGGAAGGCATGTAACTCCAGGAGGCTGGTAGGAAGGCAAGGGACTCCAGGAGGCTGGTAGGAAGGCATGTAACTCCAGGAGGCGGGTAGGAAGGCCCCCCCAAAAAGTAACTCCCAGGAGGCGGTAGAAGGCAAGTAACTCCAGGAGGCTGGTAGGAACGGAAGTAACTCCTGGAGGCTGGTAGGAACGCAAGTAACTCCAGGAGGCTTGTAGGAACGCAAGTAACTCCAGGAGGCTGGTAGGAAGGCAAGGGACTCCAGGAGGCTGGTAGGAAGGCAAGTACGTCCCATAGGCTCGAAGAAGGCAAGGGACTAAGGAGGCTGGTAAAGGCACATGTACTCCAGGAGGCTTGTAATAAGAATTACCTCCAGGAAGCAGGGTAGGAAGGCAAGGATCTCCAGGAGGCTGGTTAAGGAAGGCAAGTAACTCCAGTAGGCTGGTAGGAAGACAGTTAACTCCAGGAGCTGGTTAGGACGGGCAAGGAACTCCAGGAGGAATGTAGGAATGGCTCGAAACATCCAGGAGGTCTGGTAGGAAGGCACGGGACTTCCCAGGAGGCTGGATAAAGGTGTAGAGACTCCATGAGGCTGTAGGAAGTTGGACCACCAGCGGCTGGTAGAAAGGTTAGAGACTCCAATGAAGGCTGGTAGGAATGGTAGGGACTCCAGGAAGGCTGAGGAAGGAAAGAACAATGACCCCAGGAGGGCTGTTAGGAAGGTTAGAACTCCCGGAGGCTGGTAGGACGACAAGGGACCTCCAGGAGGCTGTAGGAAGTTAGGACTCCCAGGAGGCCTGTAGGAAGACAAGGGACCCCAGGAGGCTGGTTGGAAGGAAGGGACTCCAGAGGCTGGTAGGAACTGGGTGGGGCCCAAGTAGCACCAGGAGGGCTGGTAGGGAAGGCCATTACTCCTGGAGGCTGGTAGGAAGGCAAGGGACTACCAGGAGGCTGTAGGAAGGCAGGTAACTCCAGGCGCTGGGTAGGAAGGCAAGTAACTCCAGGAGGCAAGTAGGAAGGCAAGTAAATACCAGGAGGCTGGTAGGACGGCAAGGACTCCGGAGGCTTGTATAAATGCAAGGAACTCCAGGCGGCATGGAAGGAAATTCAAGTGACTTCCAGGAGGCTGGCAGGAAGGCCCAAGTACCCTCCAGGAGGAAGGTCGGAAGCAAGTAGCTCTCCAGGAGGCTGGTAGGAAGGCAAGAAACTCCCGGAGCTGGTAGAGAAGGCAAGTAACACCAGGAGGTTGGTGAAAGTGCCAGTAATTCCAGGAGGCTGAGGTAGGAAGGCAAGAGACCACCTGGGTACTGGTAGGAAGGCAAGTGGACACCAGGAGGGCTGGTAGAAGGAACAGTAACTCCCGGAGGCTGTAGAAGCAAGAGACTTCCAGGAGACTGGTAGGAAAGGCAAGGGCTTCCAGAGGCTGGTAGGACGGTAAAAGAAACCCAGGAGGCAGGTAGGAAGGCAATGTCTCCAGGAGGCAGGTAGGAAGGCAATAAAACTCCAAGAGGCTTCTGGGAAGGCATGTAACTCCCGGAAGCTGGTAGGAAGGCAAGTAACTCCAGGAGGCTGGTAGGAAGGCATGTAACTCCAGGAGGCTGGTAGGAAGGCAAGGGACTCCAGGAGGCTGGTAGGAAGGCATGTAACTCCAGGAGGCTGGTAGGAAGGCAAGGGACTCCAGGAGGCTGGTAATTAAGACAGGACCCAGGAGCTGGTAGGAAGGCAAGGTAACTCCATCCCGGCGGCTGGTTTGGAAGGTACAAGTATCTCCAGGAGGCAGTTATTAAGACAAAGGGACTCCAGAGCTGGTAGGAAGGCATGTAACTCCAGGCGGCTTGTATAAGGCAATATACCTGCAGAGACTGGTAGAACGGCAAAGAACTCAGGAGGCTGTAGAAGGCATGGTAACTCCCAGGAGGCTGTAGGAAGGCAAGTAACTCCAGGAAGGCTGTAGAAGACGTCAATTGACTCTAGGAGGCTGGTAATAAGGCAAAGTAACTCCAGGAGGCTGGTAGGAAGCAAGTAACCCTGGAGCTGGTAGGAAAGAGGCAGGGACTCCAGGAGGCTGTAGAAGGCAAGTAACTCCAGGAGGCCTGTTAAGGAAGGCAATGTAACACCAGGAGGGCGGTAAGAAGGCAAGGGACTCCACGAGGCTGGGTAGAAGGCCTATAACTCCATAGGCTCTCGGAATGCATGTAACTTTCCGATGCTGGTAGGAAGGCCAAGTAACTCCGAGGAGGGCTTGTAGGAAGGCAATGAAACTCCAGGAGGCTGGTAGAAGGCAATGGACTCCAGGAGGCTGGTAGAAGGCATGTAACTCAGGAGGCTGGTAGGAAGGCAAGTACTCCAAGAGGCCTGTATAGAAGGCAAGGGACTCCAGGAGGCAGTGTAAGAAGGCAAGTAATTCCAGGAGGCTGGTAGGAAGGCATGAACTCCAGGAGGCTGGTAGGGAAGGCCAGTAATTCACAGAGGTTGGTAAGGAATGCATGTAACTCCAGGAGGCCGTAGAAGGCAAGAATCCAGGAGGCAGGAAGGAAGTCATGTAAGCTCCAGGAGGCTTGTAGGAAGGCATGTAACTGCAGGAGACTGGTAGGAAGGCAAGTAACTCCAGGAGGCTGGTAGGAAGGCAAGTAAACTACCAGGAGGGCTGGTAAGGTAAGCCAAGGACCTCCAGAGGCTATGTAGTAAGACAAGTGACTCTAGGAGGCTGGTAGAAAGTACAAGTAAACTCCAGGAGGCTGTAGGAAGGCAATAACACCAGAGTGCCTGGTAGGAAGGCAAGTAACTCCCAGGAGCTGTAGGACGGCGAAGGGACTCCAGGAGGCTGGTAGGAAGGCCAAGTACCTCCAGGAGGCTGTAGGAAGGCAAGTAACTCCATGAGGCTGAGTAGAAAAGCAAGGGGCTCCATGAAGGCATGGTAGGAAGGCCAGAAACTCCAAGGCTGTAGGAAGGCAAGTAATCCAGGAGGCTGGAAGGAAGACAAGTAACTATGCCGGAGACTGGTAGAAGGCAAGAGGACACCAGAAGCAGGTTGAAGGCAAGTAACTCCAGGCGCCTGGTAGGGACAGGCAATAATTTCCAGGAGGCTGGTAGGAAGGCATAGTCTTCCTCCCAGGAGGCTTGTAAGGAAGGCAATGTAAACTGCAGGAGACTGGTAGGAAGGCAAGTAACTCAGAGAGGCTGGTAGGAAGGCATATACCTCCAGAGGCTGGTAGGAAGACATAAACTCCATAGGCTTTTAGGAAGTCAAGGTGACTCTAAGGCTGGACGAAAGTCAAGTAACTCCAGAGGCTGGTAGGAAGCAAGTACTCCCGGGAGGCTGTAGGAAGCCGCATGTAACTGCAGGAGGCTGGTAGGAAGGCAAGTACATCCAGGAGGCTGGTAGGAGCATGTAGAAGAAGCTCCAGAGGCTGGGTAGGAAGGCAAGTAACTCAGGAGGCAGGTAGGAAGGCAAGGGGCTCCTGTGGCTGGTAGGAAGCAAGTAACCCAGAGGCTGGTAAGGAAGGCAAGGTACTCCAGGGGTGTAGGAAGCAAGTAACTCAGGAGGCAGGTAGGAAGGGGCAAGTGGAACTCCGGGAGGCTGGTAGACGCAAGTAACTCCAGGCGGCTAGGTAGTAAAGGCAAAGTAACACCAGGAGGCAGGTAAAGGCAATAACTCCAGGAGGCTGGCTAGGCAAGGCATGTAACTCCAGGAGGGCTGGTAGGAAGGCAAGCACTCCAGGAGGCTTGGTAGGACAGGCATATAACACAGGAGGCTGGTAGGGAAGGCATGGGACTCCATGAGGCTGGTAGAAGTCAAGAAACTCCATGAGGCAGGAGGAAGGCATATAACTCCAGGAGGCTGGGAGTAGGAAGGCCCAAGGGACTCCGGGACGCTGGTAGGAAGGCAATAACTCCAGAGGCTGTAGAAGGCAAGTAACACCAGGCGGCTGTCTGCAGGCATATAACTCCAGGAGGCTGGTAGAAGGCACGGGACTTCCAGAGGACGCTGGTAGGAAGGCAAGTAACTCCAGGAGGCTGGTAGGAAGGCAAGTAACTCCAGGAGGCTGGTAGGAAGGCATGTAACTCCAGGAGGCTGGTAGGAAGCCAGTAACAACCAAGCTGGGTAGGAAGGCAAGATAACACCCAGGGAGGCTGGTAGTAAAGGCATGTAACTCCAGGAGGCTGGTAGGAAGGCAAGTAACTCCAGGAGGCTGGTAGGAAGGCATGTAACTCCAGGAGACTGGTAGGAAGGCAAGGAACTCCAGGAGGCTGGTAGGAAGGCAAGTAACTCCAGGAGGCTGGTAGGAAGGCAAGGGACTCCAGGAGGCTGGTAGGAAGGCAAGTAACTCCAGGAGGCTGGTAGGAAGGCAAGTAACTCCAGGAGGCTGGTAGGAAGGCAAGTAACACAGAGGCAGGTAGGAAGACCAGTAACTCCAGGAGGCTGGATAGGAAGACAGTAACTCCAGGAGGCTGGTAGGAAGGCAATGTAACGCCAGAGGCTGGTAGGAAGACAAGTAACTCCAGGAGCTGGTAGGAAGACAAGTAACTCCAGGAGGCTGGTAGGAAGGCAATGAGTCAGGAAGAAGGAGATGGGAGGAAGAACACAGTAAAACTGGGTTAATTAAGTGTGGGTTTTTTAAAATTAAAGAAATATACCAAATTAAATTTCACTCATAGGATCTGAGATCACTGTCATCTATATTCCCATCAACTGTTACCATCGTAAACTACAAAGAAAAAAAATATAAATTAAAACATCGTTCTATATATGTTTTTATGTGACATCTGAACCTACGTCAATATTATAATGACGAAGGTTTAGTTAAAAATACTAGTGAACTAAATTTTAGTGTAAGAACGTTTCGCTCTCCTCTACAACGAGAGTCTTTCTACGATCACTACCCTCCTTTCCCGTACATCGTGTGCAATACGGCATTATAAAGGCCTGCGTTTATTCGCTCTAGTCTGAGGACATTAAAACCCACCCACCACCATGCGTTATGGATGTACGTACAAAAGCTACTCTATATATACTATAGGTCATCGTTCTAAATTGACAACGTAAAGTATCCCTTTGAAATTGCGCTAACCAGCTCGTCTGGAATGCACCACTCTCCAACTGACAGCTCCTTTTAATAATCTAACAGCATAACCCTTATCTCTTTCGTCTGTCCTAACAACCCAAAAAAAAACCGCTGGCAAGCAGACAGTCGTGGATCTGAAAGTGGTCCCGCGCAAACAGAGGTGGACCCCACAAACGGCCCGTGGGTTTCCGCAATCCATAGTCCAGAAATTCCTCAACCCTAGTTTTTGGGTTTCAGTTCCTGCCTCCTTTTGTAAATCAACTTCCTTCCAGCTGAAAGCTGACCTCCCAGCAGAAGGCTGACCTTCCAGGGTTAGGGGAATCTCTCTCCAGCATCGGGACGATACGATGCTGGGTTTAACAAAGTGAAGATAAACGGTATAATACAATTGAGATTAACGAGAGAAGCATTACCAGAAAAACGAGACTGAGTGTGATAGCGTTGTCCGCGACCACGGGATAAACACAGGGTACAGAGAGGGTGATGAACAGCGTGGGCAGTGGAGGGGAGGAGAGAAGGTAGCCACGATGATAAATGGAGAGAGTATATGGCGTGGTAAATGAATCCCATTCTAAAAGGCGTTGGGGGAACCGACTGAAGCATAGCATTATGGTCAAGATGACCGAGATAGAGAAAGAAGGGGGAACACTGAGAGAAAGATGACTGAGGTATCTAGTAGTGATGGTACACTAGAGAAAGATGACCGAGGTATCTAGTGAAGGTGATCCATTAGAAGAAGATGACCGAGGTATTTAGTGATGGTGGTACACTAGAGAAAGATGAGTGAGGTACCTATAACAGTAGTATACTAGAGGAAGGTAACTGGGAGGTATCACATGAAGGGAGGAGTACTTGACACAGGTGACAGTGGCGCTACAGAATGTAATCGATTCACCAGAAAGGACCCGTTTCCATTCTTTTCTTAAACAGGTTTTTTTTTATATATATATTTGGTAGGGTGTAGGAGGAACAACCAGGGCGTCCCAGCAGCCACCAACACCTGCACTACCACCACCACAACATCACCACCACTAGCTCCACCGCAAACATTAAAAGCGACAGCAACATCACTACCACCACCAACAGCACTCTTTCCACCACCACCACTAGCCTACTACCTCCACCAACAGTAACACCGCTACCGACAACACGACCACTAACAATAACAACATCACTAACACCACCACCAACAGCAACAACAAAACAGCACCACCATCACCACCACCACCACCACCACAAACATCGTGATCACCTTCAACATACAAATTACAGTCAGACTGGCATTAAGAGAGACAGACTGAGCATCATTGCGTCTAAATCAATATTAATGGAGGTTTTACAATCGTATATCTTCACCTTATTGTTACGCATTTCAGTCACTCCACCATGAAAAAAATAATAAAAATAAAAAGTGGAACAGAGGAGAGATAAAAAAAAATACACACTGAACTCGCAGCTTGGAAGAAGAACGTAAAAGACTTAGGAGTAGCGGTGTTGGAGGATCTCTCATGTAAAGATCACATTGGTGTTATTAATGCACTCGTAAAGAAAAATAAATGTCTGGATAACTGCATCCTTCAAAACAAGAGAAACCATGCCAGTGGAGATCCTCTCAAATCCACTTGCAGACTTTAGGCTGGAATATTGCTGTATACTCATGGCTCCTATCAACGGCAAGCGACACTGCCGACCTGCACAATGCACGGGAACTTCCACTGCCTGTAACAGTTCTACCAACAACTTCAGTGAAAAAGGCCAAAACAAAGAAAAAAATCCAATGATGCTCCCTTGAATGCAGGAAGAGAGAGAGAGGAATGTCACTAATATCCGGTGTAGTCGCAAGCTAATCCTGGTGCACACAGTATAATCACAAGATGGCTCTGGCCACCTTCATTACCTTCACTCGATATCTCAGTCGCCTGCCTCTAGAGCACCACTTTCACTCCATATCTAGGTACTGAGTGAAGGACAGTGACTGAGGTAATGAATGAAGGGAAATTGACTTAAACCACTCTATATTGACTTAGACCATTCTATATCGACTTATACTACTCTGTATTCATTTATACTACTCTATAGTAGTATAAATAGATACTCTATATTGTACCACTTTATACTGACTCATACCGCTGTATAATGACTTATACCCTCATATAATGCCACTATGCAATAGTTTTCTCCCCTCTATCATGAACTTATACTCCTACACAATGACTTATGCCTCTCTGTTGTTTTAATAACAGTCATTACACGTTATTTGGGTTATGCAGTAATTATTAACCACTTAATAGGTAGGTAGGAGCCTGGGGAACTAAGGGTGGTCCTCAGTGGGGGTACTTGTTCCCCCTCTGGCTTCATCCAGTTCGTGGCTTGTATCCGCGAGATGCATCGAGATAGGAGGCGCCTCTGCGAGACCTATATAGGGCGCCTTCAAGATCTTGAGCATGAAGCGTCGCTTCATCCTCAAGATCCGTGGAGCTTCTTCAAGGTCTATCGATGAGACGGAAGTCTATCGAGATGGAGGTCGCCCTCTCAAGATCTATCGAGATGGAAGTTTTCCCTCAAGATCTATCGAGAAGAGATCACTCTCTCAAGATCTATCGAAATAAAACTCGCCCTCCCAAGATCAATCGAGATGGAGGTCGCCTCCTCAAGATCTATACAGCATCCTCAAGATCTATCAGTATGAGCCTCGCCTTCTCAAGATCTGTCGAGCCTCTTCAAGATCTCTCGAGACTTCGAGATTCATCAGCAGTGAGGTGCAACACGACTCAACATTCTTCATCTTACCGTTAGTTCCTCACTGATCTTAACGCTTCCTCTTGCTTACAGGGCGGTTACCGGACGGAGGATCGAGCCTCCACTACTCCCGGTGGTCGGCATAAAGATCATAGAAAATCTTGGTTAAGTTCTCTTCCCTTCAAAACACAGCTGTATCTCTCTACGTCCCTCAACACTGTATGTATGGCAGTGATACTGGTAACCTGTCTGTGACCTGTCTGTGACGTGTCTGTGACCAGCCCTTAATTCTGGGACTACATACGCTGCCGTTCAGATCTCTAGAATACAAGTGATGTTATGAAACGCAAGTGATGTGAGGTGGTTACTTGTAATGTTAGGTTATTACACATGATGTAAGATGGTTACAGGTGATGTGAGGCGATCACAGTGTAAGGTTAGTTTGGCTAACATGTTATTTATTTGTTTCTCCGAATGATATGGTAGATAGTCCTGCTGGTGTCAACTCCAGCTGCTTCTAAATAGTCCTGCTGGGGTTAACTCCAACTGCTTCTAAATAGTCCTGCTGGGGTCAACTCCAGCTGCTTCTAAATAGTCCTGCTGGGGTCAACTCCAGCTGCTTCTAAATAGTCCTGCTGGGGTCAACTCCAGCTGCTTCTAAATAGTCCTGCTGGGGTCAACTCCAGCTGCTTCTAAATAGTCCTGCTGGGGTCAACTCCAGCTGCTTCTAAATAGTCCTGCTGGGGTCAACTCCAGCTGCTTCTAAATAGTCCTGCTGGGGTCAACTCCAGCTGCTTCTAAATAGTCCTGCTGGGGTCAACTCCAACTGCTTCTAAATAGTCCTGCTGAGGTTAACTCCAGCTGTTTCTAAGTAATCCTGCTGGGGTCAACTCCAGCTGCTTCTAAATAGTCCTGCTGGGGTCAACTCCAGCTGCTTCTAATTAGTCCTGCTGGGGTCAACTCCAGCTGCTTCTAAGTAGTCCTGCTGGTGTCAACTCCGGCTGCTTCTAAATAGTCCTGCTGAGGTTAACTCCAGCTGTTTCTAAGTAATCCTGCTGGGGTCAACTCCAGCTGCTTCTAATTAGTCCTGCTGGGGTCAACTCCGGCTGCTTCTAAGTAGTCCTGCTGGTGTCAACTCCGGCTGCTTCTAAGTAGTCCTGTTGGGGGTCAACTCCAGCAGCTTCTGGAGTGAACAAATACTGGCTCCTCGCCAGTTATCTGTCACAGCAGCGACAATCAACTATCTCACTGCTGTGGTAGTGCTTCTCTTCTCGTGTCTCTTGTAATTAACGCTTCATCTCACTGACATATTTAGATTAAGCAGCAAGTGGATTCTGTGGCAGATAGTGGCTCTGTGGATGACTGGTTCTTGTGGACCGTGGATAGACGTGATTGTGTGTGTGTGTGTGTATGGGTGTGCGTGTGCGCGTGTGCGTGTATGTGTGTGTGTGTGTGTGTGTGTGTGTGTGTGTGTGTGTGTGTGTGTGTGTGTGTGTGTGTGTGTGAAAACGGCAAATTCAAAGCCTTGTATCTATTTAAGCTGTACGAAGGCGTATAAATCTATACAAAAGTGACTCTTTCCTATTGCCACCAACAGCCTGGCTGTTCTGAGACAGCTGAGGAACTAGCGGACGGAGGATAGAGCCTCCAATATCTAACAGTAATATAATATATTGCTTGTTGAGCTAATACACAAACAGGGAGTAAAATGAAATGAGCTTAGAGGCGTCCACACCACCGTATGTCCTTCGATGGCAGGTATAACATCTAGCTTGGCTGGATGCACCATTGTTAAAGATTGTGTGGTCTAGTGGTCTAAAGCGTCATGTGTTTTCTCTCACCATGAGGCGGGCCAAAACAACATGGGTTCGACTCCTTGGCTAGTGCAGTGTTGTTATTGATCAATACCACTCGTTTCGTGGGTAATATATATATATATATATATATATATATATATATATATATATATTTAAATTTAGTAATGATTTATATATATATAATACAATAAGACCTGGTGATGGACCTGGTCGCGGGGGCGTTGACCCCTGGAACTCCCTCTAAGTAAGTAGGTACCTTTGTTATACCATTAATGAGTTCCCAGAATTTTCCTACTCCCAGAGCCCGGTCTTAGACCAGCAACATACAACAACAGCAACATACAAGTGACGCTGAACACGTGACTTGAGAAACAGCGTGGGACGCTGTAGCGTGGAGTCACTGGGACGCCACTTACAATTCTCGAAGAAATTCGGTAAATTTCGGCTAGATCCTGCTTGTACCTGTGTCTGGATGCTCAAACGTGCAGACACGACATCAGGATAACTCGTTGAGAGACAGATGCTTCTTGTATAGTGTGATAAAGTGAAGATGACTTTATCCCTTCCTCTCTCTCTCTGGGTAAACACACTGCTGCGACCACCGCTTCCCACCATTTATAACGGTTTGTTTGGTGTTCTGGTAGCGGGGAGTAAATGATACGTCTTTGGAGACTTCTTTACTTTATTTGTAATGTCGTGGTGGGTACATAGGCTTGTGTGTTGTGCCCATGGCCCGGGAGGGCCATCCCACGAGAGAGAGCTGGGAGTAGGCCTTGTGTCTTCCTGCTAGGCCGCTGTGTGAGTGAGGCAAGGGCAGGCAGGCTGGCGTGCCCACCGAGAGGCCTGGCTACAGAGGGCAGCACCTTAGTGCAGCGAAATATGAACTAAGCTGGCAGACAGCATGGGCTGTCTGTGCAGACAGTACAGGCTGTCTACACTCTGGTGCCTGCCTGTTCAACCAGGTTGTTGCTGCTGGTGGTCCGCTAACCCATCACAGCCTGGCTGATCTGGCACCTGGTGAAAATGTCTAAGATTCTTCCTTTATGACCTTCGAAGGGTACTGGGCCTCTGTGCTCGTCTCGGCTTCTTGATCCGAGGAACTGGAGCAAGCTTCATCTCTAATGGATCAAACTTGCTTGCCTTTTCCAGGCACTATCTTACCCCCAAGCGTTTAGCGCTCTTGTCATCAGTAAAATAATGTATTAAAGATAATGTATTATTATTATTATTATTATTATTATTATTATTATTATTATTATCATTATTATTATTACTATTATTATTATTATTATCATTATTATTATTACTATTATTATTATTATTATCATTATTATTATTATTATTATTATTATTATTATTATTATTATTATTATTATTATTATTATTATCATTATTATTATTACTATTATTATTATTATTATTATTATCATTATTATTATTATTATATATTACTATTATTATTTTATTATTTTATTATTATTATTATTATTATTATTATTAGTGTTGTTATATTATCATTATTATTATTATTATTATTATTATTATTATTATTATTATTATTATTATTATTATTGTTATTATTATTATTATTATTATTATTATTATTATTATTATTATTATTATTATTATTATTACTATTATTATTATTATTATCATTATTATCATTATTATTATTATTATTATTATTATTATTATTATTATTATTATTATTACTATTATTATTTTATTATTTTATTATTATTATTATTATTATTATTATTATTATTATTATTATTATTATTATTATTTTTATTATTACTGTATTCACACAGAAGCGCAAAACCTGTTGGGGTCATACAGCGCGCTGTTTGACCCCAACAGGTTTTGCGCAAGAGAATGTTAGTTAATCATATTTGATCCGAGAGAGAAGGGCGAAGTGGTAGCTCCAGTTCCTTGGATCAAGAGCCCTCCACCAGCCTCGATGCACACTTCTCTCTCTCTCTCTCATCTTTCTCACATCTTCCTCCCTCCTAAAGATTTGTGAGAGGCTCTCCCACCACCTCCCCCCCTCCAAGACGCTTGAGAGAGATGTGGAGGTGACTATCAACAGCTGTGAGTGCCTTCCTGGTGAGGGCATCTCAGAGGCACTCATGCACTATCATTACTGACAGCCTAAATATATATCGAGGCGGCCGCTAGTGACAGAATAATTGATTCTTATCAGCTGTTCTGCTTCCCGATTTCACGGCGTCCGATGATTCGGGAGCTACTCGGAGGAGGCAATCAGTTATCGCCTCTTTGTTTGCCATTCTTTAAGGTCGATAATTGCCCTCACTTGAGTCTCGGGGAGAGCGTGGGGTAATTGGCTTGTTTACGATCTCCACCGTGCCATCAAGACTACTACGTGTTAAATACTTGTCTTGTAATAATAGAGTTTGCTATTACTCCGTGTGACAGTGGTGGTGCTGTTTATCCTCCTACTTTAAGAGGAAACGAATGGAATGGATCTGTGTGGTTAGTCTGTGTTACATTGATTCATCGTTGTGCTACAATGACTCGTTTTGCGTTGTAAGGATTCGTCGGATGCACAGTCATTCGTTTTTTGTAATGGTTCGTATATATCGTAGCGATTCCTTGGAGCAGCGAATTGGTCGTATATTGTTGCACTGATTTGCGTGTGATGCTCTCGTGAATCCTACACTGTGTTGTTCATTATTCAACCGAGCTACAGGTAAAGCAGGCCGTAAAGTGGATGTCGTAAAAATAAATTGTTTACAGCCAGGACCTCTGTCTCGTCCGGTTCCAGCTGGTGGTCATCTGATAGAGGAGACGGGACACTACTATTTTGGGAACCTTGGACTTTCACCATCTGGAACTGTGGCGGACTACAGGCGAAATAGTAGCTTTCTTCTTCTCTTGTCTCTCTTCCTCCTCGTTCATCTCTTCCTTCTCTTTCTTTTTCTCATCCTCCCCCTCTTCCTTCTTTTCTTCTTCTTCGTTTCATTTTTTCTCTTCTAATTCTTCTTCTTGGTCAAGTGTATACCTAGGTGAAGTACGCCTATGTAAAATATATCTAGATGGTATGTATATCTAGAGAAGTATTTACCTAGGTAAAGTGCGTATCTATGCTAAGCATTCCTAACAGATGCCTTTTAAAATGAATGACGCTTAGCCAACGTTAGCTACGTCTAATCATGTTCTCATTCGACGTGTGCTTTTCTTATCCGTCGTCGTGTTCTTGTCAGAGGTCGAAGGATATAAAAACCTGTCTCGCCTCTGGCCAACATGGACAGCAAACGTCTGTCCAAGTGCCGGTTCAATAACATATGCAGCTTCTGACGGCTCGCGTGGATGTCTGTAGCATGCAACGCCTCCATGGAACACTGGAAGTGTGGATGTTGCGAGAATGTAGTGGTTCCCTGGAATGTCTGTAGCATGCATCGCCTCCATGGAACACTGTAAGAAGTGGATGTTGCAAGAATGCAGCGGTTCCCTGGAATGTTTGTAGCATGCAATACTTCCATGGAACACTGAAAGCAGTGATGCTAAGAGAATGTAGCGGCTTCCTGGAAAGTCTGGAGTATGTAGTGCTTCCAGGGAACACTGAAGTGAGGATGTCTGAAGACTGCTGAGGCTTATTAGAATGTCTTAAGTGATGAAGCTTAGATCATGTTGCAACTACCTGCAATGCTGGAAGCGAGAATCTTTGAAGCATGTAGCAACCTCCCTGGAACACTAGAGGGGTGAATGTGTGGATCATGTAGCAACCTCCCTGGAACACTAGAGGTGTGAATGTGTGGATCATGTAGTAACCTCCCTCGAGCACTAGAGGTGTGGATGTGTGGATCATGCAGCAACCTTCCTGGAACACTAGAGGTGTAGATGTGTGGATCATGTAGCAACCTCCCTCGAGCACTAGAGGTGTGGATGTGCGGATCATGTAGCAACCTTCCTGGAACACTAGAGGTGTGAATATATATATCACGCACCAACTTTCCTGGAAAGCTAGAGTTGTGGATGTATGTATCACGCAGCAACCTTCCTGGAACGTTGGCAATTGGAGATTTATAGAATGCAGCACTTCTCTGGAAGATCTAGGACATGAGTACCTCACTGGAATCCTGGTAGTGCTGACGTTTGAAACACGCAACATATCTTTGAAACACTGAAACTTTCAAGACAACACACCTGAAAAATTTTGTTAGATTTTTCATTTTCATGGGAAAACGTAAAACCCATAGAGTCATACAGCGAAAAGATAATGGGGGAATAAGGAGGTCTGATTCGAAGAAAAGGAGAGTAACTCCTTGGACTAGGAGCTTTTAGCCAACATTAATGCACCCCCACTGAAGGGAATAGATGCGCATAAACATTTGTGTTTTCTTAAGGTAAAATAATTATTGGTCGATTCATTTCTATCTCATAGAATGGATGACAATTTAGTTTAATGTACGAATGAATATGCAATTATTATTATTACAATCAAAAAGTATATTTGCAGTAATTTAATTATTATAAATGGTTTAACCTACATTTAAACTTGTTAAAGAAATGAAACATTATTCGCTCTCGATAAACATTATGTGGTTACACTGCTTCAATGTAATGATTATTTTCTGCGACAGAGATCTGTAATTGCATGTTGCAGCTGCCGACTTTCCCAGGTCACCACGTACAGCGTGGGAAAAATAACTGAGAGACACACATGTTGTGATGAGAAGACTCGTCTCTGTCATTGATATTAATAACATATTCTCGTAAAAGTCATCATCTTATTTGCTATACATTAATATGAAGATGGGCAGGTTGTGGCAGTGTTAGAGCAGCATTCTCCGACGTCAGGTGATTCGTCTGTTGATACGAGGCGAGGTGATGGTATGCTGTTAGTGGTTAATTAATAATTATGACGTACGATAGCAGTCGTACTGAGTGACGGGCCGCGGACGAGAAAAGTTACTGATTACCTAATACTATTTCTTCACGTCTTCCTCCGTCTTCAGCAGACTTCTCAAGGCTGAGGGACTTCTCGCCTCAGTAGTATCACGGTAACAGCAGCCCCTAAGGCCTGTCTGGTCACTCCAATCATCTTTTATGTTTCTTGAGATAGGATTCCAAAGCTAAGATGGTAGGATCTGAGAATCCTGATGTAGGATTGAGGATTCGAAATACTGAAGTCGGAGCCTCGATTATCTCTTACGCTAAGGATCTAGAGGACTGTTGATAAAGCCTCTTGCTCTAGTGTTGAGGATCCACAGTACTGATGGCTGAGCCTCGGGATTTTTTCTCTAGTGTTGAGGATCCAGAGTCCTGATGATTGAGCCTCCGTCTCTTGCCTACAAGCTCTGCTGATGACTGAGCCTCGGGGCTCTTGCTCTAGTGTTGAGGATCCAGAGTCCTGATGATTGAGCCTCCGTCTCTTGCCTACAAGCTCTGCTGATGACTGAGCCTCGGGGCTCTTGCTCTAGTGTTGAGGATCCAGAGTCCTGATGATTGAGCCTCCGTCTCTTGCCTACAAGCTCTGCTGATGACTGAGCCTCTGGGCTCTTGCTCCTTACGCATGATTGGTATTTTTGTCACTCGCATGACTGCCAGGAGCGTCTGCCGCTCACTGCAGCCTCAGCGCTGTCGTGGTCATGAAGCTGATGGTCTCCCACTCGCACAACTTGTTCTAATTCCTCCGACAGTTTCTTCCTCCTTTTTTTCCTCCAGTGCATCTGTTCATTGAGAAAATTATAGATCGTATTTATTCTTCGTCAACTTTTCTATGTATCGATGTATATATGAATGTGTGTATGTATATATGTACGTATGTATGTATATATGTATGTATGTATGTATGTATGTATGTATGTATGTATGTATGTATGTATGTATGTATGTATATATGTATGTATATATGTATGTATGTGTATATGCATGTATGTGCATGTATGCGTGTATGTATGTGTTTATGAGATTTTGGGTGAGAAAATAGGGAAGATTTTTGACACTGCTTCTAGATTAAGGTACTTTATGTCTGTACTCACCCCTATATGTGGTTGCAGGGGTCAATTCACAGCTCCTGGCCCGTGTGTGTGTGTGTGTGTGTGTGTGTGTGTGTGTGTGTGTGTTTGTGTGTGTGTGTGTTTGTTTGTGTGTGTGTGTGTGTGTGTGTGTGTGTGTGTGTGTGTGTGTATGTGTGTGTGTGTGTGTGTGTGTGTGTGTGGTGTGTGTGTGTGTGTGTGTGTGGTGTGTGTGTGTGTGTTAACTCACAAGACAAATCAGAAGTTACAGCTACCGTCACCCCTCATCACTACACTCCAGCCAAGGAACTTCACCGTCTGTAATCTCAGACGATAGTAAATATTGCTAGTAGAGAAGTCTTCTTATTCCTCGGATATTTCTGTTTTTAAAGTCCTGTTTTCTTTAAAAACAGCAAAATAAACAAAAAATATTAAAACAAACACTTAGGCATAAGACCTGTTTGTTATATAATTTCGAAACATGGCAATAAGTGAGAGAAACTATCATTACAAGGAGAGACAGTATAATTACTTTTCATCTCATGTGATCTTGGGATGACAATAGCTGAAGAGGCCATGTGACATACCTTCTTGAGATGACAACAACTGGAGAGGCCATGTGACATACCCTCTTGAGATGACAACAACTGGAGAGGCCATGTGACATACCCTCTTGAGATGACAACAACTGGAGAGGTCATGTGACATACCCTCTTGAGATGACAACAGCTGGAGAGGCCATGTGACATACCCTCTTGAGATGACAACAACTGGGAAGGCCATGTGACATACCCTCTTGAGATGACAACAACTGGAGAGGCCATGTGACATACCCTCTTGAGATGACAACAACTGGAGAGGTCATGTGACATACCCTCTTGAGATGACAACAGCTGGAGAGGCCATGAGACATACCCTCTTGAGATGACAACAACTGGAGAGGTCATGTGACATACCCTCTAGAGATGACAACAACTGGAGAGGCCATGTGACATACCCTCTTGAGATGACAACAACTGGATAGGCCATGTGACATACCCTCTTGAGATGACAACAGCTGGAGAGGCCATGTGACATACCCTCTTGAGATGACAACAACTGGAGAGGCCATGTGACATGCCCTCTTGAGATGACAACAGCTGGAGAGGTCATGTGGCATACCCTCTTGAGATGACAACAGCTGGAGAGGCCATGTGACATACCCTCTTGAGATGACAACAACTGGAGAGGCCATGTGACATACCCTCTTGAGATGACAACAGCTGGAGAGGCCATGTGACATACCCTCTTGAGATGACAACAACTGGAGAGGCCATGTGACATAACCTTGAAACGAAACTGGAGAGGCCTGTGAAACCCCTCTTGAGATGACGAAAACTGGAGAGGCCATGTGAAAACCCCTCTTGAAAAGCAACAACGGGAAGGTCATGTGAAAACCTCTGGAGACAACAGGGAGAGGCCTGTGAAAAAACCCTCTTGAGATAAAAACAACGGGAGAGGCCATGTACAACTCCTTGAATGAAAAAAATGGAGGGGGCCATGTGACATACCCTCTGCAGATGACAACAGCTGGAGGGGCCCCATTTTGACAACCCTCGAATGACAACAACTGGAGGGCCCAGTGACAACCCTCTGGGATGACAACAACTGGAGAGGCCATTGACATACCCTTTGAGATAACAACAGCGGGAGAGCATGTGACATACCCTCGGAGATGACAAAAAATGGAGAGGGATGTGACATACCCTTTGAAGACAAACAAAGAGGCCATGTGAATACCCCTTGAGATGAACAGCTGGAGAGGCCATGTGACTACCCCAGAGATGACAACAACGGGAGGGGAAATGTGAATACCTCTTGAGATGACAACACGGGAGAGGCCATGTGACAAACCCCTTTTTAGATGAAAACAACGGGAGAGGCCATGTACATACCCTTGGAGATGCAGCAGCTGGAGGGCCCCTGTGAATACCCCTTAATACAAAAACGGGAAAGGGGCCCATGTGACATCCCTTTGGTGACAAACTGGAGGGGCCCTGTGACTCCCCCGGGAGATGGCAACAATGGAGGGGGCATGTACTACCCTTTGAGTACAACAGCTGGAGGGGCCATGAGAAATCCCTCTGGAGACAAAAACTGGAGAGGTCATGTGCAACCCTTAGAGATGCAACAACGGGAGAGGCCGTGACATACCCCTTGAATAAAAACGGGATGGGCCATGTGCATACCCTTTGAGATGACAACAACTGGAGAGGCCAGTAAAAGCCCCTTGAATGACAACAGCGAGAGGCATGGGGCTACCCTCTTGAATGACACAGCTGGAGAGGCCAGTGACATCCCCTCTTGAGATGACAACAACTGAGAGGCCAGTGACATCCCTCTTGAGATCAACAGTGGAGGGGCCATGTGAATACCCTCTTAGATGACAACAACTGGAGAGGCATGGAAACCCTCTTGAGATGAAAAAACAAAAAGAGAGGCATGTGACTTTCCCTCTTGAGATGACAACAACAAGAGACCCTTTGACATACCATCTTGGATGCAACACTGGAGAGGCAAGTGATGGGGGGGGTTGGGATTTGAGGGGGATTTGCAAAGAGTGGAAGATTTATCAGACTTATTTTTTGGGGGAAAATAAAAAAGGGTTTGGGCAAATGTTTTGTTAGTGGGAGGATTGTAAAGGGCCTTCCTAGTAGGGCCAACAGGCCCCGCGCGGTTCCTCCTTTTTATTTTCTTTTGTTCTTATACCCCTTGAGATGAAAAACTGGGGCCATGTATACCCCTTTAGATGACAACAAATGGAGAGGGCCCTTTACAACCCCCTTGAGATGACAACAATGGAAGGCCCTTGAATACCATCTGGAGAGACAACAACGGAGAGGGGATGTGACATACCGCTTTAATGACAAAAACTGGGGGGGCCCTGGGGCATACCCCCTTTTAGATGAGAAAAACTGGAGAGGCCATGTGACATACCCTCTGGAGATGACAACAGCTGGAGAGGCCATGTGACATACCCTCTTGAGATGACAACAACTGGAGAGGCCATGTGACATACCCTCTGGAGATGACAACAACTGGAGAGGCCATGTGACATACCCTATTGAGATGACAACAGCTGGAGAGGCCATGTGACATACCCTCTGGAGATGACAACAACTGGAGAGGGCATGTGACATACCCTCTTGAGATGACAACAGCTGAAGAGGCCATGTGACATACCCTCTTGAGATGACAACAGCTGGAGAGGCCATGTGACATACCCTCTAGAGATGACAACAACTGGAGAGGAAATGTGACATATCCTCTTGAGATGACAACAACTGGAGAGGCCATGTGACATACCCTCTTTAGATGACAACAACTGGAGAGGCCATGTGACATACCCTCTGGAGATGACAGCAGCTGGAGAGGCCATGTGGCATACCCTCTGGAGATGACAACAGCTGGAGAGGCCATGTGACATACCCTCTTGAGATGACAACAACTGGAGAGGCCATGTGACATACCCTCTTGAGATGACAACAGCTGGAGAGGCCTTGTGACATACCCTCTGGAGATGGCAACAACTGGAGAGGGCATGTGACATACCCTCTTGAGATGACAACAGCTGGAGAGGCCATGTGACATACCCTCTTGAGATGACAACAGCTGGAGAGGCCATGTGACATACCCTCTAGAGATGATAACAACTGGAGAGGCTATGTGACATATCCTCTTGAGATGACAACAACTGGAGAGGCCATGTGACATACCCTCTGGAGATGACAACAACTGGAGAGGCCATGTGACATACCCTCTGGAGATGACAGCAGCTGGAGAGGCCATGTGGCATACCCTCTTGAGATGACAACAGCTGGAGAGGCCATGTGACATACCCTCTTGAGATGACAACAACTGGAGAGGCCATGTGACATACCCTCTTGAGATGACAACAACTGGAGAGGCCATGTGACATACCCTCTTGAGATGACAACAGCTGGAGAGGCCATGTGACATACCCTCTGGAGATGGCAACAACTGGAGAGGGCATGTGACATACCCTATTGAAATGACAACAGCTGGAGAGGCCATGTGACATACCCTCTTGAGATGACAACAGCTGGAGATGCCATGTGACATACCCTCTAGAGATGACAACAACTGGAGAGGCCATGTGACATATCCTCTTGAGATGACAACAACTGGAGAGGCCATGTGACATACCCTCTGGAGATGACAACAACTGGAGAGGCCATGTGACATACCCTCTGGATATGACAGCAGCTGGAGAGGCCATGTGACATACTCTCTTGAGATGACAACAGCTGGAGAGGCCATGTGACATACCCTCTTGAGATGACAACAACTGGAGAGGCCGTGTGACATACCCTCTTGAGATGACAACAACTGGGAAGGTCATGTGACATACCCTCTGGAGATGACAACAGCTGGAGAGGCCATGTGACATACCCTCTTGTGATGAAAACAACTGGAGAGGCCATGTGACATACTCTCTTGATATGACAAAAACTGGAGAGGACATGTGACATACCCTCTGGAGATGACAACAACTGGAGAGGCCATGTGACATACCCTCTTGAGATGACAACAACTGGAGAGGCCATGTGACATACCCTCTTGAGATGACAACAGCTGGAGAGGCCATGTGACATACCCTCTTGAGATGACAACAACCGGAGAGGCCATGTGACATACCCTCTTGAGATGACAACAACTGAAGAGGCCATGTGACATACCCTCTTGAGATGGCAACAACTGGAGAGGCCATGTGACATACCCTCTTGAGATGACAACAGCTGGAGAGGCCATGTGAGTGGGAGGGGTTGGATTTGAGTGGGACTTGCAAATGAGTGGATAGAGTTATCAGACCTTATTTCTAGTGGAGCATTGGAAATTGAGTTGGGCAAATGTTTTGTTAGTCGGATGGATTGTAAAGGACCTGCCTAGCATGGGCCAACAGGCCTGCTGCAGTGTTCCTCCTTTCTTATTTTCTTATGTTCTTATACCCTCTTGAGATGACAACAACTGGAGAGTCCATGTGACATACCCTCTTGAGATGACAACAACTGGAGAGGCCATGTGACATACCATCTGGAGATGACAACAACTGGAGAGGCCATGTGACATACCCTCTTGAGATGACAACAACTGGAGAGGTCATGTGACATGCCCTCTTGAGATGACAACAGCTGGAGAGGTCATGTGACATACCCTCTTGAGATGACAACAATTGGAGAGGCCATGTGACATACCCTCTTTAGATGACAACAACTGGAGGGGCCATGGGACATATCCTCTTGAGATGACGACAACTGGAGAGGCCATGTGAGATACCCTCTTGAGATGACAACAACTGGAGAGGCCATGTGAGTGGGAGGGGTTGGATTTGAGTGGGCCCGTTGTTGTTTATAATATATATCAATGATCTTGATGAGGGAATTACTAGTGATATGAGCAAATTCGCCGATGACACAAAGATAGGTAGGATAATTGATTCAAACGTAGATGTTATGGAACTTCATGAGGATTTAAACAATCTCTATTCTTGGTCAGAAAAGTGGCAGATGCAGTTCAATGTAGATAAATGCAAGGTTCTGAAGCTCGGGAGTGCCCATAACCCTAGTACTTATAAGTTAAATGATGTAGAAACTAGCCATACAGATTGCAAAAAGGACTTGGGGGTTATGGTGAGCAGCAACCTTAAACCCAAGACAGCAATGCCTAAGCGTAAGTAATAAGGGCAAATAATTACTGGGATTTATATCAAGAAGTGTAAGCAACAGAAGTCCAGAGGTCATACTGCAGCTTTATACATCATTAGTAAGGCCTCACCTAGATTATGCAGCTCAGTTCTGGTCTCCATATTACAGAATGGACATAAATTCGTTAGAAAACATTCAGCGTAGGATGACTAAATTAATACATAGCATTAGAAATTGTGAGGGAAAAGTTCAATAGATAGGAGTAGAGAGGGAGTATATAGTAACAATAGTTTCATTGCCGGCTACTTGTTAAGGTAGGGTAAGTCAAGCTCCCACCTTTTTTCCCCCACCCCGAAAGTGATAGTTTGACTGCCGGCTGCTTGTTAAGGTAGGGTCAGTCTAGCTCCAGCTATCCCTTCCCCTCCTTCTTCCCCCCCCCCGAAAGGTGACGTGTGGGGATCCGGTCCAAACAGTAATCACTAGACTCACAGCTCCCAGCACTACTCTTGGATGACAGAGAGGGTCACCTGCCAATCAACGAGGCAGAACTGATGGAGATGGACAATCCTGAACTTTCCCCTTTTTGGATTTAAAATTACCTGGGGCACCTGTATAAATTGCAGGACGTACCCCCCCCATCATTGCAGTGGTAAAGAACCTGCTTTCTTTCCTGTCATTGGGATATCATACTCACGGCTATACTGTGAAGAACGAACCGGTGGGTTGTAACCAACACCTGCGACCCCCTCTCCTATCATCAGCAACGGCTACAATTTCAAAAACCCACAGTGTCACCAACACCAGACACCCAAGTTTTAAAATAGCGTTGAATTCAGTTTTTATATTTTTCATTTTTCATTTTCTTTAAATGTAGGATTAAATTTCATATTAAGTGTTTATATTTTTCTATATAATAAAGTGTTTATGTTTGTCTGTTATTATTTCTTTTTTCTATTCACAAATTTTTCCTGAGGGGGAGCCAGCCTTGGAAATACTGTCTGAAGTTTTTACAGGGCTGAGTAAGCCTTCACAAGTGGCGACCTTGCCAGGATCAACTCTACTGAATCAAGATTCAACTCCATCTCGAGTCAACCATTGGAACTTCAACGCCGCATCCCACGACGGTTACCACCAGCCATGAGTAATCATTCTCTATGGTAGGACTACAGAAACGGGAAATTTAAAAAGATTTGGTGATTGTAAGTCTCAATTTATTGAAGTCAAGTCAAGGCAGGAATACTATTAATTCTGCCATCTATTTTTGTGTGAGCTTGAAACACTTTGGGGGGATTAGACTCTAGGACCCGAGATTTTCCAGTGACAATTTTTTTCATTGAGCTCTTTATTATATCAAGGGAACTGCCCATGGGGAAACTCTTGTTTGTTGGTGAGAAGATTGGATGGTCAAGTGACCCCATTCTATTTACTGTTTGCTCGGAGCCGGCATAGAACCCTTCGTTTTAATTAATACATATTGTTTAATTGAAGTAGGGATTGAGCCCTCTGGTTTATTTACAGTTTGAGCGGAGCAGGAATTGAACCCTCCATTTTCTTTAATACCTGTTTCATTTCCCCTGTTAGTTTAAGTTATTCTTGCAAGTATGGATGAATACCAGTTTTGGATGAATGCTGGAAGTAAGTTAGGAATAACAGGGAAAAATTTAGAATCTTTCATTAGTGCTAAGATCCAGGAAAGACTTGAAAGAGAGAGAATTGAAAGACAGTTAGAAAGGGAAAGCGAAGAAGAACAGGAGAGAGAGAGAATAGAAAGAGAAGAAGAAAAGGAGCGAGAGAGAATCGAAAGAAAGAGAAAAGGAGAGAGAGAGAATTGAGAGAGAAACCCAAAGAAGACAGAAAGAGAGAGAGAAGACAAAATGGAGCGTGATAGACTTGATCGTGAGGAGAGAGCTAGAGTACGTGAAGAACCAGTTAAATTAAGAGAACTTGAGGAAAAGAGCAAAGGATAGAGAAGTTGAGGAAAAAGCTAGAGAACGTGAGGAAAAAGCTAGAGAATTTTGATTAATAGAGAGAGAAAAGGATCGTGAGCTCGAAAAATCTGGGCCTTGAATTAGAGAACAGAAAGTTAACTCTTACACAAAACAATTAGAGGAAGGATAATTGAACATCATGCAGCTAGTGCACATATTTCAACACCTAATTACCTCCCTTAAACAGAGGGGGAAGACACAACTTCATACATTATCAGGTTTGAAAATCCCGCTACCCTCTGGAAGGGCCCCTGCTGACCCTGGGCTACCAGGTTGGGAATTTTTATTTTCCGGTACAGCTTTAAATATCTATGCAACTTTGTTGCAGGATATTATATGTAATTATAACCTACTGAAAAAAGGCAATCCTTAAAGCATACCAAAAAACCACTAATTCTTACGGGAAAGATTTCAGGTATGCCACCTTACAGCTGGGCCAGAACTTTCAGCAGTTACAGGTAACACTCTTTTTGTTCGACTTTTGGATAGAGAGTTCGGGAATTGATCACAGTTATGAATCTCTTAGAGACTCATGGTTGCTGACCAGTTCCTGACAGCTCTTCCTCACCAGATACGAAATTCATTAGAGAACGTACCTGATAAAGCTGAGGAAGTTGCTGAGGCTGCTGACCTGTATGCTGAGCTCACAATTCCTATAAAGACCTAAAGGGATCGAACCCAAGGGGCAAGGGTTCATCAGACCTTAAGAAATCAAACCCTCTAGTGGAAAGTAAAATGACTTCTTTTATTCCTTTTGTCATTGTGTTGTGTTAAGGGACATAAACGTCCAGATTGTCCTTCTAAGAAGGTCCAAAAATTGGAAGAGTTTTAAAGACTGTAATGACCAAGCACCCTTCGTTCAGGAACAGTTAATGGACTTAATGTATCTACCATTTTACGAGACACTGGATGCACATGTATAGTCATTTCTGATAAGCTGTTCCTAACCTTAAAGAAACTCATTCCTCGCTATACTTTCAGACTACTTGGGCCGTACAGACACTTTTCCCTACCATCCGTTGTTACATTAGGTCTTAAATGGTTCACAGGTTGGTCTGAAGCCGTACTAGCTCCATCACTTCTGCTCCGTACAAATGGGAAATGTAAAAGGTGCCAATTTTCCTTCTGAGTTGATCTTTCATCCCCAAAAGGGTGGACATAAGTGTTTCAGATCCTTTTCCCTGTAAGTCAAGAAGCCCCCGAAAGTTCAGATGAGACAATGCCCTCGTGAGATTCATGGGGGATTAAAAACCAGTGATGTTTACTCTCGAAAGCGAGGTAGTAGGATCACCGTTCACTTGTTAGATGAAAGTGAAGATATCATCTCCATACCATAAATGTCTTGACTAGGGCTCAGACCAAAGCCCAGGTTCTCCTACTATCCATCCTTTGATTTTCCCTGACTTTAAGCCTTCAGATATATGAAGGACTCCTTTGCCCAATTTACAAACGTAATTGCCTTCTCTTCAGAATTGCCATAAGCCGTTAAAAAAAAACAAGTTATCCAAAGGAAAAACTTTTCATATAAATTTGAATATATAAAAGGTATCTTGTACAAGTCAGTATTCAAATTAAATTCAGATGAGATAGACTATTCCATCTTAGTTGTTCCAAGTCAATGCAGAGAGACTGTTCTTAAAAGGGCTCATGACCTGCCAGTGGCCGGACATTTCTCGCATCGTAAAACCTTAAATAAAATTAGGGAAACCTATTTTTGGCCAAAAATGTCCTCATTATCACTACCTATTGTGATGTGTAAAGTTTCTAACTGTCATCCCCCGAGGTACCTGGCGAGTACCTATGGTCAAATGCCAGTTTTTACGGTACCTTTTAAAAGAGTAGCTATTGACATCTTTGGGTCCTTTATCCCCCACTGTCATCTGGGGGACATAGATAATATTAACATTAGTTGTTTTATGCTTCGAGTTTCCCTAAAAGCCAAAACCCTTAAAGACCATAACTACACAGAGGGGGCTGAACCCCTTTTTTGTCCATCTTCTCCAGAGTGGGCATCCCTAGAGAAATTTTGTCTGACCGTGGACAAAATTCACATCTGACTTAATGCAACATCTATACCAACTTCTGGGAGTGAAGCCTCTCTTCACCACACCCTATCAAACCAGCTGTAATGGGAGGATTGAGCGCCAGCATTCGATTCTCAAGTCCATTTTAAGGAAACTTTGCTCCCTTAAAACCTAAGGAGTGGCATCGTTACCTACCCTGTGCTTTGTTTGCCATGACTCTTTGGGGTTTTCACCTTTTGAACTTCTCTATGGTAGACAGGCCAGAGGCCCATTGTCCATCCTTCATGACTTATGGACTAATGAGGAGATGAGTGCTGAGGGTTTAAATCTTCTTACCAAATTTTCCCTTGACCTTAGATCCAAACTTGAGGAGACCTCTGACATAGTTTCGAGAAACCTAAGCTTGTCAATGGACCAGTACAAAACCTATTTTGATTCCAAAAGTCAGAGGAGAAGTTTTAAAGTAGATGAAGTTCTTGTACTTTTGCCTATCAAGTCAAATAAATTATTAGTAGCATGGAAAAGGGCCATATAAATATTAAAAATTTGTGGGAAAGTTGACTTTCCTCACAAAGTCAAGGGGAAACCTAAGCTTTATCATGTCAACATCCTTAAAAAAATATTACCGAAGAAATTCGGTTAACTGCCTTAATAAATTTGACTTTGTTTCTCCACACGAACTTGATACACAACTGAAGAATGTAAGGTGTGCATAATTGACACCTCTAACTTAGATATGATGAAGAACTACATGACTTGGTGACTTTTAAACCACTCGGACGCAACTAACATTAAATATTAATGAATTTTTGGATGACCATAAGAGACATGAACTACTTCAATGTGTGAGTAACTTTTCAGACGTCTTAATGATATCCAGGTGTTACCTCCACGGTATCCATTTAAAATTGACTTAGTGACGGACAATCCATCAAACGAAAATTTATACCCAGTTCCAGTTCACCTTAGGGATGCATTTAGACCGAGAGGTAGACAAATTATTAAAACTAAAGATCATTGAACCCTTCATATCTTCCCTATTGTTCACCAGTAGTCATGGTTAAGGGAGGAGATAATTCATATAGACTTGCTATTGACTTCAGAGGCCTAATGCAAAAACTAGGTGGGATGCTGAGCCTATGTCCTAATAGATAGCGATCTACAAAAAATTTTATGACGCTTCCATCTTTTCAGAGATTGAATTGCCGGCATATCATCCCAAATAATGTTAGATCCTTCTTCTAAGCAGTACACACCGCTTTTCCCACACACCAAGGACTGATGCAATATAGAACTATGGGCCCCTTTGGTTTGGTAACTGCCTGTGCTACCTACGTGGACTGATGAGAAAGGTCTTTTGGGTAATATGCGAAACGTTTCAGTTTATTTGATAACATTTACATAATGACATCCCACGTGGGGCGAACAATCCAAACATTAAAAATCAGTTTTGCGTAGGTTACGCCCCACAGGCCTCACTGCCAAGCCGAAGAAATGCTTCCTTGGGTATAACAAGATTAGATATCTTGGACTAATACTTTCTAATAAATCTCTGCCAGCCTCTCCCCAGTAAGAAAACAAAGCTTTATTAGAATTTAAATTCCCCAAAACCAAGAAACTCATGCGTTTGCTTTTCTTGGTTCTGTAAATTTTTATGCCGGTTTATCCGAACCTTACTGATCTTACAGGCATCTTATCCAACTTCCTTAAAAAATCTGTGAAGGAACCTCTTGAACTTCCGACGTAGCTCGGGAAAAGTTTAAATGAGATTAAAAGTATCTTTTCGAAAGATCCTATACTTAAGATTCGGATATTAATAAAACTTTTGTTTTTAAAAACTGATGCCTCCAAATCTGGCTTAGGTGGCAGCGCTACTACAATACCATGATGGTACTTCCCTTCCCTGTATGCTTCCTAAGCCGGAAAAACCCCCTTCCCCCAGAAACGAGATACTCCACCATAGAAAAGGAATGTTTGGGGCCCCTTTTGTGGGGTATTCCCCAAAATTAAATTTTATTTGCTGGGAAAAAATTCATTTAGAAACGGACCACAAACCTTTGATATACCTAAAAAACTTTTAAGGGAACCAAAAGTCGCCTCTTGAGTGGACATTTGGGACTCCAGCTTTTAAGTTTCCAATATTGTGTACATCAATGGTTCATCCAATTTATTTCTCTGACTGGTTAAGTTGTGACAGTCAGTAGAAGATTTCTTGCCTTATGCGACTTCCCCCATGTTAGAACCCTTTTTTCCCCACCTATTCTTCTTATACTCCTTGGCTATAAGTCTTGGTATGGGGGAGTGTGAGGGGAAAGTTCAATAGATAGGAGTAGAGAGGGAGTATATAATAACAATAGTTTTCATTGCCGGGTACTTGTTAAGGTAGGGTAAGTCAAGCTCCGCTATTCCCCCCCTTTTTTCCCCCACCCCGAAAAGTGATAGTTTGACGCCGGCTGCTTGTTAAGGTAGGGTCAGTCTAGCTCCAGCTATCCCTTCCCCTCCTTCTTCCCCCCCCCCGAAAGGTGACGTGTGGGGCTCCGGTCCAAACAGTAATCACTAGACTCACAGCTCCCAGCACTACTCTTGGATGACAGAGAGGGCACCTGCCAATCAACGAGCAGAACTGATGGAGATGGACTAATGTCCTGAGACTCCCCTTCTTGGATTTAATTACCTGTGCACCTGTATGAAATTGCAGGACGTAACCCCTCATCATTGCAGTGGTAAAGAACCTGCTTTCTTTCCTGTCATTGGGATATCATACTCACGGCTATACTGTGAAGAACGAACCGGTGGGTTGTAACCCAACACCTGCGAACCCCCCCCCCCCCCTACATCCCGCAACGCTACAGTTTCAACAACACATGTTCACCAACACCAGACACCCAAGTTTTAAATTAGCGTTGAATTCAGTTATTTATATTTTTCATTTTTCATTTTCTTTAATGTAGGATTAATATTTCATATTTAAGTGTTTTATATTTTATATTTTATATATAATAAAGTGTTTATGTTTGTCTGTTATTATTTCTTTTTCTATTCACTAATTTTCCTGAGGAGGAGCCAGCCTTGGTAATACTGTCTGAAGTTGTTACAGGGCTGAGTAAGCCTTCACAGAAATCTTCCTTATGAAGAAAGATTGAAGACTCTTAAGTTACATTCACTTGTTAGACGAAGAATGAGGGGAGACCTGATCGAAGTGTATAAGTGGAAGATAGGTATTAACAAAGGGGATATTAATAAGGTCGTGACCTCTTCAAGGGGGGCTCCTTGGCGTGGTGAAGAGGCTCTTGGTCTGAGGAATTAGCCCTGTCGGTCTTCTTCCTCAGACCGAACCTAATTACCCCCCATTCTCCCCTCCCCTATCCCATCCTCCCCATCCTCCCCTTTTTCCATTCCTCCTCCTCCTCCTCACCCCTCCCTTTTGCCCTTCCTCTTTTTAGCCTTCGTGATTTCTCCCACAGGCGCGCTAGTTCCTAGGTAGGGGAAAGGACACCGGGGTCCATCCCATTCCGTTGAGGTTTCTTGGCGGTGGGGTAGTTTGCCGTGGAATCTGGATTGCCTAGGGATGTCCGATCCCCCCTCCGGTATCCCGGAGTAGCTTTGGGTGTCTTTGGGCGACGGGTGTATCTCGGAAGCCAAACCTTTTTCGGATTCCGGGGTGGTGGCTGAAGGAGGTATGCTTTGTGGCGGATATCCGGCCGCCCTCTCTTTTGTCCACCGAGGTAGCTCGGCAGATGTGAGGTTGCTATCCCAGATTGCTGGTTTACTGGCATGAAGGGTAGGGTATGGCACGGGTTCCATGCTGCATCTGCGCTACTAGCGGTGTCGAGTCCTCTTGGGCGCGGAGGGAGATTTCTGGCCCTTTCATTCCTCCTAGGAACTATCCCTCCCCGGTCCCCCCTTTTTTTTTTTCTTTTTTTTTATTTTTATTTTCTTTTCTTCTTTCTTTTTTTTTCTTAAAAACAAAAAGAAAGAAGTAACCTAACCATGGCAGCCCTAGTCCATGAACCTGGTACCCCCGGGCCCCTTCTTGATACCGCACCCCGTTCTGACCCCGCCTCGTCTTTGGACCACTCTTCAGACATTCCTCATGCCTCTGTACCTATTGCCGGTGCTGTTTCCTCACCCGCTTCAGGTACTGAGGCCTCGACTGACTCCTTCGTTTTATCAGACCTTCGCTCTCCTCTGACTATGCTTCCGGCCTCTCCCTCTACGGTGCGGAAATTTTTCAAATCGCCGACCCGTTCCACGTTCAGACCAACTCTGGTCCCACGCCTAAACGTCAACGACAATTACCTGCTGATGATACTTCTCCACCTTCACCTTCTCGTTCTTCTCAGAAACGATCGACACGTCCTTCACTACCTTCCACGCTCAGTTTCAGACTGAACAGTGGACTAAATTCTTCACTTTACGACCAACTTCCTCTACTGCCTATCTTTCTGACCATAGTATTGGCAAGGCACTCCTACGCCATGTTGGTAAAGATATTTCTTTTCATGCTCTTAAGAGCGGTACGCGCATCATTACCGTACAGAATGCTACCCAGGCTCGTGAGCTCTCTCGTCCTTTCCCATATAGATACTGTTCCTGTCACCCTTGAAAAACATCATTCCCTCAATTCTTGTAGTGGTACCGTTATTTCTGCCCCATACCATAGTTCAACAAAATTTCCAGACATGTGGACCGACATTCTAGAACAGCTGGAAATCCAAGATCTCCCAATCCTCAAGGTAGACACTTACGTTCTTCCTGCCCGTGGGCGGAGACGATACCCTAGCAATGTGGCTCGTTTAAACTTTTGACAGCCGAGAACATCCCATCCTCCGTTTATATAGCAGGACAATCGGTTACAAGTTCGAAAGGTGATCCCTACACCACAACAGTGTAGAAATTGCTGGCGATTTGGCCATCCCGCGAAATATTGCAGATCTATCGCCGAATGCCCAGTCTGTGGTTTCCGATGACCATTCTAATACGTCTTGCAATCGATCTCCCTCTTGCCTTAACTGTCATGAGGCTCACCCTTCGTACTCTCGCCGTTGTCAGGTCTATTTAAACGAGCGGGAAATCCGTTACCTCAAAGAGACAGAAGGTCTCCCTTATGCCATGGCAGTTTCTCATCTCCGCCTCCAAGGGAGACTCCCACGTGTTTCTTATTCCCGTGTTTCAAAACGTCCCCCCACTTCTGGTATCCCATCTTCTACAACCCACCTCTGTGGTTACCTCTCCCATAATCACTCCTGTATCTAATCCTTTTGCTGTCCTCGGCTCAGACGTCCCTACTTCAACGCCTCAGTCTAATCTCGCTTCTTCGAGTTCTCTCTTACAAGCCTCAGTATCGACGAGACCTCGTACGACACCTCTTCCCAATCGTCCCTCTACTTCTCAAAAGTCAAAAAAAGGTCCGGTAACACCTCCTACCCATCTTCCACCTCCTCATTTTACCCTCCCTGTCTCTGTCCCTAGTTCTTCCCCTCTCACTGGCTCAGTTACAAGTGCAGAGGTTCACCCTCCTCCTCGTAATGTACCTTCCTCCCCTGTCCCTCCCAAGTTTCTTCCTCTTCTGCCACCTCCCATGTTCCTGTCTCTTCTGTCCCCTGCCACGTTTCACCAGTTCCCTCACCCTTATCGCCCCCCCGTCCTTGGTTACAGTCAATAACAGTTCCAATCTTTACTCATCCTCCCCCTGACCATACCCAATATTGTCTCCCATTACGACATCTCTGAATCCGAAACACTTGAAGCAATCTCTGGAATTATTAGCAGAGACCAACCCATCCATGACCACTGATCCACGCTTCCGCTCTTTCGTCTCCTCTCCCACTGCGCAACTCCTTTCTTTCACAGCGCACCGTTCCTACCGCTCTTGATACATTTGTCCACAGCCTCCGTCATGTGGACTTTTCTAGACCCTTCCTAGTCCGATGAACCCTTACCTGCTGATTTCAGTATCTTTTATCCATTGCCAACTCATGGACATTTCCAGTGGGATAAACGCGCCTCAAGGTGGTAAATCGGGTGAGCTACAGATGTTACTCCTCCCAGTTTGCCCCCTGTTGTTGTTTGCTTACAGATCCAAAATTACACTCTGCTTTATTTTCTCACAACCAGCTATACTTTATTGTATTCTCAATCCTTTTCTGAATTGGACCTTTATGAAAAGTGCCCATTCTTCTCCGCACTGATATTCTGTACCATTCAGCTTAATTCATACTTCGGCTGCTTTACTCAGCACCCGTAACCACTTACATAGTTGTATAACCTCTGTTCTGTTATACTCTCATCCTCTCTTTCACGGCATTATCTATTCCGATTTTGCCTTCCTTGTTTCGTCCATTACCGCTACCGATTCTGTTACTTGGTGATTTTAATGCCCCACCATTTCCCTGGGAGGGTCCTCACTTGATTCCCGTGGAATTCAGATAGAGTCTTTTTCTGCCACCCACCCCCTCCATGTTTTAAAAACAAGGTACTCACGACCCTGTTGATCCTCGGACTCATAACTCTCTCTTGCATTCGTATCTCTCATTTTGCTCTTCCTCCGCCGCATTGGACTTTAATTGGTCTGTTCTCGCCCGGACTTACATGACATGATTTCTTCCAATTACATTTTCTTACTTCCCCCTTCATATTCGCCACCCATCTTCGCACCCCACGCTGGGCAAATTTAAATCGGGCAAATTGAACCTTTACTCACACCTGACTGTTCTTTAATGAGTGTTCCTTCTTCATCCTCCATCGATGAGAGCTTTTACCCATCTTCCGTCCTCCTTTTTCAACCGCAGCTTCTCATTCTATACCCCAAACAAACGGCAGCATTCTCAGAAATGCGTGCCATGTGGTCTCCTGCTTTTGCTCGTGCAGTAACGTTTTGAAGCGCGCTGCATGGGCAGAGTACCGGTACAATAGGAACCACAGAGCGACTCCTTGAATTTAAACAGAAGCGTGCGATCGCTCGCCGTGGTCATCCGTGACGCTCAACGCACTGCTGCGAGATTATGTCACCACCCATCACTTCTGCATCCTCTATGAGTGCAGTCCCTGGAAAAAGTACGAAAACTGTGAGTGTAATATTCTCCTGACCCGGTCGCCATTCCTCGGGTTTGCCGTGTTGATAAAGCAAACCACTAGATGTTTATGCCAATGAAATTGCAATCATCTGGTCCGTAATTTTCTCATGACTCCATCTATGCCCCTCATTTCATTCCTCAAAGTCCTGCCGAGATTACACCCTTGACTTGTTCTTCTCTCAGAGAAGACAGTATAATGTGCCTTTTACACTTCAAGAACTGGATGCAACACTCTCAGCTTGTCGATCATCGGCAAGCTGGGCCCTACGACATCATAATTTCGTTTGCTACTACATTTAACTTCAGTCAGCCCATGCAGTCCTATTACGCCTTTTACAAATCTTATTTGGTCACAAGGATTCATCCACAGCTTGGAAATACCGCCAATTGTTCTCACCTTTCCGCAAACCAGGCACTACGGGACAGAAACCTCACTATCGGCCCATTGACTCTTACCAGTGCTGTTTGCGCAAAGTAATGGAACGTCTAGTAAATATCCGTTTTAGAGGTGGTATTTTAGAGACACACAACAGTACTCTCCACTCGTCAATATGGCTTTTCCGATAAGGGACGTTCTAAACCATAGACCCCTTACTGCTCATTTGGATTACTATGTTCGATTGCCTTTGCCGAATAACCACTCATTATTGCCAGATTTTTTTGACCTTAGAAGGCAATATGACACAACTTGGAGGTATAATATATTAACCCAAGGCCCACTCCTTAGGCATTCGCGAGGCTACTCTACCATCCTTCCTAAAGATCTTTTTAACTGACAGGCATTTTCCGTGTTCGGTTAAAATAATGTGCTCTCCCCGAACTCTTGTCCTAAGCTGAAGGTGTCCCCCAGGGATTGTGTTCTGAACACAACACTGTTTTCTCCTTCTATTAATGATTTGCCTCTAGTCTTCCATCAAATATTTGTCATCACTCTATGTTGATGACTTCCGCTATTGCCATGTGCAGGCCGAACTGTCACCACTCACTTACAGTTCTCTCCAGCATGCAGTCACCGTGTATCCAAATGGGACGCACCACACATGGGTTTTAAATTTTCCACAACTTAAACCCACCAAATCACTTTCACTAGACTCTCAGTCATTCTCTGATCACCCTTTGTACCTCTACGGTTCTACGTACCCTGAACGATACCGTCAAGTTTCTGGGACTCCTCTTTGAAGCGTAGTTATCCTCGAAACCTCACATTAACCACTCTGAAGCAACTTGTCACAGCCGCTGAACCTTCTTAAAACCCTTGCTCATCTTTTCGTGGAGCGACAGATCGTCGACCCTCCTCACCGTACATTCCACCCTTATTTATCGAAACTTGATTTTGGTGACACGAGATCTATTCAGCGGCATCTCCTCTACTCTCTCCTACCTTAACCCATTCCAACACCAGGGATTACGTTTAGGCCTTGGTGCTTTTATCGCATCTCCCCTGTCCGAAACCTCTATGGCAGAAGCAACGTTCCATCCTTATCCGATCGCCTGATGCCCATTGCCTTCCTACTATAGTACGCTCTCATTATCTCCGCAATTTTTCCACCCTCCCCCCCCCCCTTCATTTATAGAATGGTCACTGATATATAACATTCTTTATTTGTTTCGCCGCCCTGCTTACTCCCGTCCTTCTCTCTTCGCAGTCATTCGCTCTTTGTCTTCTCTTCACTACCACCTTTCCAATTTACATGTAGCATCTCACTTTTCCCTACCCCCCCTGGGAATTTTCCCAGCTGTTCGAGTTCTGTCTTGTCTCCTCCCTTGCTCGAAAGCCCATCTGCTACGGTTCCGCTTCCCGCTCTCTTTTCTGACCACTTTCACTCTCAGTCTCATGCCATTGCTGTGTACACAGATGGCTCAAAGTCTTCTGACTGCGTAGATTTCATGCAGCAGTGTTTCCGGACAAAGCCCTTCCACCCCCCACCCCCCAGACAAGGCATTTACTATCTTCAGCTAATATTTTTTACTGCTGATTTATATAGCCCATCCTTACACAGCACTTATCCTATGGCATGGCTAATGCCTGTGACATCATTTGAGGTTGTCTCAGTCTCCCTTAGTCTTTACAGGCTATACTAAATCTTTTGATATCACCTCACTCCCCTATCCCCGTATCCATCTTGGCTACGCCGCATCTTTACGAAGCATAAAGATTATTGTTTTTTGTTGAGTCCCTGTCATGTTGACGTACAGGGCAATGAACAGGCAGACACTGCTGCGCGGCAGCAGTACATACACGACCAGTTTCTTATCGAGGTATTTCCATGTACGGACTATTTTGGCTGTAATATCTTCCAACCTTCACACTCCGTTGCAAACAACGTGGCCTACTATGCTCGCAACCAAACTTCAGTCTATTAAACCGGGTATAGTTACTGGCCGTCTTCTTACCACCATCCCGAGTTGTGGAACTACTCTCTCCCGTCTCTTCCATTGGCCATACTCTCGGCTTAATCTCATTGATATCTCATGAGAGAGAGGCGTCTTGCTCCTCTCCTGTGAGCAAATTGCCAGACTCCATTATCAGTTCAGCCACATTCGGTAGGTCAGGCCCACCATTAATCACACGAGCACGACAGAATTATACCTCGTCGTCGTCTTCTCGCCCCGCTGCTCTCAATCTTTACCTTCCCTTCTCGCTGATGGACCCACCTTTCATCCGGACCCTCTCTCATTGACTTTTTGAAACAACGACTGACTTCATCACAAATTCTGATACTTTCATCCTTTCTTTCTACTTGTATCTCTTTGCTTACCCTCCTACCCCCGTAACTATACCCCTGCCACCGCTGTTTTCTGTAACCTGCTGATCATCCCCCCTCCCTTCTGTCTGCCATCCAATTTTCCCCTGCTTCCTTCCTACCCTGCAGCGCTGTATAGCCCTTGTGGCTTAGCGCTTCTTTTGAATATAATAATATAAATAATAAGGTACGTGGGAGGATAGCTTCTCCAAGAAAGAAATCCCTCAGTAATTGATTTAAATTAATAGTTGAGATTTAGAAAGTCATGGAAAGTTATTGAGGGTTGCGCGAAAAGAAGGGTAGTTGATGAGTGAACAGTCTACCTAGTTGGTGATTGAGGGCAAGGACTTTGGGTAGTTTCAAATTTTAGGTTGGATACGTACATGTGTTGGGAGGGTTGGATGAGTGGTCTTTTGCACATCAGAGCTTATTTCTTGTAAGCACTAGAAAATTGGGTTGGGCAAAGTTTTGTTAGTGGATGAATTGTAAAGGACCTGCCTAGTGATGGCCAACAGCTCTGCAGTGTTCCTCTATCTTATGTCTTATGTAACTCAACGCCCTTCGGTAAGGCTAAGGTAGTAGGCCGGAGATAGAGGTAAGTGTATTTAGATTAGACTAAGTAGGGTCCTGTTATAATTGGGCAGTCTAGTTAGGCTAGGTTAGGGAGAAGGGTATATCACTTTTACAGAAGAGAAGTGACCCCC
Organism: Cherax quadricarinatus; assembly: GCF_026875155.1. Lineage (NCBI taxonomy): Eukaryota > Metazoa > Arthropoda > Malacostraca > Decapoda > Parastacidae > Cherax > Cherax quadricarinatus. Next base: position 69,566,635 of record NC_069409.1, read on the forward strand.
CGGTTTATATCCTGATTGTACATAACCGCCAGAAAATCGGAATGGTAAAGCATTAAGATTGTACAGTTAACCTGAAGAAGGTTAAGCAATGTTGGTGTCCTGAAACGGCTCCTTAATTAGCAAGAAACGTCATTATTGCGTGCTGCTTCCACGAGCCAAATAGGCTAATAATTCAACCAGATCCGGATCTTTCACTTTTCTTTGTCAGTCCAAAAAACAAAAGCATTTCCGTTTTTTTGTTTTTAAAAAACTAGATATTTTAATTATTTTTACGGGCAAAAAATGAGTAAATTTTAGCTTCATTTTTATTTTTTATATAATTTTTACTACAGTTTAGTACTACAGATTAGCAATAGTTTAGTGTTACAACAATAACAACAGATGAGTAGTTTTAAAGGGAAATAATACTAGCTCTTACTATAAAGGGGCGATTTTTTTATTTATGAAAATTTAATTATGCAATTCAATTTTTAAAACTTGCTTAGTATCCGGTTAAAACAATTCTACTTAAAAACCCTTTCATTTTGAACCGATTTTGTAATAGCGGAAGGAAGAAATGGAGAGGGGGGCAAGCCAACCAAACTATAATTTTTTTGGGATTATTTAAAAAAAAACTCTCTTGTTTTTAAATCAAAAATGTTTTCAGTCCGACATCGAAATTAAGCAGAGGTGGACCACGGTAGCCTATCAGCCCCCGGGACTCCCCTGGCCCCCCTTTTTGGGGTGTCACTTTGGAGTTGTGAGAGATGTTCCCTTTAAAAACCCAACATACACAAAAAGCCTAAAGAAGCGGGACACGTCAAAGATTATGGAGTAGAAAACTCACCATGGATCTGAAGGAGACAGAGGTCTAAAGTAAGCAGAGATGTGAAGGAGCAAAAGCTGAAGGGGGCAGAGAGCTGAAGAGGCAGAGATGTGAAGGAGGGGGATGGAAATATAAACACAAATGCGTATAATGTGACCCTTTTATTGACTACTTTTCGCCCCCATGGGTTTTTTTTCAAGTCACAAACAAAACTACCTGGGTGGAAGGAACGCGAGTATTTAAGTCCGGCTGGGTCGGTAAAAGTGCGCATCTGTGAGTCCATTGGGTTTTGAAAGGTCTAAAAATTTGGGGTAGTTGGAAAGGAGACGGGAAAAGTTTGTAGCAGACCTTCTACAGTGTTTTTAGGGGGATAGCGTGAAGAATTTCTTGGCAAGTTTTTAGCTTTTTTATAAAAGCCACTTTCTGGTTGTTTTTTTCGGATACAGAAAAAGTGATGATTCCGGGTTTCCCGGGTTTTGGGGTGTTTTCTTCTGGGGCGATAAGCTTGATTTTCTGTAGTTTATAAAGGGGTTGTGAATTACGGTGTTGTAGCATGCATTCCTTGTGTCGTAGACCTGCTTGCGTTTTGGGTTTTTCTGAAATACGTTTTGGGGGGGGGCCCGATGTTTCCCCACGTAAAAACTTGTTGCAGTCATTACGGGGGTTATGTATCCCCTGCAGAGGTTTGAGGTTGTCCTTCCTACTACGGGATGCCCTTGGGAGGGGCGGGTTGGGGAGGTAGATATTTGGGAATGTTTTTGGGGCAAAATGTTGGAAACAGTTTGGAAAGGGAGTTGGGGGAGGACTATGATCCTTCTCGCAGTTTTTTTCTCTGGGGTTGTTAAGATTTTTAATGCTCTCGTCTGCAGTCTCTGATGAAGTGACGAGGATAGTAGTTTGGGAAAAAATACCTTTTCAATTATAGTGCATTTTCCTCAAGGAAAATCGTTGCTGCGTTTGAGTGCACGCAGGAAGAAGCCTATAATTACACCACGTTTTTGTTTTGGTGTCGTGTGAGATAGAAAAAGGTTTTTGGTTTGGTTTTTGGGGTTGGTGTTTCGGGGGGGGGGGGGGGGCCCCCCCATGTAACGGATTGGGTCACCCTTTGGGGTCTTGGAAAGGAAAGTTGAAACTTTAAATTGAGGGAAATTGAAATCGACCGGTGACAGACGAAGGAATAATGGGGGAGAAACGTTCGCTTCTAGATGTTCCATGTATAGGGTTCGCTAGGATGCACTGAGTGGCGAACCCCTGGGTGTCCAAAAACTGCTGAAAAAGGTGATTTCAAAAGAGAAACACGTAAAACCAACACATAGTTCAACCCGGCGATGAAGTCGCTCGGAATGGGCAGAGATTTTTGGGAAATAAGCAGAGATCTGAAGGCGGAGAGATGCTGAAGGGGCAAGGGGATGAAGGAGGCGAGATCTGAAGGAGGGAGAGTATGAAGAGGCAGAGCTGCGAGGGGGGAAAAAGGTATGAAGGAGGCAGAGATGCTAAAGCAAGCAGAGAAAATTAAGGGGTAGAAAAATAAAGCGAGAGAGGAAACTGAAGCAAGGGGAAAAAAGAAGGGGGCGAGATATAAAGGGCAGGAAAAGGTTTCTGGGGGGGCAGGGGAAAACCAAAAGCATGTAGATGTACTGAAGCAACCCAAAATACTAAAGCAGCAGAGAAAAATAAAGGAGCCCAATGTGTCAAACCCGGGAGAAAATTGTTTTCGAGGGGGCTTTAACACATAACCAAAAGGTCGTGAATCTATCAATAACAAGCATGATATTTCATCCCCCTTTGTTTTTGGATTTTTCCTATTCACTTTGGGAATGACGAAAGCCTTGCTTTCATAAAAGGATGAGGGGGAAGGGCCCCCCGGGGGGCCCTTCCTTTCTTCAGGGGCCGCGAGTTATAAACCCCTTTATTCTCGCACCCGGGGGCTTACGCAAATGATTTTACAGATCTTAAAAAAAAAAAAAAAAGGACACTAAATTTGATAAATATCGAAAAACGACCCATACCAAGCATCCCAATTTGAAACAGCCTGTAAGGGAAAAACCCAAAAAAAATCACTTTCAAAATCCCTATATAAAAAGAAATTTAGTGTGCATTAAAAGTGGAAAAATTCTTCTTGACTATAAAAAAGCGTTAATTTAGTGACCGTTTAAAAACGCCGGGAAAGAACAGAAAAAAGAAGGAAAGGAAGCTTACAGATTACTACCCAAACAAAAGGGCTTTGACACAGTTTTTGCAAAAATGGGACAAAAAAGACAAATTTTTAGAACCAAAATGGAGTATTTCTGGGGGGTACTAAAAGTGGCTAAAAAGGAGCAGAATGAAGTTACTGGAGGGGCCCTAAAAAAAATTCCCTAAAAAAATACGCCAGAACCCCCGCAGGATGAGGTTTTAATTGTTCGGGGAAGCGACAAAGTTGAAACCTTCCCCGGGACATTTTAAAAAAATTGGGCCAACAAGGGGGAAAATTAAAGCAAAATTTTTTTAACCCCCCGTTTTTAATTTTTCTCTTAATCTGAATTTTGAAAGGGGCTTTGGAAAAGGCAAATAACCCAAAATTTCATTTCAGGGACCAATATATTTTTTCCCATGTAGGGTGAATAAAAAATTTTGATGTAACAGCATCCTCCCATTTTTAAATTGTTTTTTTTTCCCCTTTTTTCCCTAAAAATCAATACAACTAAAAAAGGTAAATACTTTCATGAAGGCTGACAAAACGGGGGGGGGGTTTACGGGTAAAAATAGCAGAGTTTTTTTAATATTAAAAAAACAAGGGTTTTAAATCCTTTGGGTGATGCCCCCCAGCCAGCAGCACCCCCAACCAAACACGGGCCCCCCTTGAAGATGAAACCCGACAGACAAAAACAGGTAAGGAAATGCGTGGAAAAATAAAGGAGGTAAACCTCGGGTTTGTTTTTATTACCCAATTGTTCAAGGCAAACATTTGATTATTCGGGAAGAAAATTCAAAGGGCCCTCCTCCTCTCTCTCTCTCTCTCTCTCTCTCTCTCTCTCTCTTCTCTCTCTCCTCTCTCTCTCTCTCTCTCTCCTCTTCTTGTTTTATATGGTCTTCTTAAGTAGTGCTTGAGATCTTCGGGAGGAGAATTATTATCCAACATCTTCGGGAGATCTTCAATAATTACTTAACAATTTGCAAGTGGCAGAGAACTACGCTAGAAATTAATAACCGAAGATTTGAAACTTGCTCTTTATGTCGAGAAAATTTTGACGTTTTTGATGAGTGAAAAATTTTTGCTTAAGGGAAAGAAAATTTGTTTTAAGAAAATAACGATTATAAGAAAATTATTGCGCTTAAAAAAAATAATTGTATTTTAAGAAAGGAACTGTGTTTAAAAACACCGATTCAAGAATATATATATATATATATATATATATATATATATATATATATATATATATATATATATATATATATATATATATATATATATATATATATATATATGGCTAATATAAAAGACATTTGATAATAATTTCAGTCCTATATTCGTCTAAAAAAAATGAATGTGATTTACCTTTCCTCTTGGAGAAATTCTGACCACCCAGGGCCATCCCTGGCCATCGTCTTGGCACGGACGGACTGGCCATTCTGGCCGCCTGGATCCATCTCGGCCACCTGCAGGTAGTGCTACAACGATTTAAAAAGTAGGTTCGATTCTGAAGAAAATAGGCTAAAGGATGAAAAATTGGTAAACATTCGTAATATTTTGTATAATTTTCTTGGTAACTGAAACGGGGAACAAAAAAAATTGTAAATTCCGTTAAAATAGTGAAATTAAATTATTATATAAAACATGCAATTAATATATCTCGAAAATCTGCATAAAGCAGTGAAACTTATAAATTAATTAGAATACATGATATATACGCCGAGAGGTGCATTTTCCTCAGCGTGTATCTGGTAAGACGTTAATTTACTCCCTATTTTAGGAATTAAGGTATTCCTTGTCTGGTGGTAGTCGATAGGCTTTCATCCCTATTAACCAACCAATCAGATAAATTAACATTAATACGTTTAACTGTTGTGTATATCGTGTGTATTACTGAACTGTATGACGGTTGAATATACAGAGAGAGTGTGTGGGGTACCTGGTATGTTTTTACCCTCGTATACAAGTTTAAGTATACACTCCAACCTAGGGTACAACGCGACGCTCCAGGAAAGTCAGGTCGAACAGACGCCTCCAGCCTCTGATGATATAGTTGCAATCTAGCGTGTGGTTAGCCTCTGAGAAGTGATTACCGTATCACAGGGTTAATTGATCTCATCATCCAAACCAGAGCTGGTCTTGACAGTACTATGATGGGAGTGAAGCTAACTCTGTTGCCTTTAGGTGGATATATGGTGGAGCCAGTGCAGATGTGGGTAATTGTGTGTGTGGATGTGGGGATGCTGCACATGTATATGCTGGTAGTCAGATATATAGACGGAGGCTATGTAGGTGGTGAGCTGACCCTGGATGCTGTAGGTATCGGATAGCGTGATGGAGCTCAGTGAATACCTACCTATAAGTCCGTAGTTCAACTTCCAGATTTAGAGCTTCTATTTAGGGGTCGTGTTTACAAAATAACAGAGCTGATAAAATCAGACAGATTTTTTTCTCAAAAGAGCAAACGGAGACTAGATGAAACACAAACAAAAGAGAAGAAAGAATGATAATGGAAAAATTCAGAAAATCGAACACTTTTAATAAAAATGTTGTATACAAATATGTACAGAAACAACGTGGTTCGAACCAATGGAGGAGAGATGTAATATATGCTAAAATTCACGCTTATTGTCTTCTCTGAGGATAAGCGTCCCCAGTAAAGTTCTAGAGGTGGTACCTCCCTATATATTAAAAAAAGAATATATATATATATATATATATATATATATAATATATATATATATATATATATATATATATATATATATATATATATATATATATATATATATTATTTTGTTGACACATCGGCCGATTCCCACCAAGGCAGGGTGGCCCGAAAAAGAAAAACTTTCATCACCATTCACTCCATCACTGTCTTGCCAGAGGGGTGCTTTACACTACAGTTATAAAACTGCAACATTAACACCCCTCCTTCAGAGTGTAGACACTGTACTTCCCATCTCCAGGACTCAAGTCCGGCCTGCCGGTTTCCCTGAATCCCTTCATAAATGTTACTTTGCTTACACTCCTACAGCACGTCAAGTATTAAAATCCATTTGTCTACATTCACTCCTATCAAATACGCTCATGCACGCTTGCTGGAAGCCCAAGCCAAAGCCCCTCGCACACAAAACCTCCTTTACTCCCTCCAACCCTTCCTAGGCCGACCCCTACCCCGCCTTCCCTCCACTACAGATTTATACATTCTCGAAGTCATTCTGTTTTGTTCCATTCTCTCTACATGTCCGAACCACCTCAACAACACCTCCTCAGTCCTCTGGATAATAGTTTTGGTAACCCCACACCTTCTCCTAATTTCTGAACTACGAATTCTCCGCATTATATTCACATCACACATTGCCCTCAGACATGACATCTCCACTGCCTCCAGCCTTCTCCTCGTTGCAACATTCATCACCCATGCTTCACACCAATACAAGAGTGTTGGTACAAGTATAATCTCATACATTCCCCTTTTTGCTTCCACGGACAAAGTTCTTTGTCTTCAGAGACTCCTAAGTGCACCACTCACCCTTTTTCCCTCATCAATTCTGTGATTAACCTCATCCTTCATAGACCCATCTGCTGACACGTCCACTCCTAAATATCTTGATACAGATATATATATAATATATATATATATATATATATATATATATATATATATATATAATATATATATATATATATATATATATATATATAAAATAAACATCACTGAACCTTAACTTTGATCGGGCACTACCAGGCGACACCTCACAACACCAAACAACTTCAGCCCTGTCCACGGTAATGGAACAATCTGGTTTGTGTTTCCACCACCACGCCCACCCAGCCAGCGACACCCACGCCCACCCACACAGTGACACCCACGCCCACCCAGCCAGCGACACCCACGCCCACCCAGCCAGCGACACCCACGCCCACCCACACAGTGACACCCACGCCAACCTACTGGTATTTTGAAATTAACAAGAGGAAGGAAAATAATCCTTTACTGAGGCAAGTTATAACTCTCAGCTCTTAGCTTGTAAAACACAGACAGACTAACATTTTTTTTAACTTGTAAAATGAAGTAGACTAACAGTTCTTAACTTGGAAAATAAACGAACATAAATTAACAACCCTAAGCTTGTAAATAATGAGATAGACTAGCAGATCTTAGCTTGTAAACATTGTTAAGATATACTAACATTTTATAGCGTGTGAAAGCTCTCGTAGGAACTCTCAAAATTATTGAAAAAGTGGGGGTAGAAGATAATGATAAACAAAAAAAATAGGTAAATAATGAGTAATCAAAAACAGATGAACATTGATGATGAATTATCAAAAAAAAAAAAAAATACAGAAATCGTGACTAGAAAGTGGAATTCTTACTAGTTGTTTCTTCACGGGGGTCAACGCCCCTCGCGGCTTGGTCCCGACCAGGAGTTAGAAGAGAGAGAGAGAGAGAGAGAGAGAGAGAGAGAGAGGAGAGAGAGAGAGAGAGAGAGAGAGAGAAGAGAGAGAAAGAGAAAGAAGAGAGAGAGAGAGAGAGAGAGAGAGAGAGAGAGAGAGAGGGAGAAGAGAGAGAGAGAGAGAGAGAGAGTAAATTCTCGAGCAGCATTGTCTTGTCCGTGCACTCTCGAGGAGTCAACCTTCTTTAAATACCTGCCTTTTTCAGAGACTTCTAACCTAGTGGCCAAAACGACCCCCGAATTGTGTGTGTATATATGTGTGTGTGTGTGTGTGTGTGTGTGTGTGTGTGTGTGTGTGTGTGTGTGTGTGTGGTGTGTGGTGTGTGTGTGTGTGTGTGTGTGAGTGTGTGTGTGTGTGCGTGTGTGTGTGTGTGTGTGTGCACTGTTTGTAGTCACCTATTTGGGGTTGCAGGGGTCGATTCTTAACTCCTGGCCCTGCCTCTTCGCTGGTCGTTACTACGCCCACTCTCTCTTCCTGCTCCAAGAGCTTTGTCGTACCTGTTCTTAAAGATATGTATGAATCCTGCCTCCATTAACATCACTCTCTAGATTGTTTCACTTTCTGACAGCTCAGTGTGTGTGTGTGTGTGTGTGTGTGTGTGTGTGTGTGTGCGTGTGTGTGTGTGTGTGTTCTGTCTCTCCCCTCGGGGCACGAGCTGTTTTATCACTTATTCCCACAAAACTACCACACTGACGCAACTAACAAGCAGTTAACAAGACACTAGAGTAAGCAAACATAACCTTCATGCTCGATTTTTTCTTTCACGATCGCCACTCCTCAAAATTAATGTTATTAAATTTTAAATTGGCAGCTGCGGGAATTGGGAGCACAATGGATGTGTTTCAGCGTGCATTCTCTTACGTATATTCAAAGTAAAGCGTTAAGTATCAGATTTTCCATGCACTCCAGCCACCGTCATTCTTAACACCCGACTTCTGGCGCTTCCTTGTCTTAAAACAACCTATCATCTCATATCATATCTCGAATCTATATCTAGGCAATGAATCGCCTGTAAACGTTCATTATACCCTGCACAATCTACGATAATTCCCGTAACTCGTCCTCGTTACGGCTCCAGAAGACGCAATCATCGCTTCGCACCCTGGAACCGTTCGTTGTACTGACGACGAAATAGCAACGAGGTTTCTGAGCATACTGTACAGTCGGGATGCAGGTCTCTGAGCATACTGCACGCTCACTGTTATTGCACTCTTGTCACTCCTCCCTCCTCCCCAGCTCACTGATCTCTCCTACATTTCTCGGGTCTTTGAGTCTCCATTTCGTTTGCCCTTTCTACCTCAGACGTCCGCCTGTGTTTGTCCTCTCAAGTAACCTTTGTTGGTCAAGTGGAGACCTCCCGGTGGATCCGTCAACCACTTCTTTGGGCCGGTTTTCGGAATCTGCAAGATGTTGACAGTGTGGGCTTTGTAAAAGGCGATGTCTTATTGTTTTTCAGCTTTAATACATAGAGTTTATGATGAAATTAAAGATATTACATGAGTAAATAAGCATTATTTTTTATTGAAAAATAACATAATAGATCCTTTCATTGCATTCTACCTCTCGGTGTTCGGTTAATTGTTTGACATGATTGATTTCATCCGTGACTGGCGTCTCCTCACCAGCCACACCGAGATAGGCACCTCTATCTTCCACTGTACATTACACACTATAAACATCAGTGAACACACACCCACCACTTCATCACCTCTCTTAGTCCCTTTAACTCAACACTAAACAACGTTATATTGGCTGGAATGTTGATTTCGATGTTTATAAACAAGATTCATTTAATATTGTCAAAGGAGCAATGTCAAACAGTTACCAGGTACTCACCAGTGAGTGGCAGCAACCAGGTACCAATTACCTTGTAGCACAGTGGTTGTGCATTTGGCTCACAACCTAAAGAACTTGTGCTGGGAGAGACATGTGGAAAGTCTCTTAACACCTGCTGCCTTTGTTACATATCAGTTTATAGAGGCACAGGAGAATGAATTGTTAAGACCACAGAAACCGCTAGACCGATATTAATGAAAGCCACAAAAATTATTCTACTATGAAATAACAGGTTTGACTCCCGATGGCTAACATGGGTTATTAGTCTTCGATGGTTGCTAACTCAAATAAAGTCTTCTGTACATTTATTTATTTATTTTAACACAATGGCTGTCTCCCACCCAGGCAGAGTGACCCGAAAAAGAAGAAGAAATGTTTTTTCTATAGTTTTCCTTCTTTTTACGTTTAATAACTTATACGGGAGAAGGGGGTTATTAGCCTCTTGCTCCCGGTATTTTAGTGTCATGAGGATAAGCGTAAAGGCAGAAAGCCAGGAAATACATCCTCTCCCATTCCCATCGTGGCCACCATAAACACTGAATCAACTATAGCATGAGGAAAAACTTCTTCCAAGGGAGCCTAGCCCACGGGAGGAAAGAAGAAGAACCAGCACACATAAACTATTTTGACACGAACAAGGTCAGTTGTGCCTGCCAACCACTGCTGCCAGCCTCGCCTGCCCTCCCGAACATTGGGATTAAATTATGCGACCAATAAATGCTCGGTTTCGTCGGGTGAGGTTGTGTGTTCAGACGTGATGGTACCCGACAGGGACTGCCTGCCTCCACGCACCCTCTTGTAATACTGGTTTAGGGTGCGGCTCCCTGAGAATGAGATGGGGAGGGATTTTTAGTTACTTAGTCAGCGGGTTTTCAAGCGGAGGAAGTCGCAGGGAAAGAAGAAGGAAAAGATGGGTAAATAGAAAGGGTTTATAGAAAGTTCGTCTATAACAACAGTGTTTATTGACAACAAGCATATATCAACACGAGGGTTATGGAAAGTGTATATATATATATATGGACACTAGAAATGTGCAGAAATCTTAATGCAGAATCATATGATTGTTGGATAACAACAACAACAACAATAAAAATATTATTATTAATACTAATAATGACATTAATAACAATAATGGTCCTTATATCTAATAGAGATTCTAACCAGAAGATTGTTTGTGTTCTAGTTACTCATAACTCATCATTGTGTTACTCATCACTATTCACTGTATCATTCATCACTAGTCTCTGTGTTCATCACTATTCTCTGTGTTATTCATCACAAGTCAGAGGGTGTTCATGCATCACTGATACTGTAGTTACCATTCTCCTTACCCATCTCTCTTCACTCTGTGGTTCCTCATCACTGAGTAATTCCCTCTCACCCTCCTCTTTACCCATCACTTCTTGCTGTGTGGTGTTGTGCACCCGTCAGCTCACACGCTATGTGGTGCTGTGTACTCGTCAGCTCACACGCTGTGTGGTGCTGTGCACCCGTCAGCTCACACGCTGTGTGGTGCTGTACACCCGTCAGCTCACACGCTGTGTGGTGCTGTGCACCTGTCAGCTCACACGCTGTGAAGTGCTGTGCACCCGTCAGCTCACACGCTGTGAAGTCCTGTGCACCCGTCCAGCTCACACGGTCAGGCTTGAAAAAATCACACAACGTTTTTCTCTGGCCACACTCGCCTTGAAGCTACTGAGACAACTTAACAATACAAGGAATCTCTCTTTCACTCTCGAGATGGAGGAGAAAGAGAAGGAGGAGGAGAAAGAGGAGAGGTGGAGAACGAAAACTTTTTGGATCTCCCGTTTCATTGATGACTGTTGTTATAGCCGTCAATCAGGTGTTGATGCACTGTAGTCATTTCATGGGATGGGGTGACTATTACAGTAGTTTCCCGTTTATTTATATGCACAGAAAAAGCTAGGAGAGAAAGACAGAGACATAGGTAATGAGCTTGTTTACATACCTGGATAACTAGAAACTGAAACAATCTTACACTGGTCTGGTCTTCGAGGTGGCCGGCTCTGGAGCAGGAGATCGAGGGTGGCGAACTTCGACTTACTGGTTGTCCGATTCATCAGCGCCGTTACCTGCATGCAGCCCGTCAGGGGAGAGGAGACGTGGTAGAAGAGAAAAACCACGACAGTCGCTGGCAGTGTCATACATTTCAGATACAGATTGGGATCACTTTTGTGGACGCATCATTTATCAGATTGTAATCGATGCTCCGTGGGTCAGAGCTTGGGTCCGGGCCTTCCTGCTGCTGCGCTAAGCCCGTAAGGGAAAGTCATGCAGTGCCTGTGGAGGAATTAAAGGTAATCAAGTATAACAGTTTCGATTCCTTTGATAAAGAGCCCTTCAAGGCACCTTTCCCTTCCCCGGTTTCTTAAAGAGCAGATAAAAGCACGCAATGATACAAGGACCTTTTCCAAATTCGAGTTATGGTCCATTCTTACTTCTTCAGCCTTTACATCCTGAGGAACGAGAGTACTCGACCCCGTAGGATATCCTTACTGGAGTGTGTAGGATACAGTGTCTCATCCTTCAGTTTAAATAGTGTTGAGGTATAGCCTTGTTACTAATAGGTCGAGATGTTAAGGATGTGGGTCGATATGTTAAAGATGTAGGTCGAGATGTTAGTAGGGGTTGGTTGGTTAATTGGGGTTTAAAACCTGTCGACTACACTAGGCTTTTCACCCTAAAATACTTTATTGTTGTTCTAATATTATATTATTAATTAATATTATATTAATATCAAATTATTGTAATATTACTAATAAATATTAAATTATTGTGATACGGAAAAGCGCTAAGCCAGTTTGGAGTCATATATCGCCGGGAAGTGGGAGGCAATCAGGTTTGATCCGAGAAAGTACTGAGTGGCTCCAATTCCTTGAGTCAAGAGACCTTCATGAGCCTTAAAATACTCTCCTTGAAGTGATCTTCAAGTGAGGTCAAGCTCACTAGGAACATGTAGTGGCAGTTAGTCTACGACCCATACGGATTTGGAGCTTTCAGTGATTGACATAAAACTGGCAGTTAAACTTCCGCAGCAGAAAGTGTGTGTTGCCCACCAGAGATGAGACTAGAATCTTCTGTTTTCTTTTATTTAACGGTGCGTGGGATCGAGATGGGATAAGCCAGAGGGATGCTGGTCCTGTGTCCTGTGTCCTGACGGATGCAGCATCACCACCAGTGTCAGGACACGCTTAGCCTCTTAAACTGACCATAAAACCATTACCACCAGCATGTCAGGAGGTACTTGTCCTGTTTCCTGACTAACAAATCACCACCACCGCCAACACCGTTACCACCATTCACACCGCCTCCACCACCACAACCACCACCACGACACTTGGTATTCTAGTGGTTATTAAAGTTTATGTGGAATTTACACAAAATTTTGGCAGTTCAATGAATAAGCCGAAGATCTTCCTTGTCTGGTGTTCTATAAGGAAAACATCAGCGGCCAGGACTGTACCTTCATATGCCGATTGATGGGGGAGCCCTTCTGATCGAAGGAAAGCTGATGCTACCCTTCCCTTGCGGCGTGTCTGATCCCCACTGCCATCCCATTCACAAATGGCTGCATGACCCCCCAATTTTTATGAGCGCTTTCTCCCCCCCCCCAATGAATACAAGCACTGGATCAGGTGACTAACAACCATGTGTCCGGCATGCTAACTACGACGTTCCATCCGACAAGAGCGCTAAAAAAAAATGAGTGCATTCGAAAGAATGCTCAATACATGTTGTCGTCTACAAGATTCCCAGTAACCCACACGACTAAGACGAATGCTCCACGGAAACCTGTACATATACACGAACACACTCACCGCCACATAACGTTTCCAAAAGGCCTCATCTTCGTGTACACTCTCATACAGGCGTAGAAAAAGGTACTATTTTTATTTATCTTTAATAACCTTTAACTAACTCATCCTTGACCCAATGCGTATTCGACCATTATCGAATTATTTTTTATTAAAACATTGTATTTATTAAAAAAGAAATTTAGTTCTTTCTTGATTTAAAAAATAAAAGAAAGTATTTATTTGAAACTAGTTAGACGATATAACTCGTCAAGAAATTAAATAGCAGTAGGGATGTGCCTTGTTAATCCCATAAAGATGTAAGGACGGAGTGTCGTCCTGATGTGTGAATCAGTTAATGCAGAACTAATCGCAGATTATACTGGACCTAATTTATCGCTCGTGTCGTCGTGCCATGAAGTAACGAACCAAGAGAAAGGCTAATAAAAATTCAACTACTGCATGTTAAACGTCTCGTCATACGACTGCCCAACACTACTGAACGTCCCATCTAGCCTGTCCCCCCCCAAACAGATTATCTAACTAGAAACGTCCCAACGTAGCACAGCCAACACTACTGGAAAACGCCCTTCCTAGCTTCCAACACTACTGAACGTCCCCATCTATATCTGCCATCACTACTGAACGTCCCTTCTACTACCAACACTACTGAACGATTTCCATCTATGCTGCCCAACGACACTGAGAACGTCCCTTGCCTAGCTGCAAACACTACTGAACGACCCTTCATCTGCCATACACTACTGAACGTCCCATCTAGCTTCCAACACAAACTGAAACGTCCCATCTAAGCTGCCAACACTACTGGACGACCCCTCTAGCTGCCAACACAATGAACGTCACCAATCTAACCTGCCAACAACTACTGAACGTACCACCCATTCCAAGCTGCCAACACTGACTGAACGTCCCATCTAGGCTGCCAAAGCACTCGACGAACTGTGATTCGCCAATCTAGCTTCCGAACAACCGTACTGAACGTCCCATCCTAGCTGCCGAACATAACTACTGAGCAAAACGTGCCCATCTAACTCGTGCCAAGCAAAAAATACTGTGAACGTCCCCACTCTAGCTGCCAACACTACGATACGTACCCATCTAGGCTGCCAACACTACTGAACGTTCCCATCTAAGCGAGTGCCGCCACACACTGGAAACTTCGCGCATCTAACTGCCAACACTACTGAGAAACTGCCCAATCTAGGTACTGCCGCGACTAACTACTGAATAAGCCCCATCTAGCTGCCAACAACACCTGAACGTCCCATCAAGCTATCGCGAGAACACTACTGAACGTCCCCACCTAGCTGACAAACAAGCTCTGAACTCCCCCATCTAGCTGGACACTACTGAATGCCCCCATCCTAGCTGCCAGTAATACTTCGAACGTCATCCTAACTAGCTTTCCAATAGTAACAACTGGAAGCTGTAATCGGTCCCATCTATCACTTCTCCAACACTACTAACGTCCCATCTATTTCTAGCACAACACTTTACTTGAAATCGTCCCACATCTAGTCTGCCAACCCTAATGAAGCGATCCCATCTAGAGAGCTGCCAACCACTATGAACGTCCTATCAAGCTGCCCAACACTACTGAATCGTCCCATCAGAGAAGCCACTACTACTGAAACGTCACCGTCCATGCTGCCAACACTACTGCGAACGTCCCATCTTAGGCTGGTCCAAGTCACTAGACTGACACGCCCCATCTGATGCTTGCTACGCCTACTATCTTACCGATCCCACATCAAGTGCTGCCAACAAGCACTGAAACAGTACCAAGGCTACGGTCTGCCGTACATCTACTGAACGTCCCATCTAGCTGCCAACACAACATGAAACTCCTATCTTAGCTGCCAACACTACTGAACGTCCCATCTACTGACCAATACTAACTGAACTTTCCCGTCAAGCTGCCACAACACACTGAACGCTCCAATCTAGCTACAACACTACTGAACGCCCCAACTAGGCGTGCTAACACCGTACTGAACCGACCATCTAGCTCCAACACTACTGAACGTCCCACTGCTTCCAACAACACTACTTGAACGTCCCCCCTTCTAGCGCCAACACTCCTGAAAACTGTCCTATCTAGCTGCCAACACTACTGGAACGCCCTTCAGCTGCCACACTTACTGAACGTCCCTTATCTAGCTGCCAACACTACTGTAAGCGTTCCATCCAAGCTAGCCAACACTAATACTGAACGTCCCATCTAGCTTCCAACACTACTTGAAACGTCCCATCTAGCTGCCCAACACTACAGAACGTCCCATCTAACGCCAACAACTACAGAACTCCCATCTAGCTGCCAACACAACTGAATGTCCCCATCTAGCTGCCAATACTGACTGAACTCCCATCTAGCTGCAACACAACTGAACGTCCCATCTAGCTGCCAACACACCTGAACGTACCAATCTAGTCTGCCAACACTACTGAACGTCCCATCTAGCTGCAAACACTACTGAAAACAGCCCCACTAGCTTCCACACTAACTGAACGTCCCCTCCTACTGCCAACCACTACTGAACGTCCCATCTAGCTTGCCCAACCCTACTGAACGTCCCCCATCAAGCTGCCAACACAGGCCAGAACGTCCCATCTAGCTGCCAACACGTACTACGCCCCATCTAGCTGCTAAACATCTACTAACCGTCCCATCTAGTCTTCCCAACCCGTACTGAACGGTCCCATCTAGCTGCCAACACTACTTGAACTACCATCCTAGCTGCCAACACTACTGACGTCCCCATCTATCAGCGCAACGACTAGAACGTCCCATCTAGCTGCCAACACTACTTGAACGTCCCATCTAGCATGCCAGACGACTACTGAAGAACGTCCCATCAAGCTGTGACCAACACTACAGAATCGTCCCATCTAGCACAGGCCAACAACTACTGAACGTCCCCCAACAGCAGTCCACCAAGCTTACTATCGAACGTTCCATCTAGCAGCCCATAACACTACATGCGAAACGTCACCATCAATGCATGCCAACACACTGAACTTCCCTCTAGCTGCCAACACGACTGTGACCTTCGGGCCATCTAGCTGCCAACACTACTAGAACGCCCCATCTACTGCCTAACACTAACTGAAGCGACCTCCAGCTTAGCTTCCAACCACTGGACTGAACGGCCCATCTAGCGCCAACACTACTGAACGTCCCATCTGCCTGCCAACACGTACTGAACGTCCCTCTGAGGCTGCCAACACTACTGAACGTCCCTATCTAGCTGCCAACACACTGATGCTTCCCTCATACTGCCCAACACTCTGAACGTTCCATCTAGCTGCCAACACATACTGAACGTCCCAATCTAGTCTGCTCAACACTACTGAGACGTTCCCCATCTAGCTGCCAACACTAACTGAATCGTTCCATCTAGCTGCCAACTACTACTGAACGTCCCACATCTAGCAGGCCACACTACAGTAACGCTTCCCAACTAGCTGCCAACAAGCTACTGAAGCGTCCAATAGCATCTAGCTGCCAACACTACTCGAACGTTCCATCTAGCAGCCAACACTACTGAACTTCCCATCTAGCAGCCAACACTACTGAATCGTCCCCCATCTAGACTAGCCAACACTTACTGAGACGTTCCATCCTAGCAGCCAACACTACTGAACAGTCCCATCTAGCTGCCCAAACACTACTGAACGCCATCTAAGCTGCCACACACTACTGGAACGTCCGACAACCGATCTATCAGCCAACAGTCTACGAACGTTCCATCTAGCTGCCAACACTACTGAACGCCCCCTCTAGCTGCCAACACTACTGAATGCGCCCATCTGAGCTGCCCAACACTACTGGGAAACGTCCCATCTAGCTGCCAACACAACTGAAGCTCCCATGCAGCTTGCTAACACTACTGATACGTCCCATCTAGCTGCCAACACTACGAACGCCCATTTCTAGCTGCTAAAACTACGAACGTCCCCATCTTTACTCAATACAGCTACGTACAACAACATTCTCAACGAGCTTTAACTCTTTAGGTCGATCCAAACAACAGTAATCAGAGTAACCATCAATAACTCAATAACCGTGAGATCCCTTCAGTATTGGCCGTTCATCATCCATTATTGCTTATCAAGGATAAACGCGGTGCTATGTTTTTATTTCACGTTCCACACGGTCATTAATCTTCTAAAACTCACGAGCAAAGAAGAATGTTAAACCATTTTGATTCTGTATAATGAGGAAAGTTTTTTTTATAAGTACTGTGTTGCTATATGTTTTGTCCTCTGATTTGCCTTGCCGATTGGTTAGTTTTGGCGGGCAATTGTGCTGAGGTTGGTTGCTTTGCTGGTGTTGTTCGCGTGCTGGGTTTCTGTTCGCCTGTTGCTGTAGGGTTTGTCGCTGTACTGGTATTGGTAGATGTAACTGGGCATTGGGAGATGTACGGGTTTGAGAAATGTGCTCGGGGTTGGGAGATTTACTGTGGTTTGTAGTTTGTACTGTGTGTTGGTTGCCGTACTGTTGGTTGGTGGTATACTGGTAGTCCGTGACGTTTACAGCCACAACAGAAAAATCCGGGAAAAAACTGGGGTAGTTACAATAGTAATGACCTAACAGGTCACAACAGGGATATAGGCAAACGGTTTAGGTTAAAGTAAAGTAAGGAACGTACGTGTAGTAACGGAAGACAAACGGGTTGGGTTTACAGCATAAATAACTGACAGATACAACAGGGATAGGAAAAATTCGTAGGAAAAAGAAAAGATAGGAAAACACTGGGAAATAAGAAAGAAAGCACGTATGCAACAGGAATCAAGGGTCGTGTCATAAACATGCTGCCTTCAAAGTGATCATTTATACTGCATGTATATTGTACTTATTATGTAACTGATACACGTACACTGCAAGAAAATCCAATCAAGGAAATGGCCTTAAGCTCAGTCCGAAAGTACTGTTTTACATCCTAGGTTCATTTCCATTTAATCTCAACGTTCTTCTCAGTGTTATCATGTGGATGTAAAATTCTATGAATGCTGGATACAGGGAGAGAGAGAGAGAGAGAGAGAGAGAGGAGTAGAGAGAAGAGAGAGAGAGAGTGAGAGAATAGAGAGAGAGCGAGAGAGAGAGAGAGAGAATAATGTTATGTACTCCTTAACCGTAACATAGCTGTCAATAAGTTAGCTAGGGATCCTTAACCCTTGTCAAAACCCTGTGTAAAAAAAAAAAGAGAGAGAGAGACAATAAAGCTAAAGGGAATCCTTAACCTGAACCTGTCAAACCCTGTGTAAAAAGAGAGAGAGAGATGAGAGAGAGAGAGAGAGAGGAGAGAGATAGATGAGAGAAAGAGAGAGAGAGATAGAGAGAGAGAGAGGAGAGAGAGAGAGAGAGAGAGAACAAATAATAAAAACAGGAGAACGACGAAGGAAAGTTCACTTTTCCCAGGACGGTCCACGATGCTATTAACGTTCCACTGAACAAGACAGGATGCCTGTGAGAAACTAGCGCCCGCCTGTTACCATGAAGAAGATAACATGCCAAATTATGTACAAGCCCGTAACAGAAAAATATTTTCAGAAAAACTGGTCGATTCTGAAGCTAACAATAGGGTTGCACCTAAATGCATGATGAAGTGATACTGCGAGTTGAGGAGAGAGAAGTCCGACGAGAGGTGCAACAAATGTCCCAAAATCGTCTTATATGAGGATGTTTCCAGTACTGTGAGTCCCGACGCCACACGTTGGTTCACCGGATCTGTAAACATTTCATGAAGGAACTGTAACGAGACTTGACTTTGAACGATTGATACATTTTCTGTGCTCGTATCGTATCTGTTTTCATGGTAACTCCATTTTTGACTTCGCAAGAGACGTGATGCATTTCTATATTCGTACCTCTTATCTTTCTCCTGGAACTAATTTTCATTTCACAACAAAATGTCAAAAGAATATTGTCTTCGGTCTTATTTTCGGCCTCAAAAACCTTGAAGAATGTCTATAACAGAAGACAATTAACTGAAGACCTCGGAGCTAAGCTAAACTCACTAAAACTAATTGGGAATACAATTATAAATAACTACAGAATCTATAGCACAGACATTTATCAACCATTATACAAAATGTCTAGTGTTGAGAAAGTAAAGGTTGCTTAAACACAAAATCACAACATTTTTAACACCCAGGAATAATTCTGGTTTTCCATCTAACCTTAGAGCAAATTTCTTCAGTGCGGACCAATAAAAATAGTATCGATGTTTCAATTAGCACAAATTATTACCTAATCCATCTTGTTTAAGACAAAATTACTGGAAAAAGAGAGTAAATCAATGAAAACCACTGGATAAAAGAAGTGGAAGAATGTGGGGGAAGATTTGTCTCTCCAGCAACACAATAATGAACCTTCACAGTTGCTGAAAAAATAAGACTGGATAAAAAGAACATCCCTAAACAACAATTATAAACTTACTTTAAGGTAAGTATGTTCTCTGAACTGAAATACAGATTAACACTAACGAATCTGCGTTACCTGAAAATCTACTTCAAACCATCATATTGTTCTTACGAATTCACTCAGACGCTTAACTATTAATTAGAAACCACTAAAATCCCTCAAATTTTACTCCCTGGAACGCAGGCGAGGAAAAATGTATCATAATTTACACCTGGAAAATACTGGAGTGACTGGTTCAGAATCCGCACACAGAAAAACAACCACGAGAGTAAGATTTTAGATTTTGCCGCAGCAGTGGCTAGTTTATTGTGCACCTCACATCCATCCTGTGGACGATAGCGAAGGAACTCATGGATACACAAAAGGCCTAGGAACTAGGCCCCGAGAAAAGGGTTAACAGGAGTACATCTGGATTTATATCTACAATTTTCATATCTGTTGTCAACAAATTTAAGATATTTGCTTAATGTGCCTGGTATCTTATTTTCACTAATTAGATTTCTTGACATATCACATTGGTTATTATACTATCTATCTCTATATTTCTCTATATTCCTACTTAATTTCATGTAGTTATCGCATCTTCATCTCCCATCTTCCAATCAGAAAAGCCTTACCCGCTTCCCCAGTGTTTCTTCATTATGAACATTTCTTATCGTGCAGTGTTCAAGAAAATGGCCACAAGGCTGACCACATACTTTGCACTTGGTTGATCATCATACGAGGATAATACGTATGGTAGACGATATAAATGCCCTCATTCAGAAGCAGGTAAACTCAGCATTCTGACCCACCAGGGGACCAAGCAGGGAGACTGGTGCGTGAGTGAGCATTGGGGTGATGACGCCCAGGGAGCATCAACAGGAAGGTCATCTTAAAATCGGCGTTTTCTGGCCTCTTTAAATCTGGTTTAAAGTACATTGAACCTTAGAGGATAATACGGAAAGAGAAAAAAAAAACACTGAAGCTACTCTTAGGACGACACGGAAAGCTAAAAGTGATCAGATTCGTTGTGTAGATGCGTTATAGATATCATGTGCAAATTAAAACATTCGTGATCCTCTGAAGTCTAAATTCAATTAAGATTATGTATTAGTTCATGTTAGTTTATATATGGTCGTTCAGTAAAGAAAACATTGGCATAATAAAGTCAGTTCAGCGAGAGGGAGCCGACCGTATCATAACGTGAAGACAATGTGAGGGAGTTGACTTTATTGTGAAGTATCCACCATGTAAAGAAGATAAATATTATAAATACAAGAATATGAAGACCAAAAACAAGCGTGTAATAACACGTGTGTGTGTGTGTGTGTGTGTGTGTGTGTGTGTGTGTGTGTGTGTGTGTGTGTGTGTGTATGTGTGTGTGTGTGTTAAATGCAAGATAGCGCGGATATGCTGGTGTGGGTGGATGGTATGATCTGGTAACATAAGATCCTTGAAATTCACCTCTGTTCTCGCCCGGTGGAAAACAGGTTTAAAAGACTCAGTACTTGGCGTGGATGCGGTGGTGAGGTAAGCACCGGGAGATAAGCAAGATAGGAGGAAGCTGTGTCCCTTCACGAGAAGACATTACCGGAGCCACCAACAGGTCCTCTCCACAGCCCTGATGAAGTCACTCCTCAGGGAAGAGTTTGGGTCGCGGCCCACCACTCGTAAGAAACACTCAACTAGCGTCTTCTAATAATCTTATCGGGATCTCATCTTAACTACTCCAGCGCATCACCAGCTAAGCATAAAATCTCCACGCGATGGCCGTTAATATACCGGCGGAACTCAAATTATGTTCGCTAAAAGTAATCTAAGCTTTCTTCGTGATGGCCGAGTAGGCGTCTCTCCTGCTGTGCTCATGGGGTTAAAAACTGAAGATTCGT
>NC_069409.1:69593043-69610543 GCF_026875155.1 Cherax quadricarinatus
AGTCTGGGAAGGTGGTTATACTGTGACCTTGACAAGTCTGAGAGGTGTTATCTGTGGACCTACTGTCTGGGAGGGTGTTAACGGTGACTACAGTACTGGTGAGGTTGTTAAACTGTGACCTACAGTCTCTGGGAGGAGGTTGTTAACTGTGACCTACAGTCTGGAGGTGTTGTAACGTGACCTACAGGTATGGAGAGGAGTGTTAACTGTGGACTACTAAGTCTGGGAGGTGTTAAACTGCTGACCTACAGTCTGGGAGGTGTTTAAACTGTGACTACAGGTTGGAACGTTGAGGATGATCGTACTCGAGGCGGGGAAATACTGAGGTATCTTCCTGAAGTGATTCAGAGTAACTTTCTTTCCATTCTTTTTTTTTTATATTTATATAATAATAATATACATTTGGATAACTCACACACACACACACATACAACACACACACACACACATACACATAACACACACACACACACACACACACACACACACACACACGCACAACACACACACACACCACACACACACTCACACATAACACACACACACTCACAACACACACACCACTACACACACATCACACAACAAAACACACACACAACACCACACTCCACACACACACAGACGCGTGGGTTCCGTGGGGTGAAGACGTGGGTAACAAAGTGTTCCGAGAACCTTAGCGTGAAGACAGTGTAATATCTAGCTAGAAGTAAATCATTGGTAAAGGTGGAACGTTCAGTTGAACAATTACTTACGAGTGATAATTAAAGGTTGTTCAGTTTAAAGAAAGTCGAGGAGGAAAAAGCCTGAAATCATATATTTCAAAGGCGCAAAACCGTTGGGGGTCCTTAGGCGCTGTTGCCATCATTGGAAGCGGCCTACCGGCCTGTATCAAACATCAATCAAAAATAACACAATGAAAAACAAGTGAACGATTGATATACGACAAGTTGCTTTGTGTACCATTATACATATGACAGTGAAGTGTATATAATGTGAAGTGTATACTATCTCAGTGAATACGTGACAGTGACCGGGAAGCCCCGGGTGCTCACAGAGAATATATGGTTATTGATCATCACGGCCCGTGACAGGAACTCCAAAATAGGATTTAAGGCCTACGTATACTTCGTCATCAGCAGCTGGCAATGTCACCGCAAGTTTATTCGCTAGTTGTGGTTTGCCATGTTGACGGCCTGGCTGGCCTTGCATAATGTTTGATTACTGGTCTCTCACTCCGCAAGCTAGTACCAGAATTAGAATAGAAATTGCATAGACATAGAGGAATATAGGGATTGATTGACGACAGTGTGGGAAGGTAGGTGGGACAGAAGCTTTAAGGGAACATTGTCAAGCCCGTGCTAGGGTCAGGTCCCAGGAGGGTTTGTCAGGTCTACAGAAGTTGCGGCCAGTAATTACACCGCACAATGGACACACTCACCACACACACCACACAAACACACACACTCACACACACTCACACATGCTCACACAGGCAGAGTTTACTACCTGGTAGTTATTAGCTCAGTAAGAATACTTAGGAAAGCTAGGGAAGTCCTCTCTCAATGTGAACAAGGAAAAATGACTAGTAAACAGCAACAACACATTTTAACACGTTAAATCCAGAAAGGGCAATAAGTTGGATGGAGTAGATAATTGGGAAGATAAATGATGGACTCAAATTTGTGCCTTACACGACGGATATTTCAACCACACGACCACCCCCACTTAACCTCTCCCTACATCACACACACAGCAATCATACACAGGGTAGACACTCACCACAAACACAAACACACACACACACACTACCAAACCACACATACCAAAAAATTCACTCACTACACATACAGTAAACAATACGGTAAAAACACACAACATACACACACACACATACTACACACACACACACACTACACATACTCACACACACTATACCAACACACTACACCACCACCACACACACACCATCACGCACGAACACACTCACACACATACACGCACACACACACACACACCTCGCACACAACAGCACACACACGCACGCACATACACACTCACCACCATACGACACACTTACATCACACACACATACACTACACAACACATACACACACACTACATACAAACACACACTACACATACAACACACACACATACACACACACACACACACACACCACACACACACACACACACACACCACACACACACACAACACACACACATCTCACTAATGACGTAGTGGAGGCAGAACCATACCACAAGTTTTAAGACGTGGTTTGATTATAGCTTCATGGAGCGGGGGAGAGAGGAGGGTCTCAGTACCCAACCGGTGAAGAGGCGGGGCCTAGGAGCTAGGACTCGACCCTGCAACACAAATAGGTGAGTTACATAAATAGGTGAGTACACACACCACACACAACACACACACGCACACATACATACAGTCACCGAACACACACATCACACCCACACCACCACACCCACACACACACACACACACCACACACCACCACAACACACACCACAACCGCAACATCACACCACACACACCCACACACACACACCACACACAACTCACACGGCATCACACGCACACGCGACAGACACACACACACACACACACACAACACACACGAAGCGAGGAAAGGTGAAGGGAAAAATCGGACTCTGACGTCACTGGGGACAGAAGGGTCAGGGGGCATGATAACGAAAAAAAGATAGCGGGGAATAAAAAAGTGGACAGAGATGGAGTTCCAAGAGGGGAAAGGGAAAAGGGGGTCACAACTGGAAGCTGAAGCCCAAACCCGGTCACAGACGTTAGGAAATTTTCTTCAGTCAAGATTTGTCACAAGTGGAATAGCCAGCAATAAAGAGTGGAGGCAGGAACCAAATAGTTTTAAGAAGGGTATGAAAAAGCTGGGAAAGCAGAGAAGAGGGGAAATCCAGTAGGATCATGAAGAGGGGGGGCCAGGGCTGATCTCGCCCCTGCAACCCACAATTGGGTGAGTACAATTAGTGAGTCAACACACACAACGCCATACCACACAACCCCAAACACACACACACACACCACACACACACACACACACACACACACACACACACACACACACACAACCACACCCCCACCAATTGACACAAACACTTGACACAAACACTACCACCCCTTCCCTAACCACCTCACCTTAGCCACCTACCCCCCCCCCCAAAACCACCTAACCCCTCCCCAAACCGTCTAAACCCCGCCCAACAACCTCCCTCCCTCCAATAACCATCCTCCCCCTCCCCCATAACCATCCATCCCCTCTCTCCCCCAAACCATCTAACTCCCTCCCCCAACTATCTCTACCCCTCCAATAACCATCCTCCCCCTCCCCCACAACCATCCATCCCCATCCTAACCATCTATTCCCCTCCCCCTAACCAGGATGAGGACAAGGGGTTCCAAGGACGAATCTGAGAGGGGAGGAATGGGAGATAGAGCTCAAAAAAAGGGAGGAAGACTGGGGAAGGAGACTAGATGAGCGGGAAAAAGGAAGATGGAAGAGAGGTTAGCAGCAGAATGCAGAAGGTGGAAGCAACGGGCCACAGAAGCAGAAATCAAGATAGAGAGATTAGAAGAGGAGCTGAACATCTGAAACAGCACAGAGACAAAGATATTACAGAAGTAGCATCGGCAATGGCTACATCGAACACAGACAACAGGTCTGAAGGAAGCATGAAACTAAACTGTATGCAGAGGTCCTGTCAAACCCACATGGGGCCAAAACAAAGACGGGGAGCACTCTAGGACAGAAAGAGAGGGGAAGATTTTGAAGGAACGGGGACATTGCAAGGACCTTACCAGATACCTGGGGGGCCAGGAGCAGGTGAGGGGAAAGGGTAAACCAAAAACAAGGGCCATAACGGGGAAGGGACTGAAGGAAGGATCACCCACGGGGGGAACTAAAACACACAGAGGATCAAGGGGGAGCCACAGTGGGAGGGGGAAAAGGGGAGGATCCGGTTTTTTCTAGGGCTAGACGAAGCAAGGGGGGAAACTTATGATGAAAAAAAAGCAGGAAGGGAAAAAAAGCGATTTAAGACATCATGAAGGTGTAGGCAGGGGGGACATGACCCGGTGGCAAATTTTTCGGAAAATTGGGGGGTTTTCAAAAAAAAAGGAATCGGCCTCTCAAAGTAATTTTCAAGGCAAAATCAACCCGAACCATGATCTGCGGGAGAAAGCACGTGAGAGGAAAGCAGGATTTCCCGGGAGTGTGGTACCCGACCGAGACGAACACAGGACGAAAGGAAGAAATGAAAGAGAGAGTTAAAAAACAAAAGGAGAAAGGGGGGAAAAATGAAAAAGGAGAGCAGAAAAACCGGATAAAAGGAAGGAAAAGCGCACCCCCCAAAACCCCAGAAGGACTCCAGCCAGACCCCCCCAAGGGCAACTGAAAAACCCAAAAAACCCATCACACACCGATCCCTCTGTTTCCACCCCCCGCACCACATTCAGTTTTTGAACAGAATTTAAAGGGTTTGTACACAATGCAGTGGTTAAACGAATAAACGAGGAATGGCAAGAAAAAATCAAGGGAAAGTCCCCAGACATCATAGCAGTTACAGAAACAAAACCATGAACAAAAAGATGAAAACTTCCCACCGGGATACCGATCAGAGGAAAGAAAAAGGGGCGGGGGGGGGAGGTGGGGTTGCTCTGCTCGAAAAAAACAGATGAAATTCGAGAAAAATGGAAGGAATAGATGAACGGGAGAAAGAGACTACATAGAGGTACACTTCAGTCGGGGGAACACAAAGGGTTCATTGCAGTGGTAAATCCACCACAGAACGCGGGAGGCCAAGGGGGAATATGAAAGAGAGCAACAGAGCAATGGTGGACACACTTTGCTGAGGGGCAAGAAGATCACCCAGCAGGGGCAAAGTTGCTGGTTAGGGGGATTTAAAAACCACAGGGGATTGACTGGAAAAAACCTGGAGCCACTGGGGTCCCGAAACATGGAGAGCCGGGATGTTGGAGGGTGCTGGGAACCTCATGCACCAACATTTTAAAGGGGACACTCCCAAAGGGGGGAAAGGGGAGGATGAACCGCAAGATTGGCCCCTTGTGTTCACCCGGGGCACTCAAAATTGAGGACATCAAGTAGGGGTCCCTAAGAGTAGCGACCAGGGGGTTCTTGCTTTGAATCAAGTAAGCTGCAAGTGGGAGAAAAACAGGATAGAATGGGAAAAGCCTGACTAAAAAGGGGAATACTTAGGGTTGAAGAACTTCCGCGGGAGGTCCGTGGGACAGAGAACTGGCAGGAAAGCCAGAAATGAAAAGAGGGAAAATGAGCAACAAAAAGGGAAGGGCGTGGAAAGGTTCATTCCCAAGGGCAACAGTAACAACGGGAAGACCAGAACAGCCCCTGTTCACCCGACGGTGTAAGGAGGAAAAACAAAGTGCAATTTAAAATGGAAAAAGTACAGAAGGCAGGAAAAAAACGAAAATGAGAATCTCCAGACCAGGAATGAGTCCACAGGTAAGGAGGGGGGCCCAGCGCAGTATAAAATAATAGCACAGAATCAAACTGCCCGAAAAGTTTTTATACCACATCAGGAGGAAGACAAAAGTCAAGACCAGGTGATCAGATTAAGGACAGAAGGTGGAAACTCCAAGAAATGATCAGGAGGTATGTGAGGGGCTAAAAGGGGATTTAAGGAAATTTTTCAGTAGAACAGGAAGGGCTTGGGGAAAACAGCCAGAAGGGAACACAAGAGGGGAAATAAACCCAACAATTTTGGAAAGACATACGAACAACGAGGAGGAGGTGAAGAAGCCTTAAGTGACCCTTTACACCCCAAAGGCGATGGGACCGGGGCAAATCTCCCCATGGGTCCTTAGAAAGGGGCAAATGCTGTGCTTGCCCCTAACCACAATCTTAACACATCCCTTTAAAAAATGGGAACTAATGAGAAATGGGGAAGCTAATTTAGTCCCCCTATTTAAGAAAGGGAAAAAAAAAAAAGAGGCCTAAACTACAGACCTGTGTCTCTGACATGTTTGTTGCAAAATATGGGAAAGATTATCAGGGGGAGAGTGGGCGAACCCTGGGAAAAGGAACAAATTATAAATGAAAACCCGCAGGGGGCATGGGAAAGGGAAATCTTGTATCACAAAAACCCCTGGGTTTTTTTGACAAAAGGGAACGAAATAAGACACGAGAGAGAGGGTTGGGTAATTTGGGTTTTAAGACGCAGGAAGGGCCCTTTTACACAGTTCCCACAAAGATTAGTGCAAAGCTGGAGGGTAGGCACACGTAAAAAGGGAAGGGCACTGCAATGGGTAAGGGGAAAACCTTAGGAGGCAGCAAATCATGGGAGTGAAGAGGACACAGTGGGGGCCTTTACGAGCGGGGTCCCACAGGGGGCATTCAGGGTCAGTGCTATTTTTTATATTTGAACGACATGAGGAAGGAAAGACTCTAAGTGTCCCCGTTCGCAGAACGTGAAAATTGAGAGAAGAATTAAATCGGACGAGGTGAGGCAGGACTGCAAAAAACCTGGAGAGGGGGGGACATGTGGTCCATACGGCTTCCTCGAAAACAATCCCCGCCAAAACAAAGTCATTAAAAATTGGGGAGGGGGGAAAGAAGACCCCAGACAAGATAGGCTAGGGGGGCAAAGACTCAGACCTCCTCAGGGAGAAAGACCTTGGGGTGGGAAAACCCTAACACCGAGCCATCACCGGAGGGACACACAAAAAAATAACCGCTGCAGCATACGGGCCCTCAAACCTGAGAATAGCGTTCCGATACCCTTTAATAAGGGAAACGTTCAAAAACTGTACATGTGTATGTTTGGCCCATACGGGGTAGCACACCAGCGAACCCACAAACCCGGTCAAGCAGTCAGAAATTAGAGAAAGTAACAAAGGGTTTTCAACAAAGGCAGTCCCAGAGCTCAAGGGAATGCGTGAGAAAGGTTAAGGGAAATTTTACTGACACACTGGAGGACAGAAGGGTCAGGGGAGACATGATAACGACATACAAGATACTGCGGGAATAGACAAGGTGGACAGAGATAGGATGTTCCAGAGAGGGGACACAGGGACAAGGGGTCACAACTGGAAGCTGAAGACTCAGACGAGTCACAGGGACGTTAGGAAGTATTTCTTCAGTCATAGAGATGTCAGCAAGTGGAATAGCCTAGCAAGTGAAGTAATGGAGGCAGGAACCATACATAGTTTTAAGAAGAGGTATGACAAAGCTCAGGAAGCAAGAGAGAGAGAGGATCCAGTAGCGATCAGTGAAGAGGCGGGGCCAGGAGCTGAGTCTCGACCCCTGCAACCACAATTAGGTGAGTACAATTAGGTGAGTACACACACACACACACACACACACACACACACACATATATATGTGTATATATATATATATATATATATATATATATATATATATATATATATATATATATATATATATATATATATATATTATAATATGCAATAAGATCACAGCAAACAGGTGATTTCAGAGCATGCAAAACAACCACTCTGAAAGAATAGAGAAATTCCAAGCGCTTTCGTGACTACTTCACTTATCAAGGAACTATGAAAGTAAAGCATCCAAGGAAGCTATATAAGGGGTCTGGCCAACACCTCACTATCAGATCCCACAACGGTTAAACACCTGACACGCGCCCGGCCCAACTGGACAGGTCCTTTGCACAACCACCAACAAACTATTCTACCCAAGAAAATTTTTAAAATTATTATTTGTCCAGTGTATTATTAAATTCTTCCCAAATTCTATTAATTATAAATGGATCTAATTTATATAAACCAAAGGAAATATTCATATTATTGTAAAAAACTGCTTTTTATGAAACAAGATTCAATTATTTTCCTGTCGACCATGGACTTGCTTGATACTACTTTCTCAACTTTTTGAAAATCAATTGGATGGTTAAAATCTTTTACATGAATAAATAGAGCATTGGAATCTTGTCCAGTTCTAATGCTATATTTATGTTGTTTTAATCTTAGTTCGAGATTTTTACCAGTTTGACCGTAATAAACTTTATCGCAAATTTTACAAGGAATCTTATAGACACATCCATCAGCATTTTGGGGGGAATTCTTTATCAAAAGTTTTTTTACTGTATCAAGATTTTTGAATACAACTTTAATATTAAAAGTCTTAAGAAGAGAAGGCATATCAACCAAGTTTTCATGGAAAGGGAGAACCAACATATTTTTAGTTGAATAAGGCTGGTTGTCCCTTTTTGAATTGTAAAAAGTATTTCTAGCAAATTTAAAAGATAGTCAGGTATCGTATGGTGACCGCGAGGTGTAGTCTCCTCTTTATGTGCCCTCCCCTTGATCTTTTATTTTTATAGTTCCTTGATAATGTGAGAAATCACGAAAGCGCTTTTAATTTCACTATTTTTCACCGTGGTTATTCTGCACACATATACACATCTATACAGTTAGTCCCTATTTTAAAAAAGCAGGTCAACAAAGCACATTTATAAGCAAGCTGATTTAGCACGAATAAAAGCGTACAATGAAGTGGAACAGAATAAGAGAAAAGTTCTTGTTGGCAGAACTGGAAAACTCTTTACTGACCATTGATCTTCAGCTTACAGACTTTGTTATTACCTCCAATGAGAATTAAGGAGGTAAAAAAGGATATAATATCGCAAGAACTCGACGCCATCCGGCTATCAGTGCTGCCATCTCTGCCGGCCCAGCCTGATAGCATCTCCGGGACCCCCAAGAGGTACTGTCCTCTCTTTTATAATAGTTATTGTTCCACCAGGGCTCAAGTACGCTAGAAATGTGCAGGGAACGTCTTCTCATTTCTCTTGCCTCTCTCTCTCTCTCTCTCTCTCTCTCTCTCTCTCTCTCTCTCTCTCTCTCTCTCTAAAAAATCTGTCTGTACCTGTCTGTTTTTTTTTTCATTAATCTTTCTGTTCATCTGTTTACTTTTGCGTTTTTTTTTCGAGAGACACAAACAGAGGAAGAGCGGATCTACATTCCATTCTCTCGCCATAAAGTGCCCAAGATGGAGGAAACAGTGAGCGAAACGTGCCATAACGGAACGTGTTCGTAAAACAGCGGAAAGGTGCGGTGTTCGAGCCTGCGTCCATCACCGCCACCATCACATTATCACCACAACCACAATTATCATCACCACCACAACCACCACCATAATTATCACCACCAGAATTGTCATGACTACAACAGTCACCATCGCTACCACCACTACCATCATCACCATCGCTACCACCACTACCACCATCACCACCGCTACCACCACTACCACGATTACCACCGCTACCACCACTACCGCCATCACCACCGCTACCCCCACCACCACAACCGCTACCACCATTACCACCATCCCCACCGCTACCACCACTATCATGATCACCACCGCTACCACCATCACCACCGCTACCACCAGTACCACCATCACCACCGTTATCACCACACCACTGCTACCACCACTACCACCACCACCACCGCTACCACCACTACCACCATCCCCACCGCTGTCACCAACTACCACCATCACCACCGCTACCACCACTGCCACCATTACCACCGCTAGCACCACTACCACCATCCCCACCGCTGTCACCACTACCACCATCACCACCACTACAACCACCACCACTGCTACCACCACTACCACCATCACCATCGCTACCACCACTCACTACCACC
This sequence comes from Cherax quadricarinatus, assembly GCF_026875155.1. NCBI lineage: Eukaryota > Metazoa > Arthropoda > Malacostraca > Decapoda > Parastacidae > Cherax > Cherax quadricarinatus. Next base: position 69,602,765 of record NC_069409.1, read on the forward strand.
ACCACCACCGCTACCACCACTACCACCACCACCACCACCACCGCTACCACCACTACCACCATCCCCACTGCTACCACCACTACCACCATCACCACCGCTACCACCACTACCACCACTACCACCACTACCACCACTACCACCACTACCACCACTACCACCACTACCACCACTACCACCACTACCACCACTACCACCACTACCACCACTACCACCACTACCACCACTACCACCACTACCACCACAACAGTTTTAAGAGTGCATTTTGCTGTCTCGCTTAAGAACCTACAAGACTCTCGTTTACGATCTTAAAAGCGCTCGTTCGTCACAACTAAAATTCTCTCGCCAGTACTGAAATTCCATGGATAGAGCCAAAGTTTTCTCGACAGTTTAAAAGTTCCTTAGACAAAGGTGAAGCTTTATCTTCGTCGGAGCCAAATTCCGATGGTTAGATGGGAAAAAAATCGTTCTTCACAGGTGAAGTTTGGTTCAACAGATTCAGTTCTTCAGGTCCAACTTTATTTCTTCAGAGGTAAAGCTCGTAAAGTTCTTTGGAGCTTAGCTCATCAGGGTTAAAGCTAGTGCACGAGCTATACTAAACCTTACACGACATCTCTAACAGTTGACATCAAACTCTACCTCAACTGTCTGCATTTTAGACACACACACAGAGGTGGTTAAACAGTAGACAGCCCTGCTGGTGACCTCAACTCCGGCTGTCATCATATCCCACACACTGCCATGAACATCACTGTACGTCTACGTACAATGTGTCATTATGTAAATTAATGTCATACGATACCGGCAGGTTAATGAATAAGACACATGTGCGAGATATGGCTTTCTTTATTGACGAAACGGTTCGCCCTCGCAGCAGGCTTCTTCAGCCGAATACAGTAGCGATTTTAACGATGGTAATGATATGGGTTTTCAGAACTTTCAGATATGATGGTTTAGAAATGAGGTAACGAGTTTGAGGTGAAGTGATGGGGATGGGCGATCATATTTAGGCAAGTGGCAATGAGTGCTAATGGATGGAAGAATGTGAATGGGTGAGAGTGAATGGTCAGAATGCATGGGTGAGAGTGAATGGGTGAGAGTGCATGAGTGAGAGTGAATGGGCCAGACTGAATGGGCTAGAGTGAATCTATAGACAGAGTGAACAAATGTTCTCTCCTCTCACCGCATTTTCTCAAACAAATACACAAATAAGTACACAAACAAACACAAACAAAGAGTGGTGTGAGAGCTGCCGCCGTCATCCATTGTGGAAAAAAAAGATTATGTACAAGAGTTCCAAGAGTTTCAAGACTCTTGTTTCATGGTTCGTTTCAATCTGGTCAAATTTCATCTATAATGAATTTTAGCCAGTAAAGTCTCGTCTCTGGAAACTAAAAAATTATTGAGACAATATAATTTTTACCCTCGAGTACTGGTGTTACTGAGGCCGTGACGCCATCTTATAATATATTACATCGGCTCAGTAAATTAAAAACAGTTTTATATATAGAGAGATGTGTGTGTGTGTGTGTGTGTGTGTGTGTGTGTGTGTGTGTGTGTGTGTGTGTGTGTGTGGTGTGTGTGTGTGTGTACTCCTGTTAGCAAGTTAATATTGTGAAATATTTAGGTGAATAATATTTTCTTAGGTAATACTCCTTTGTACTGGCGAGAATTTACAAGTTAGAGGAAAATGCACAGCAAAAAATGTAATACATAGTGAAAGCTTGAAGGTTGTATGTTGAAGGCAGCAGTGAAACTGGAAGACAGCAGTGAAACTGGAAGACAGCAGTGAAACTGGAAGACAGCAGTGAAACTGGAAGACAGCAGTGAAACTGGAAGACAGCAGTGAAACTGGAAGACAACAGTGAAACTGGAAGACAGCAGTGAAACTGGAAGACAACAGTGAAACTGGAAGACAGCAGTGAAACTGGAAGACAACAGTGAAACTGGAAGACAGCAGTGAAACTGGAAGACAGCAGTGAAACTGGAAGTGAGCAGTGAAACTGGAAGGCAGCAGTGAAGCCGGAAGACAGCAGTGCAGTTGGAAGACAGCAGTGCAGCTGGAAGACAGCAGTGCAGCTGGAAGACAACAGTGAAGCTGGAAGACAGCGGCGCAGCTGGAAGACAGCAGTGCAGCTGGAAGACAGCAGTGCAGCTGGAAGACAGCATTGCAGCTGGAAGACAGCAGTGCAGCTGGAAGACAGTAGTGCAGCTGGAAGACAGCAGTGCAGCTGGAAGACAGCAGTGCAGCTGGAAGAGAGCAGTGCAGCTGGAAGACAGCAGTGCAGCTGGAAGACAGCAGTGCAGCTGGAAGACAGCAGTGCAACTGGAAGACAGCAGTGCAGCTGGAAGACAGCAGTGCAGCTGGAAGACAGCAGTGCAGCTAGAAGGCTGAGTCTAGACGACAGTAAGAAAGCTTATCGATTGTGTCTTGAAGATAATAGTGAAGCTCCAAGACAACCGTGAAGCTTGCTGGTTGTATTTTGAAGGCAACATTGAAGCTTCAAGACAGGTTGTATATCGAAGGCGACAGCGAAGGTGAATTCAACGTTGCGTCTTGAAGACAGCACTGAAGTTGCAAAGTTGCATCTGACGACTCAACTGAAGCTTGAAGCTAGCTGAAAGGCTGTTGTAGCCTAGTACAGCAAACTTCAGGAAATAGCGTGTTTTATAGTCTAATCTCCAAATTAAAACCAATATACTCGAAAGGTACACGAGCATGCTTTTCCCCTTCAACAAACTGTAAACACGCGGAATAACCTTCGTTTAGGAGAGAAACCTTATAACGACGTTTCGATCGGTCTTGGAAGGACCGAAACATAGTCTTACGGTTCCTCTCCTAAGTGCGGGTTTTTCGTGAATTGTTCCAGCCTCGATATTGTGACCTCTTTTTTTTTACCAACCTTTCACTGATCACGAGTTATATTAGCGTTCTCAAAGAAAATAATCTTGAAGTTTAATGAAAATATTGGGAAACTTATTTTTAGGTATATGATGGTTTGCATCCAAAGACTGAGAGGGAACTCAGAGGCAGAGAAATGATTGGCTGGTTAATTGGGCTGAAAGTCAGTCGTCTACACGTTCATCACGTATCAAGAATAATCCCTAAAATAGGTATTAAAGAAACCTCTCAATGCATATCCACTAAGATATACACACCGATCTGCGTATATATCCTGTGCATAGAAAACTTAAAATGTCTTGTTTATATAGCCTTGGAAAGCTTATAAAATCTCCAAACTTCTAAGTGTTTACATAAAAATTACGTTTGGTAATCAGGAACACGAACGGTATTTCTTATAAAGGTCCAAAAATGTTTAATGTATATGTTAGAGGAACTGAAATCAGACACCAGCGTAAAGCGTGAAGCCTCGTTCCAACCTCACAACATATAATCACCGAGTAAAAATTTTGCAAACCGAATTAATATCTGTAGGCTATGCTATAAACAGTGAGTTGCTATTGAGGCAGCATGATGGCTACTTCCTCCCCGTGCACCTGCAGTACTCTCTTGTTAATGATGAGACGGGCTCAAGTGTAATTAATATTTATGCTATGAAGCTCAACACGACTTCATGAGCTTCTGGTGGCTGCCTGGACGGCTCTCTCTCCCTCCCACCCTCCCTCCCATCCTCTCTCTCTCTCTCTCTCTCTCTCTCTTCTCTCTCTCTCTCTCTCTCTCTCTCTCTCTCTCTCTCTCTCTCTCACTCTCTTATTAAAACATTACGAGTCATACTGTCAGTCCCACTTCTTTGATTCTATGTTCATCGTTCTGTCTTCAAATCTCCGATTATTCATCTGTGTCTCTTCACATCTCCGATTATTCGTCTGTCTCTTCACATCTTCGATTATTCGTCTGTCTCTTCACATCTCCGATTATTCGTCTGTCTCTTCACATCTCTGATTGTCTTTTTCTTCACATCTTTGATTACATTCGTTTGTCTTCACAGCTCTGATTACTCACTTGTTTTGGTTGATGTTTCTGAGTGTTCCATTTTTCTTGTTCACGTTTATGGCTGTTCGTTGCAACAGACTAACAAAATAGAATCATTACGTCATAATAGATTGTTATTACGTTACAATAGATTGTCAATAAGCCACAAGAGACTTCTATTACGTCACAATAGACTGAAATTATATCATACTAGAGGGTCAATACACCATAATAGACTGCCCTTATGTTCCAACAGACTATCACTACGCCACAATCGACCGTCGTTGCGTCACGATAAACTGTCACTACGTCACAATGCCATTACGTCACAACAGACAGTAACTGTGATACGTTTGACTATCAAAGCGTCATAATAGATTGTCATTACGACGCGCTAGACTATCACAATAGACTGGCATTATTCTACAATAGACAGAGACACACTCACACACACACACACACACACACACACACAGGGGCCAGGAGCTTGGACTCGACCCCTGCAACCTCAGCTGAGTACACACACACACACACACACACACACACACATGCACACACGCACGCACACACACAACACACACACACACACACACACACACACACACACACATACACACACACACACACACACACACACACACACACACACACACACACACACACACACACACACACACACACACACACACACACACGACTGTCAATCCAGTCTATATTGGGCTAAATTTTCACGGTGATTTCAAGATTCTTATCCGGAGGGTCGAACCCGGAACTGGTGAAGGAGAGCAGTCAGATCCCTCCTCTACCCTATCTTCCCTCCCACCTTCTCCCCTCATTTCCCTCTTCTTCCCTCCCTTCTTCCCTCCCCTGTCCCCCTCCTCCCCTCATTCCCCTCTTCTTCCCTCCCTTCTTCCTTCCCTTCTTCCCTCCCTTGTTCTCCCTTCTTCCCTCATTCCCCTCTTCTTCCTCCCCTCTTCTTCCCTTCTCTCTTTTTCTCTCCCATTACCCACCCTTCTCTACCCTTTCCAATCCCTGCCTCTCTTTTTTCCCCCTCATGATTTTTTATCCTCAATTTTTTCTTCTTCCTTATTTTATATCTCCTCTTTCTCTCTCACTCCCTCTCACGTCCTTCTCTATCTCCCTCTCACCCCTCTCTCTTTCCCTCTTACCCATCCCTCCCTCTCACCCCTCTTTCCCTCTCTCTCCCTCTCACCCTTCTCTCTCCCTCTCACCCCTCTCTCTCCCTCTCACCCCTCTCTCCCTCTCCCTCTTACCCCTCTCTCTCCCTCTCACCCCTCTCTGCCTCTCACCCCTCTTTCCCTCTCTCTCCCTCTCACCCCTTCTCTCTCCCTCTTACCCCTCTCTCTCCCTCTCACCCCTCTCTCTCTCTCCCTCTCACCCCTCTCACCCCTCTCTCTCCCTCTCACCCCTCTCTCCCTCTCACCCCTCTCTGCCTCTCACCCCTCTCCCCCTCTCAGCCCTCTCAGTAACATGAGTTGCTTGGGGCAGGTCACGAGTTTCATCATATTTATTCTCGTGATGGAACCTCGTGATGCGCAGATCACCAGTATGTTTCACTAGCTAAGAAAACATCAATATTTTTTTTAACGGCAGACAGATAACGGAGACTTTTCTTAGGTCTCATATAAACAAAATAACTCTTAGAATATATCACGAAACATTTGAGAGAGTGAGAGAGAGAGATAGTAGTGAAGTTACATACGTACGCGCTCTCTCTCCCTCTCTCTCTCTCTCTCTCTCTCTCTCTCTCTCTCTCTCTCTCTCTCTCTCTCCTCTCTCTCTCCTCTCTCTCTCTCTCTCTCTATATATAATATATATATAAATATATATATATATAATATATATATATATATATATATATATATATATATATATAATATATAATATATATATATATATATATCTCATCTTTATTCCCCTCCCGTCTCTTTCCTCCCTTCCTCCATTCCAGACACCTTTCCCTCATTCCATTCTCATCTCTCCTATCCCTTTCTCAATCTCGTCTTCCCTCTAACCATTCTAGGCAGCTCCCTCCCACTCCTTCCTACCGTGTATTACAAGCTCATTAGCATGTGTATGTGGTGTATGCTTAGCGCGTCCGCCTCATTAGCACCGTAGGAGATGATGGTTCACCTAGCAGAGACTGGTCTGTGCTAGGAGACCCTACTGACCAACCCAGCGTGTGGCTCTGTTACCTCTCCTCTATACTGTTGCTGTTGCTTTTGTTTCTGATGCTGCGACTGATGTCGTTACTGTAGATCTTGTTGATACTGTTGCTGCTGCTGTTATTGTTACTGCTGCTGTGACTGATGCTGTTACTACAGCTCTTCTTGTTGATTCTTTTGTAACTGCTGCTATTGTTAGTGCAGCTACTGTTGTTGTTATAGCTGTAGCTGCTACACATGTATCCGCGCCTGCTTCACCAGTGCATGTTCGTGAAGCTACTGCTGCTGCTGCTTTCCTTGTAATTCCGTGGCCGCTTCTCCTCTTTTGATCGTTCTTCTTCCGATTCCTCTTCCCGCTGATGTACCTTTTCTGCCGTCAAAGCTTCTGCTACACACGATGATTCTTGCACTTGCCCTTTTTTACCTCCCCCGCACATCCACAAGTTCGTAAGTAATACTTTTACACCTTCGTTGTCAACAGGCGAGCAGGCGTCATGTTCTTGTGTTTGAATGTGGGTAATTTTACAGCTAAAGGAAAAAAAATTCCGTGTGCAGCAACAATCTCTCTGACACAATAACAGTGATTGTAGACAGACGCAGCTACCAGATGCTTTCATTTCACACACTGGCTTAGTTTATGTTTATTGACCTAAATTACTGGGTGCCACTTTAAATAATGTCTAGGTTGATTGTAGTTGGTTCGTGCAACTCTCATTTTTTTATGTACTCCCGTTCGTAATCCTGAGGATTTCTCGATGTAATCCCGACACTGTCTGCTCCGTTTATAGAAATAATTTGGTGTAATCAGCTGACAGGTGCCTTCAGAACACACACACGAAGAGCAAGCCTGATTCTGGTCTCCGTGTTAGAGTAATGTCGCCACACGCTTGGTTACAGCCGTCATTCAAAGCTTCCTTATTAGATTCTGGAGGGGAAAGTGCTAAAGAGGCATACAGGTTCGAGCCAAGGAAGGGAAGACCAGTTCCCTTTCTTTTAAGAAAGAGCCCCATCCCCCGTCACCGGCAAAAACCAAAACAAAACCATCATCACATCAAAGGAACAGTATCATCACATCAAAGGAACAGTATCATCACATCAAAAGAACAGTATCATTACATTAAAGGAGCAGTATCATCACATCAAAGGAACAGCATTATCACATTAAAGGAACAGCATCATTACATTAAAGGAGCAGTATCATCGCATCAAAGGAACAGCATTATCACATCAAAGGAACAGAATCATTACATTAAAGGAGCAGTATCATCACATCAAAGAAACAGCATCATCACATCAAAGGAACAGCATTATCACATCAAAGGAACAAACATCATCACATCAAAGGAACAGCATCATCACATCAAAGGAACAACATCATCACATCAAAGAAACAGCATCATCACATCAAAGGAACAGCATTATCACATCAAGGAACAACATCATCACATCAAGGAACAACATCATCACACCAAAGGAACAGTATCATCACATCAAAGGAACAGCATTATCACATCAAAGGAACAGTATCATTACATTAAAGGAGCAGTATCATCACACCAAAGGAACAACATCATCACATCAAAGAAACAACATCATCACATCAAAGGAACAGTATCATCACATCAAAGGAACAGCATCATCACATCAAAGGAACAGCATTAT